>WNWU01013815.1:2227409-2281150 GCA_012654045.1 Ptyas mucosa | reverse complement strand
ATATATATATATATATATATATATATATATATATATATATATATATAAAATTTGATTTATATGCTGCCCTTCTCCGGAGACTCAGGGCGGCTTACAATGCGCTAAGCAATAGCTTTCATACTTTTGTATATTTATACAAAGTCAGCTTATTGCCCCCACAAACTGGGTCCTCAATTTACCTACCTTAGAAAGGATGGAAGGCTGAGTCAACCTTGAGCCTTGGTGAGATTCGAACCTGCAATAATTGCAGGCAGCTGATGTTAATAACAGGGCTTTAAACCACTGTACTATCCAAGGCTCCTTGGATTTGTTTGAGGGCCAGCTTAATAAGATTCTACTTTTCTGCAAATGTTATAAACAAGATTTAGCAAAATTCAGTGTAATTCCATTGTGTCCCATCATTTACATGGAACCAAGAATGTAAATGACGACCCTCAAACAGTAATTTAACTTAGTGATCTTAGAATATTATATAAATTGATCTTTAACAAGATTGCAAGTCCATGTTATAGGATATAGACCGCCAAAAGGCAATAAAAGGTATTTGTTTTGGCCTGAAACAAAAAATAATTCTGTTTTCAAATCTTTTTACTATTAATTGAACAATGTTTTATTTTTAAATTCTTCTATTTTGGAATATTTAACAAAAATATGATAAAGTGTGTGCTATAGAAATATGTTTATGGCTCTTCTCATCAGCCATACACTGTGCATTACCCATGCTTGATATATCCTAGGCATCTAAGGTAGACCATGTTAGGAAACAGATACCAAAGTAATTCTATAACACTATTGATGCAGGTTGATATATCAGAATCTTGAAAGCCTTTTTCCCCAACTGTCTCTGTACCTCTCTACAACACGGGTGTCAAACTCGCTGCGTCATGTTGCCATCATGTAACGTATTGTGATGTTTTTTCCCTTCATGGAGCTGGGATGGGCGTGGCCTGCGCATGACGCATCTGGCCCGCAGCCCCCCAGTTTGGCCCCCCTGCTCTACAATATACATATAACAGCAGTATGTGTGACTGTGTATGTTTCTCTATGTATGAGTCAGAAACTTTGTGAAATAGAAGGAATATTTCAAATCTAAAACTTAGGAGAAAAATTTGACGTTATTATTAAATATCCAAATATCCTAGTAAATACAGAATTATACAGAAGAGGTATGATTCCATGACTGGTAGTTTATTTAATAATTGATATATATTTTCATAATATACATTTTATAAGAAAACTACTATTTAAAAAGAATACTTACTGAGTAGAATAGCATAGTAGAACTGACAGCTAGTTTTTATGTTGTGTGAGTTAAAAACATGTTGACAAATGGTGTTTACAAAAATGTATGTAATGGCTTGTTGTACCAGCCCATACAGGGACAACATATAATGTCAACCTCAATGGAACTGTCTGTATTATTTTTTCTGATCACTTCTAACAAGAAATACAGAATATTCTGTAGATTTCTAGCAAGGATATAATTGACAAGTGACTTAAAATCTCCATTACTCATGGAAGTAAGTGATTCTAAAACTGTCATGCATGGACTGATCTTCCATGAAAATCAAACTATGTAATCCATTTTAATTTAGTCACCTCCAAAAGGGCAAAGATATAGAAGAAAGACAGATTCACCTTGTTTATAAATTGTACAGAATCTTAACCAATCTGCATTAATATGATTACTAATTTAGAAGTATATGTACACCAGTTGATTACATTTCTTCTGATTAAAATAGAACCACAAATAATAAAAGATATCCATATACAATAGTGTCTATAACTGAGAAAAAAATAATCTGGAATATTCATTCTTTATATTGGAATTGCCATCAAATTGATATAATTTTTGCCAAATCATTCATCACTATATCAGCTTCATATAACTTCTCATAAATTAAGGCTTTTATCCCAAAACTATGAGAATTAAAATGACTTAAAGTTGGGCAAGCTAGAAAACAACACATTTTCTCACTTGGCAATTCTAGCTATACAATAGGAATGAATGCAATTCATTTAGCTACACTATTTCAGAAAAAAAACCCTTTAGAATTTTAATTTCTAAAACACCTGGGAAAATTCAATAGAAATCAAATGTCCTAGATCAGTGATTCTCAACCTATGGTCCACGGACCCTGGGGGAGGAGGCGCAATGTTGTCACAGGGGGTCCACAAAAGCTTAAAGAAATGTTATGATAGTCTTGGCGGTCCGTGGCCATGGTCCATGGCTACAAAAGGTATTTAAAGAGGATCTGCAGTGAAGAAAAGGTTGAGAACCACTGTCCTAGATCATCCATGAAGAGTTCAGAAGGGGCAGACCACTTGTAGATAGCAGCTTAATTTGCAAGCTAAGTACAACATTCTGAAAAACAGCCAATTTTGTATCGTTATATACAGGAAGCATCTTTCATAATACAGAGTGGCAGGGTTTTTTAACTAACTTCATTTATTCATTGCCAGAATGGATAAGAGTACATGAGATGAAGTGATATATTCCTTCCGGTTGGATATGCAAAAGCATCACTTCAAAATGCTGTTAGCATACACTGTGTGTGGTTCTTCTTCTTGTTAATGTGTGAATTGCACAAAATATGGAAATGAACCACTTGATTACCTGCATATCATTTAACATTTGCATGTATTGACAGACTGAAATAGAACTGCCATACAGAAAGGGGGGGGGAAATGACACAGCCAATGTTCTGGCAAAAAAAGGAATCCATCTATCTTCCGAATTGTTTAGCCAGCAGTTTGCAATATATATCTTACACAATAATTATACAACAACTAGGGTCAATATTTATTTCTAAGGTGTGGTGTGTGCCAAACTAAGTCTTTCCCAAACTAATGTACATGATATTTTGGCAATGCACACCCATCCTTCATTTCCTTCTGCTATTCCTATAAATAATGCAATGTTGAATTGCCAAATTCAACAAATATTGTGTTATGTTTTTACATCAACAAACAGGGTAAGTAATTTCAGTTCAATAACATGCCTTTTTACACAGAGTTGTTGTTGTGGGGAAAATAGGAAGAAAGAGTATTAGGAATGTTTGCTGCCTTGAGTTATTTATAAACATAAAAGGTGGGATAAAACTAAAATGAATGAATGAATAAAATATTTGTCCTTTTCATGATAACAATTGTATGTTGCTCAAATGAAGCTCAGACAGCTGTCTGAGCTTCACAGTTCAGTCCTGGCTCCACAGTTCAATCCTGAGCTACATATCTTCTCTTCTATGTGAACAATTGTGTTATCATGAAGAAGAAATGTTCAAGTTTTCACTTTAAACAATACTTAAATTTTTCACTTTCTTTTTCATAAAGAGAGGCTGCAGAATTTATTGTTCCTAAGTTTATCCCAAGGGCTGCAGCTCAATAAGCTTCTGCTTCCTTGCTGCTAAATCTTTTTGTCTGACACATTGAAATCTAGAGTGACCCAGAAAAGACATCTGGTCTTTTGGATCTGAAGCAAAGATACATTGAACTGCTAAAAATGAGTATATTTTTTTAGGAATCATAGTGATGGGAGTTTCTAAGACACTTCAAGTTTATACTTATAACCTCCAACCAGTTTATCAGAAACCTGATCTTGTTTAGATCAGTTTGTGTAATAAAAAAAGAAATGGATATTCTTCAAGAACCATTGACATTCCTTATGTTTTTGTCTTGTAAAGAGACAAAACAGTGTTTTCATCAGAGATCAATAATTAAACTGAATAAAATACTCTTCTATTAACCACCAACCATAATACTCCCAAGTGTTTCCTAGATTAAAGGTTGACTTATTTGTTTTTTTATAAGGCAGTGATAAAAAGTTAATTTCCAAGCTGCCTGTGGATAACACATCCACACATCTATAGTCAGAGAGGAAAAAGACAGCGAGTTCTTACAATTAAGTAGTGAGAGTTTCTTTCAAGGAGCCTGGCACAAAAAATAGAATGGTGTAGACTTTACGAATTTACCACAACTCCTAGGGATGATGTGAACATGGTTTTTTAAAACTTTATTTAAAGTTACTGGATGAATTGAAAGCACATCCCTTAGAATCAAAGAGCAATGAAATATTCCTGGGATTTATGGAAAATACTGTAGAACTCATGTTGAGGTCCCATCAACAAAACAACAGGAATTGTTGATTCAATCTCCCTCTCAAAACTGGTGCCATTAGTTTTAAGATGAATACAAGTTTAAAAGTCAAGAACAAAATTTATTTTACTTCTATGTAAAATTATTATATTTAATGTATTCTTTACATTTATACTGTGTATCAATATATTGCATGTGTATACCATTTAGAGCAGGGGTGTCAAACTCAATTTCATTGAGGACCGCATCTGGGTTGTGTTTGACCTTGGGGGGGCTGGGTGGGTGTGGCCAGGGTGGGCATGGCCAGCTCAATGTCACTTGTGTGGCACCTGTGGCGGCCTGAGTGCTTTGACAGCAAAAATGGGTTCCAGAGCTCCGTTTTCAGCTGTGACAGCCTCCTGCAGTCATCTGCCAGCAAAAACAGAACTCGGGAGGGCAGTGTGCAGCCCTCGCAGGCTCTGTTTTCGATTGCGACCATCTCCTGCAACCCTCTGCCAGCAAAAATGAAGCTATGTTTTTGCTGGCAGAGGCACCACAGGCTGGTCCTTCATTGTTTCCAGGGCAGCCCCTGGCCCACGGGCCAGATCTAAGCACCCCGCAGGCCAGATCTGAGCCCCGGGCCTTGAGTTTGATACCCTGATTTAGAGTCATCCAAACTAAAATGGTATATAATAACAGTAATGCGTCGGTGTTACTGTCATCTTTTAAAACTCAAATTTAATAGTTAAATTTTATAAATCTACCAAAATAAAATTTGACTTGCATCTATGAATAAATACATTTATAAATATGTAAAATCACATATTCATATACCTGAATTTATGAATATTCATAACACTAGAAAAATTCAATTACTATTTTGTATAGAATTGGCATTTTGCCCAATAACAAATACTCTGGCTTTCTAATGTTCTGGACATTTGATTCATAATCCAGCATATGTACAACTAGCTTATCATGTTTGTTTTAAAATAAAGGCAATTATATAGACGTATTTCAATATTTTGAATATTGGAATATACATGAGTTTGTGTCAGTAAATGCATGGACCTTCTATTCGATGGTACCTTGGCAACAGTGGAAACTGTTTGGAAAGGAGTGAAAAGAATTATGTTACAGTGCTATCAAAGGATCCAAAGTTATGCTAATGGGAAGCCTAAAAATCCATCAAGTATCAGATGGATTGAGGAAAGAAACTGCTTATGAAAAAGAGAGAGAATAATTGGTTCAAAAATGAGGATGAAAGAAATATATAGTGTTTATATAGAGGGGAAAAAGATAATTACAAACAATGTGATTAAAGAAAATAAGATTAAAGCACAGAAAATGTAGTGGTGTTAATTTCAGATAATTATTTTGGAAATGGGTGAAAAGGGATAAACAAGGGGCCCAGAGTTAAGTGAATGGAATAAAAAAAAATTAATGAAATTATTTCTATTAAAATAAAGTAAGAGAACGTTGGAAGGAGCATTTTAGAGTTTTCTATGAAAATGATAGCGATATCATTCCATAGAATGGAACTGAGTGGAACCTATAAATCAGTAGTGGGTTGCTACCAGTTCGCCCTGGATTGGGCAAACCGGTAGCAGCGGCGGTGGGAGGCCCGCAAGCGCGCGAGCACCCATAAGCGAGCCACTAGCAACGGGATTTGAAACCCACTACTGCTATAAATGTTAGGGTCCTAGAAAAATGATGAAAATGATATCAGTAATGTTCACAAATATTGGAAAAATTGTAAGGCTGCAGGGGTAGATAAGGTAACTGATGAAATGTTAAAATATAGATTTGCTTATGAAGTGGCTATGCAATTTGTTTAATATGCACGTAAAGACTACACCACTGTCTGATGATTAAAAGAAAGCCATCATTTCCTTTACAAAGGAAAAAGTAACAAGGATGACTATAAAACTGGAATGCTTCAGTGAATGGTTCAGTGTGCTACATGGTGTAAGGCAAAAAATATGTGTAATGTCCCCTTCACTATTTAATATATCTATGAATAAATGTAAAGGGGATGTTTGCAATGATAGTAGACATGTATTGACTGGAGCTGTGCATCTCTGTATATTTTGGAATACAAAGTACATTATATTGTTAGAAGAAGAAAAACCAAATGATTTGCAATGAATGTCGGGCAAATTGTATGTGCAATAAGAAATTTAAATCTGAAAAAGGACTATATCAAAGATAAAGTTGTGTTTCATAGTGAAAATTATTGCAAATTATATGTTGATGGAAAAATAAATATAATCAAGTAGGTGCAACAATGTACTTTATGGAATGTTTACTAATTAATTTATTTTATTTATAAAAATTTTATGGCTGCTCATTTTACAGAAAATGTCTCTGGGCAGTATAACGATCAATAAAACAATAAATATAAAACAATTGTTAATGAAACCATTTCAAATAATTATTAAAAATGTCAAAACTATAAAAGCAGAAGTAAACAAGAAAATAAAAGAATAAAGGGATGTCAATGGTATCAGTACCGCCTCACAAATTCACCCGTCCCTGGGGTTCCCAAGCCTGAGGGACCTCCAAATGCTCAGGAATGATGAGGCCAATCTCATATCTGGGGGGGTGGGGGAAACGGGGCAGAAGATTTCGCAATGCAGGTGCCACAGCCAAAATGGCCTGCCAGCTAGGGCCAGCTCCCTGGATGATGGAACCAGTAACATGTTCATTCTTTTGCATCTGGTTGGATGGGCAGATGAAGAGAAATATCCCAGTCCCACTAGTAATAGGGAAATGAATGGAAATACATTCAGAATTGTGAATATTTATTTATATTATTTTATTTGAAAAAATTAATTGTCTACACATCCTACCGAAGCATATAACTCCGGACAGCTAATAATACACACCAATGTAAAGTACAATTACAACGAACACAATAAATACAAAATACAAAAGTTGACATTATTAATAATAATTTAACAAAGTTAGAAGGGACCTTGGAGGTCCCTTCTAGTCCAACCTCCTGCTTAGGCAGGAAACCCTACACCACTTCAGACAAATGGTTATCTAATCTCTTCTTAAAAACTTCCAGTGTTGGAGCATTTACAACTTCTGGAGGCAAGTTGTTCCACTATTTAATTAAACTGTCAGGAAATTTCTCCTTAGTTCTAAGTTGCTTCTCTCCTTGATTAGTTTCCACCCATCGCTTCTTGTGCTTTGGAAAATAGTTTGACTCCCTCTTCTTTGTGGCAGCCTCTGAGATATTGGAACACCTAGTCCTTCTTTTCATAAGACTAGACATATCCAGTTCTAGCAACCATTCTTTGTATGTTTTATCCTTGAGTCCCCTAATCATCTTTGTTGCTCTTCTCTGCACTCTTTCTAGAGTCTCAACATCTTTTTTACATCATGGAGGCCACAATTGGATGCAATATTCTAAGTGTGGCCTTACCGAGGCATTATAAAGTGGTATTAACACTTCATGTGATCTTGATTCTATCCCTCTCTTAATGCAGCCTAGAACTGTGTTGGCTTTTTTGGCAGCTGCAGCACACTGCTGGCTCATATTTAAGTGATTGTCCACTAGGACTCCAAGATCCCTCTCAGAGTCACCACTATTGAGCAAGGTACCACATATGCTGTACCTGTGCCTTTTGTTTTTCTTGCCTAAATGTAGAACCTTACTTTTTTCACCATTCAATTTCAGTTTGTTAGATAGTGCCCAATGCAGTGGTGAAATTCACTGAACCGGTAGCGCCAGCGTCCCACCCACCTGGATGTCATTACGTCCCTTTTTTTACCATCTGCACATGTGCAGAAGAGGCACGCGTACGCATAGCACACATGCTCTCCCGCACACTCCTGTTCCCAAACCGGTAGCGAAGGTAAGTGGATTTCACCACTGGCCCAATGTTCAAGTCTGTCAAGATCCTTCTGTATCTTAAGCTGATCTTCTGGAGTGTTGGCTATTCCTGCTAGCTTGGTGTCATCTGCAAATTTGATGAGTTCAAATTTCTCACCTATCTTACACATCACAGTCTCCAAATTTGCCTATATCAGGTTCCATTTACAGCCTGGACTCCCTAATTAATGAATCTTGGCTATTAGAAAGTTAGGAGATAGTATGAAGTTTCCTGTAAGAACTGCAAGTTGAAAGAAGTGGCAATGAATGTGACTGTCCTTCTGTGAACTTTTATCATACGGATATGAGAATGAGGTACATCAGCAAAAACTAAACTGAATATAGCAGGAAAGTTTTAGTTCAGAAACCTATGTAGTAGAAAAAAGAAGAGATTGATGGCTACCATGAATGGGGACTGAATATGAAAGTGAGAAAATGAATCAGGATTGAACTGCAAAATAAATACAAGGGAATACAAGGAGAAAGGGGGAAAGCAAGAGAATTGTGCATGGATGGAGCTGTTGAAATCCTCAAATAGTGTCTAAAAGTAAAATCATTGCCACATGTGGTGTAAGAGTAAAGAAGGTTTTCAAGATTTTAAAGTTATAGTGAATGATACTATTTTAAGTAACTAATAATATTTTCTTTTTTATTATCACGTTCCTTAATTTATTTTGCTTATTTCTTACTCCTTTCCTATACTTTTTATAACATTGCTACCCCCCCCAATGGAATACTGTGATAGATACTTGTTCACCTACAATGTATTCACTATAAGCAAAGTTCTAGATTCTATTCAATTTTTATTTAGCTACAAATTTAGATAGATAAGATAGAGGGACGGCGAGGCTCCTCTGGAGGACAAGGATTTGGCACTCTCCCTGGCCTTGCCTTCCTCCACTGGAGACAATGGACGCCCCCAGATGCTCCTGGGCTGCCACAGGCGCCCCTGACACAAGTGACATCGAGCTGGCCATGGCCATCCTGGCTGTGTCCCACTCCAGCAACACCCACCCAGCTCCCTGAGGTCAAATACAACCCTGATGCAGCCTTCAATGAAATTGAGTTTGACACCCCCGTTCTATAGGGGAAAGAGGCATCTGTAGAGCCTTATTCAGCAAATGCTCTTTTTGTTTTTTACTAACTGATATGAAAGTGAATAAGGTAAAATGCTCTCTGTATACACAATACATCTGCTACATGTTCACAGCAGAAATGGAGTATATTCAGTGTTGGGTTCCTCCCGGTTCGGCCCAGTTCCGCCGAGCCAGTAGTGGTGACAATATGATGTTACCAAACTGGTTCTCCCCACCGCCCCCCCCACCGCTGCCCCCCCCACGTTATTCTTACCTTTTATTTGGCCCCACCCTCAATCTATTGCTGCCTCCCGAGTCCCAGCTGATCAGCTAGAAGGAAAAAAACTGTTTACACTCTTGCCGTGGGGCTTCAAAGGGCCGCCCTACAGCTGATCAGTGTTAAAAGGCATTGTGGTGGTAGACCAGTGCCTGATAAAATAAATGAGTAGACCAGTGCCTCCAAAAACAAATGAGTAGACCGGTACAGCTCTGCATGCAGTTAAAAGCCTGGTAGACTTAAAGACTTGTCACATGACCATCAAGCCATGGCCACAGAACCGGTAGTAAAAAAATTTAGAACCCACCCCTGGGTATATTCTATAGCATATTCTTCATTTGTACAAACAAGAGTATAGTAATTAACTCAGAGTGGGGAGACCCATGTTCTACACCTCTCTTACACATGGAAGCCTTCTGTACCAGTCATAACTTGTACAGTCATAACTTCTCAGCTGAAATCAGCATTAAGTACTATGACAATCAGGCTGATAAAACAAATCCACTAGTTTCATCACATATTGATTATTGTAAAAACTGAATTTATTTTTATTTTTATTTTTATTTTATTTCCAATTTATATACCGCCCTTCTCCCTGAGGACTCAGGGCGGTGTACAGCCAGACATAAAAAACATAAAATATAAATATTAAGACATTTAAAATATATATATAATTTGGCTACAAAATTTAAAACTCACAGACCAATTAAAATATTAAAAATATTTAAAATTTCTTCTTAAGCCAGCCCGGCTTGTTGGAAAAAATGTGTTTTTAGGGCACGGCGGAAGGCACTGAGGTCATGAATTCTCCTAATCTCCGGGGGCAACTGGTTCCAGAGGGTGGGTGCCCCCACAGAGAAGGCTCTCCCCCTGGGAGTCACCAGCCTACATTGTTTGGCTGATGGCACCCTGAGGAGGCCCTCTCTGTGGGAGCGCACGGGTCGATGGGAGGTCATCGGTGACAGCAGGCGGTCTCGGAGATAACTAGGCCCTATGCCATGGAGCGCTTTAAAGGTGATCACCAACACCTTGAAGCGCACCCGGAAGACCACCGGAAGCCAGTGCAGCTCGCGCAGGAGCGGTGTTATGTGGGAGCGCCACGCTGCTCCCGTCACTACCCGCGCGGCCGCATTTTGGACCAGTTGGAGCCTCCGGGTGCTCTTCAAGGGGAGCCCCATGTAGAGAGCATTACAGTAGTCTAGGCGGGACAATTGGACAATTGGACCCTTCAATCATGCTGGATAAACATAACAAATAAAGCAACCAGATCAATAATAATTTTCATTTATACAAACTGATTCTAAAGCTGGTATATTTTTTTCCAGGATGTGAATATTTGAATATGCACTGTAGGATATGCTTGAAAATATTATGCAATGTACATGAATTCTACAGTATTCTGTTCACAGTGGACACAAATGCTCTCATGTATATGTAAACTAATGATACATAACTGGGATTCTTAACATCATGCTTGTGTTTATGCTGTTTATGCTCTCAAATATGTGTACATTAAAGGGTTCTATGTTAGAGGAAAAAAAGGCAAGGAATAATAGCTCCTTCGGTTGGACATAAATCAATCATCAAATATATGCATACCTTTAGCCAGCTCTCACATTGTTATATACAGTATCTATACAATAACTATCCAAATTCAGACAGTTTAAAATAAATGTAATAAAATTCTCCTAGAAAATGCATCTAATGAAAATTTAATAATTAATTTCTATTTAATTATAGAAAAGTTAATTTTAAATGGAAAACTCTGAAATACAAATAAGCTGAGATGATATCTGAAAACTGATCTCTTATCTAGAACTCTTATCTTCAATCCATTCTGATAATTACTTTCTCTCTGAAGTGGTGAAATCCTCCGTGGGTTGCCACCGGTTTGCTGCCCATGCATGCACGGTGCACGCTGCGTGGTGCATGCCAAATGCACGCTGCACATGGAAAAGGGAGCCAATTGAAGGTAAGCAGAACAGTGGGGGGGGGAGGTGTGGACAGCTGTGCCACGTAATTTATATTTGCTAGAAAGCAGGATTTCCTGCTTTCTAGCAAATATAAATCGCGCAGCATAGTTGATCGTCAGATATACCGGTTCGGATGAACCGGTAGCTTTTTTTAAACTACTGGTTCACCTGAACCGGTAGCTTTTATTACTATGGGTTTGCCCGAACTGGTAGCTTTTATTACTATGGGTTCGCCCGAACCGGTAGCTTTTATTACTACAGGTTCACCCAAACTGGTAGCGTTTATTAGTACGGGTTCGCCCAAACCAATGCGAACCGGTAGCATTTCATCCCTGCTCTGAATATAATAGTCCAGTATTATAGCTTTATTATTGTATTGCCAGGCATGAAGAATCAGGACCACACATTAAGTTTCAGTTAAGCTGATTTATTGCTGTTGCCTATACACAAGAATCTGGTCAACTAACAGGCAACACTAAATTGGTGCTAGATACCAACACTAAACTGGTGCTAGATAGGGTCGGAATTCAAGGTGGGATAGATCTGGGTTGCCTGTGGGACCATAATGACTCCAATCTCTTTTTTCTCTTCAGTATATGCCCAAAGGCTCTGCCTCTTCTTCTACTACACAATTTGTTTTTTTTTTAATCAGGAAATAAATGGACTTGATAGTATTCATCCCAATATGGTAATACCAAAAACAAGGTACTACCGATATTGTTACTCTCTTTCTTAAATTTCAATTAAGCCAGTGGTTTTTGCTTCTTCATAAGAATTGCTATAGCTAATTTTCTAATAGGTAACATTAGAAAGTGCCGTCTGCATTCAGATTCAGGAATTACAGTGTGAGTGAATTCTAGGTAGAGTTATGTAGAACAATTATTAATAATTGCTATGTACTGATCTCCTATGTCTTATTAGCTAATTATTGTAGAATGCATTTCTACAAATGTAAAGAGTGATACATTGTTTTAGTGACTTTTATGACTTAGCATATTTATTTTTATTTATTTATATTTCATATTTCTAAAGTGGCTCTGGGAAGTGTACAATATAATATAATCAATAAAGTAAAACAACATCTAAAAATTAACATTAAAATTAAATTAGAATGGTTTTTTTTAAAAAAAATATAGAATAATGACATTATAATTTAAAATCAAATTAAAAAAAAAAGGGTAAAAATCCCAAATTGGCCAATCAGCACTGGTTATTACAGGTGGAGGAACTCTCATGGGGCTAGTCAGTCCCACAGTTGCATTGTTCTCTGTGCCCCCCCCCCACAAGGTTGCAGAGCCAAGACCTTCATGGAAAGCAAGGGGGGGGCTTTCTCATCTCTGGGGACAGGATGTGCCATAATGTGGGGACAATGGCAAAAAAGGCCTTCTTCCTAGACTCTAGCACAGTGATGGCTAACCTTTTTGCCATCACGTGCCAGGAGATGGGGGGGCCGGGGAGGGTCACGCGCATGCATGCCCACACCGATAATTCTATGCGCCCTGCCCTGCGCATGCAACCCCCCTCTTCCCCCCCCCCCGCTCCTAGCACGCGATGGCCTGGTAGGCCCATTTTTCTTTCTTACCTGGTTCCACATCCTCTCTATTTATCTGGGAAGTGTGAAAACAGCTTTTCGCAATCCCTCGGAGGCCCTCCAAAGGCCTGAAATGGCCCATTTCCCAACTCCCGGTGGGACAGGAAGTGACTTTTTTTGCTGTCCCCAGCCTCTCTAGGAGTGGGAAAGGCTGTTTTTGCCCTCCACAGATGCATAGAGAGGATCTGGAGTCAGGTAAGAAAGAAAAACTAGCACACAGCACAGAGTTGGGCAAAGGCCCTCCTGGCCATAGCTGCCACCTGCACTTCGAGCAGGAGCTGTAAGTCCAAGAAGATCACCAAGTTACAAACCAGATCTGTCTAGGATAGTGCAACTCCACACACAGAGATGATAAACTCCTGGGTACTCGATATCTAACAGCTGATGTTACCTACTTGGGAAATGAAACATCTGAAAGAAAACAAGCAACCTCAGAGACTCCACATGCCACATACTCCATTTGATAAGCTGATCTGATAGAGCTGACTTGGAATTTGAATAGGCTACATGTAAAGAATTTTACACAGACTCTGTGTGTTCTAATTTAGAAAACAGAACAGTAATTTAAAAAAATAAGTAAAATAAGTAAATTCTTTTAATCACCCAGATTATATCAGTAACTATCATCATGGACACAAATAACTGTAGCACATGAATATAACACTACCCAGGTGTTACTTTGTTATGCCCAAATAGCTATTCTGATTATTATTCTTAAGCTTTAAATTTAAAATTCTAAGATCTTTCAACTGAGGTTCCCTGCTGTGCACATCAATGAAAAGTAAGCTGTTTGGATAGTTCACAATTTGGAACTGAATATCTAATAAAAGTAATGTAATCTTGCCTCAACATCTGTCTCTTTCTTGTCTCTGCAATTTCTGTCTGTCTGTCTGTCATCTACCTACCTACCTACCTACCTAGCTACCTACCTATCTATCATTGTTCATAGATGACACTGTGAACACTATCAGGCAGTGCTTAAAGCAACTGCTTCTTATTCTTTAAAGCAGGGATCCCCAATCCTGGGGCCAGGGACCACTACCAGGCCATGGTCTGTTCAGAACTGGGTCACACGAGCACGTGCTGCCGACACCCATAATGCAATGCCCCCTGCAGGCCCCACCCCCACGCCTGTGCATGCGTGACGCCCATGTGCTTTCCCCGCTCCCTGCACATGTGCACGTGACCCGTTTTTTTACTAGCAGGCCTCCCTGAAGCCTCTTGGAACCAACAACGGGGTGCAGGGGGGCACCGCACCCCCCCACCCCCCCCACATGCAGCAACACCACCCCCGTGTATACACACGCGTCTCCCGGCAGAGACCCGAAAATCAGCTGGCCGGCGGACAGTGGACGGGCATGCACAGTGGAGCTGACCTGGGTGTCAGCTCACGTGCCCACAGAGATGGCTCCATAGATTCGCCATCACAGCTATATACTTTCCTAACATGATTGTGTTTCGATTTTGTATCAACTCTCGGAATTCTTAGCAAGTATCAATTCTGGGAAATTCTGGGAGATGAAGTTCACACATTGGAAAGATGATACTTTAAGAAAGGCTTTCTTGGACTATTTATTTAGACTATAGTATATATTTACCATTACCTTTAATTATCCTTTGCTTCCTCCTCAATGATTTTTTTCTTAAGATTGTTGATTCTCCTTTGACTTCTTTTAATTTGCCCACAGGAAGGTGAGCCTTTCCCTAAATAATTAACTATAAATTTGTGGGACAGAACACTATTTTGCACTTGCTTAGTAAAAGAGGCTATTAGCAGTTAGAAGAACATGCAAATAACTGAAGACAAGTCTATCATACTTTACATCTTAGTGTAAAATAAAATAAATAGGTCAACAAGATAGGAAAGCCGGGCACTGAATAATATTTTTCTGTGCTATTTTTTTTCTAATTCCTTTTATCTTAATTTTTTTTTTTTAATTTGATTTATATGCCGCCCTTCTCCGGAGACTCAGGGCGGCTTACAATGTGCTAAGCAATAGCCTTCATACTTTTGTATATTTACAAAGTCAGCTTATTGCCCCCACAAACTGGGTCCTCAATTTACCTACCTTAGAAAGGATGGAAGGCTGAGTCAATCTTGAGCCTTGGTGAGATTCGAACCTGCAATAATTGCAGGCAGCTGATGTTAATAACAGGGCTTTAGACCACTATACTATCCAAAGCACCTGAGGGTAGGACAAGAAGCAATGGGTGAAAACTAATCAAGGAGAGAAGCAACATAGAACTAAGGAGAAATTTCCTGACAGCTAGAACAATTAATCAGTGGAACTTGCCTCCAGAAGTTGTGAATGTTCCAACACTCAAGGTTTTTAAGAAGAGATTGGACAAGCATTTGTCTGAAATAGTATAGGGTTTCCTGTTTGAGCAGGGGGTTTGACCTAAAGACCACCAAGATCCCTTCCAACTCTGTTATTCTGTTACAAAAAATATATTTGCTAGAAAAAGTGGGATTTATTTATGAGAGGTTATAGCATATTAAAAAAGAAAAATATGACAAAAGAAAGTATAGGATCATTCATTTAGACACAAAAGTGTGAAAAAAAATCATAAATTCAGGTTTGCTTGTTTGTTCAATCTTGAATTAATGAATTTGGAAGGAATGAACTATATTTCCACCTCCAAGAATCTCAGATAATATATTTTCCTATTTATCTTTCCGTATCCTGACTTGTTCTTTTTAGAACTTATCAGGATTATATTTTAGTCACTTGTATAGGGGACACAATGGCCTAGCCACTAAGATGCTGGGCTTGTCAACCAGACAACATCCAGTGAAAATGGCATATATGATATATAGAAAGAAAGAGAAAGAAAGAAAGAAAGAGAGCGAGCAAGGCAAGTTGGGGAAAAACTATCAGCCAACATCTTTATGAACTTCATAACATGTCACAAAAAGCTAACTACACTTTTGATTTGTTCAGAAATCTTCTTTAGATTGGATACTAAGCAACATTATTAAGATGGAAAACAAAACAAAAACTGCTTTGGTATTGAAACCATAAAGTCAGCATTGGCTATTCTTTAAAGACAAAGCAGACTCTTCCAAACAGTTGTATTTGTTTACATTCAGTGGAGTGTTTTTTTAAAGTTGGGGTGAGCAGAAACCACCAGACTGGTTTCTGGTGAGGTATCCCCTACACTAGATCAATTGGGAAGAGAGTATCTGTACTTACTCTTTTCAAAAATAATAACAAAATGACTTATGATCATTCTTCACACTTTATAACTGTTGCTGCTTCCCTATAGTCACGTGATCAAAATTTGGACACTTGGCAACTGGCATGTATTTATGACGGTTGCAGTGTCCCAGAATCAGTGGTGGGTTCCGCCCGGTTCGGCCCAGTTCTCCCGAGCTGGTAGCGGTGACGATGATGTCACCGAACCAGTTCTGCCCCCCCGTCCCCTGCGCCCCCATCCCCCCCCACGTTATTCTTATCTTTTATTTGGCCCCACCCCCAATCTATTGCTGCCTCCTGAGTCCCAGCTGATGGCTAGAGGGAAAAAACTGTTTAAACTCTTGCCAGGGCTTCAAAGGGCCGCCCTACAGCTGATCAGTGTTAAAACCAGTAGACCAGTGCCTGCAAAAAATAAATGGGTAGATCGGTACAGCTTTGCAAGCAGTTAAAAGCCTGGTAGACCAGTACCTCTGCTAAATCCTAAATAATTGTCACATGACCATCAAGCCACGCCCACAAAATAAGCCATGCCCACCGAACTGGTACTAAAAATTTAGAACCCACCCCTGCCCAGAATCATGTGGTCATCTTTTACAACCTTCTGAGAAGCAAAGTCGATGGGGAAGCCAGATTCCCTTAACAATTGTGTTATTAACTTAACAACTGCAGTGATTCATTTAACAACTGTGGCAAGAAAGGTTGTAAAATGGATCAAGATTCACGTAACTCCCTTGCTTAGCCCCAGAAATTTTGGGCTCAATTGTGATTGTATTTTGAAGTTACCTGTATTTTATATGTTTAACCTATAAAATCCTATCCAATGTGTAGGGCATGGGTTTCACCTAACAGTTCCATAGCAAGTGTCCAGGAACCCCTCAAGTCTTCCTTGCAGATTAATCAATAATATGATATCCAATAAAACAACAGGCAATCTTAGTTTAGCGATTGACTCACTTAGTGAATGTTCATAGTTGCAACAGTGATCAAAAAGTAATTTTACAACCAATCCTCTCATTTATGACTTTCGTAAGTCTCTAAAGAAAGGAAAACTGAAATAAGTTCAGAAGCAGTCAGTTTCACTTAGCAACTACTTCATTTAATAACCATGTTGCTAGTCCCAGATGTGGTTG
Source organism: Ptyas mucosa (assembly GCA_012654045.1). NCBI lineage: Eukaryota > Metazoa > Chordata > Lepidosauria > Squamata > Colubridae > Ptyas > Ptyas mucosa. The sequence continues at coordinate 2,263,949 of WNWU01013815.1, read as the reverse complement.
CTAAATGTGAACTGTACTTCTCGTTTCAGAGTGACTGTAATCTTGGATTCTCTCAAGATTGAGATTTTTTTTTTCTCACAAAGTACTCTAACCTTTTCGTTAAGTGTTCAGAGCATGTTTGATGTAACTAATACCTCCTTTTGCCCATTAAGTGGGCAAGAAAGTTTCTTTTCCATGGCATAAGACATTGAATTAATGAATTGACCATTTGTTATTTATTCATGCATCCACTGAATTATAAACTAACCAAGCAGTCTGGATTTAAATGAGATATAAATTAGCAAGCAAACAGAAATCTAAGGCTAAAACTAACCCAGCTAAGCATCTGCATAAATGCAACTATTACTTCTTTAGCTGACCTTGGTGAGTGTGTTGTACAAATTCAGTCAATTGTGAAATAAAGGGAAATAGGCTCATGGGCACTGTTAAGCATCTTGTATAGTAAGATTTACAGAACTCTTAGATTCTCATGTAGCTAAATTTAGTTACTGTTCATTCCCAGTGAAGATAAGTTAATTGCAGCAAAGGCCATTGATTTTGAGAATGATTAGCTTTTGCTGGAGTATTTCCATTATTTTGTGTATCTTTGTCATGGCAATGAGATTAAAAGGGAGACTGTAAAAATGCATAGAAATGTCATCAGATTATTCAAAATGATCGAGCCACCTCTACTATATTTTCACATCTAATATTGACATAGGGAATATGGTAGTATCTAAAACACACTAAGGAGTATTATAGGCAGAATCCATATTCCCCAACTATACTACTTTCCTCAATATAATTTATAAAAATACTATTAAAATTATACACCTTCCATTTCCTATCTGATAACAGCAACTAAGAGAATGGATTAATTATGTAACCAAACTCAACATTCTAGAGAATGGATCAGATTACAGGATTCTGAAATTGAAAAAATATTCTCCTGAATTGTGGAAATAGTTGTTGCCTAAGTTTTACTATATTTGGGTAGTTAATAGTTCATTCTGATATTTCTATATGGTCTCCCTAAATTAATTTATGCTGTTCATTGGGAATAATCAAGTATCAAAAAGAATTATTCAGCACTAACAAAAATGTAACCATTGATAACATTGTTACTTTTATCATATACTTGGAGGAATCTTGGATTCAGAGCAATTGAAAGTCAAGGAGAAATTCAATTAACCAGGAATGATTTCTAATTAATGTATTTGGGGGAATCCTGGAGCTATGTACATTACATATGAAAGGTGGGTGGCATGCAAATTTAATAAATAAATAAAAATATTCAATATTGTGGGACAATTTTAATTTTCAACAAAATTACTGTGTTTGTATCCTGCTTTTATTATTTTTTACAAATAACTCAAGCAGTAATCCATTTCATCCAAATGTACAGGTGTAGGCGGGGTTTTTTGGTCATAAACTTTAAAAAAAAACCACTGGAGCAAACATGCTTGTTACTCACAGCTCCCTTGGTAGAAGTACAATGGAAATGACACATTTCACAATTCTCTTATACATACCAATGAGAAGAGTCAGTAAAGTGTCATTCCCTGCTATTATGCAGTATATAACTGGCTAGCTGGCTGTTTACAACCTTACTTTGAGATGATGCCCCAATCTCAGTAATTTAGTGATTCATACTTTGAGTACTGTTTGACTGGACTACTTCAATGTGCTTTACATGGAGCTGCTTTTAGAAAAGACTCAGAAGCTGCAGCTGGTATAAAATATAGTGACAAGATTACTGGCAAAGTTGCCTGCTATTATAAAATGATTAAATAAGTTGTGTTGGCTATCAAAACTCTTCCAACTCCATTTCAGAGTACTAGTCGTTATTTTTAAAGTTCTAAACCCTGCAGCAACAGGACATGTTTACCAACCCCTTGCTACCATTGAATGTTTGCCTGGTCCAGTTGAAAGGACCTCAGAAGGATCTCCTCTCCTGGTCAGTCACAGGTCATAAGTAAGATAGCAGGTCTTCTCTAATAGACCCCACCTCATGCAATACTCTCTCCCTGCAGAAATGTCTGAGAACTGCATCTTGCTGCAATATGCTTACCTGCTTTATCCCTGTGTTTTTCCTTTCAGTTGACTGTGAGCCCCCTCTCTTGATTTTATATTGGGTTCCAGCTCTGCTTTTGTGATTAATTATATGTTTTTGATTCAGATATATGGATTGATTCAGATTTAGTTATTTATTATCTTTTTAGTTTGATGTTGTAAACCACACTCCTTTGGCACTGAAGTGGGTTATAAATACTGCAAAAATAAATGATACATTCTGTAAACATATTTTCCTGTTCTTTCTAATCCATGAACAAGAGCTAAACTGAAATGTTTAATTATTCCATGAACTACCAAATTTTTAAAAAACCCTAATTATAGATAATAGAAATTCTGATTAATTGGTGCTTTAAACAGGATTTCCCATCAAAAATACAAGTGTTTGATATAATTTCCCACTAATCATCTGTTCACCATTTGTATACAAAAATAAAATAAAAATGTCTACATACTGTACATTTCCAGTATGGGCATCTCTTTGAAGTAACACTACAATCTAGCACGACAGCCATATACAACAATGACAGGCAGAATGTGCAATATACGTGCATGGCAATATATCTTTGGTCTTTGAACATCAGTAACTGATATATTTTCTACCTGGAATGTAGGTAATGATATTTCTTTTGTGTGTCTTGCAAAGAAGAGATTAATGCAAACCCATAACTAATTTTTCATTTCATGACACTAGCCATTCAGAATACATTATTATCATAGGGTTAGGGGGTGTATATCTTTCATTGATACAGTGTTTTTAAAAAGGAAATTGTTAGTTTCCTGCATTTATGCACATTAAAGCTTTGTTAGCTTCAAATTGAATTTAATAATGAGAAATGATGGCCCAAATAACAGCCATGCTTGGTACTAGGAGACAGTATCAAAAAACATATCTTTTGCTCATTCCCAAAGCTCTAATTTTAGAAATGCTATTTGTTAAGACGCGATGACACTATTATTCAGAAGTATTTTCCTATCATCAGTCCTATCATCTGTGCTTTCATATCTCTCTGGTGGTCTTATGTGCTGATATGCTCGATTTCACAGCCCATTACATCCAAATCAAATAACCCAGTCATAAAGTTGACTTTGCAATATACGCTGTAAAGAGTTTTTGAAAATTAATCACCACATAAAAATAGAATGTGGGTGAAGATTATCAACAAGAAAAAATCCATGTACACGTATGGATACATATGTATATGTGTGCATATACACACACACATTTTCTAATAATTGACTATGTCCTACTGTAGTCTTTAGAAAATGCTTTACAAATTAAGTAATCTGGCAACAAAATCCTATATTCAGAAAGAATTCCAGAGGCTACAGAAAACTATGCTATACTATTTGTTGTAACATCTACATTGCATGCTTCTTTGAGGCAATATAACCTCCAAGAAAACATCTAATACTGAAGCGGTGCCTTTTTTATTATCCAAAAGTCCATATTTCTCATTAAATTAAATCTCTTTGCAAACAGAAAGGTGAGGAAAATAAAAATTAAAATGCAGGATACAGATAAATGCATCCAATTGACCTCAGATCAACTCTTCAGAAAAGTAAGCTGGTTGGCTCTGATTAATACTCTGATATCAGTTGTGAATTTTAATGCTGTATGCTAGACTAGGAAGTCTAAAAACATCCTAGAAGAAGAAAATAACCCTTCCATTATACTGGCAGAAGAACAGCATGGATATAAAAGCTTGGGAGATTAATAGTTTAGTTTGGCGTCTAATGGGAAAGATTCTTTTCTTTTTATCCTGTTGTTTTTATTGGTTGTTCTGAGCTACCTAGAATCACTTTGTGAGATATGTAGCTTCAATGAATAAACGAATTCCATGAATTCACTAGGAGTTGAGCTCAACTTGTGGAGTTTATAGAAAACACATTCTTTATTATGAACCATTTAGTAGGAAGTCCAGATAGCATCATTAAACAGACATGAATTGCCATATTACTAGAATAATATACTTACTTTAAAAACAAAATATGAATGGGTAATTTGTACATGTAAGACTGTGTAATTGTAGCAAGAAAGAATTTCTTTCAAGAGAAGAGGCAAAAAAAAAAAATCTATCTCCAACACTTGTTTCATAGTTTTAGCCAATTATGTACTGATGTATATTTGGGTGTCAGTAAAATATATTCCCAGATGATGTAGATTATATGGCATTATGTAGATACTTGACTGCTATATATTGTCATACACCAACGATTATTTGTGAAGTAAGGTTACAAAAGATATCTGATTCTTGACTGATTTCCCCAGAAGTAATCAGCTCCTTAGATTGCCATTTCCCCCTCATATGTATTATTCTGTATGAAATTTCTCATGTGAGCAACTAGATATTTTATTTGAAATGTAAGTTACCCAAAGGTACCCTTGAATAGGACATTCAAGAAAATATTGCCATTGTAAACATACAACCAGGCACCTGTTATTTTTTTACAACAAGATAGCATTTTCAGTGAACTTAATCTTCTGTAAGAAAAAATGTAATTTATCAACTGGTCATTTAAGAAAGATGCAAATGAAACTAGTAAAATTTTCTCATTTCAATTTCCTAACATAAGAGCAATTAACTGCTTAACTGTTATCCTAGAACCAAATGATAACTGAGCTAAGGCTGCAATCTTGCACGCTTATCTGGGAGAAACCTTCTGAATCAACCAATCTAAAGTGCAAATTATACTACCTACCTAGGAATTATCCCCATTAAAGTAATTAGAATTTACTTCCAAATAATTACCAGAAAACTATACAAAGTTTGTTTTATTGTCTTTAATTACTACATTTTAAAATATTAAAAAGTTAATAATACTTTAAACCATTAACAATGATAAGTAAAACTTGACTGAAAACTATTTAACAATCTGTGTAGAACCTTGGTCTACTCATGGATTTATCCTACCAAAAAATGATTTTTCATGGTAACTTAGCAGTGTGGCTGAAAACCACTAATGATTGCAACTGGGATGACTCAATTTGGATAAAAGATCAACAGAAACAATAACAAAAGATAAGTACATCTTGTTCTGCTTATACCTTACCCACAAACACATTTAGAAATTTTATTATTATCATTAAATTATGTTGGGCTTTCCTTCAATTGTTATTCACAATTAAATTTCTTGCATTCCAACCTAATCCTAACATAGTTCCATGAACATTCCAAACTGCAGTATGAAAAGCTTCAGCACATAAGACAGCACACTTAAAGTACATCTACTGAAATCAGTGGAAGTTAATCATTAGGAACTAAAATAATATTTAATTTCTAATTAAGATTCAATTCATTACATCAGATCAGACACTTTATCAATCAAGATCTAATTACTGAATTAAGTTGAACTGGTTTGCTCCTTCACAACATACTAATCCTGATTCTAGATGATCAATAAAAATGGTCACACAACTTGTGGATTTGGAAAATAATCTGGTTTGTGATGAGTTTAAGACATCTGCAAAACAACCTTTTTCCTTACAAGCAATAAAACTGTATCAGAATAAAACTTAAGCATGAATAATTGTTTATATAACTGCATATGATATATAGTGAAAGAAAAGATTTGTCAATATTTCCCATTTTTAAAGTACATGTTTTGGAAAATAATGATTTTTGTTTCTAAAGTTAAATCAACTAAGTCATGATATTGAGGAAGCAAATATATTTTTATATCGTAAAAAAACAAGGGATATGGTCATATTGTCATATCTAATAATTTATTATTTAAAACAAAAGAGTTAAAAAGAAAAAGCAAACATTTTACAAATGGTTTCTAGGAACATTCTCTATAAATATTCTATATTTTAATACTGAAATACAAAAAAGGGAATGCCTTGAATGAAGATGAAATGAATAAATTACAATATTACACAAATATACATTCAATGTTTTCCTCTTTTTTATCTTTTGAAATCATAGTGCATGGCTGAAGAAGCATTTCCTAATAGAGAATTAATCAGCTTTATAACTTGGACATGTTGAATGTCCTGCGTTCTAATATAGTCACTGTCCATTTTAAGTTACTTTTATTTAAGACCATTATTGACATAATAAACATTATGATTTAAGGCTAGCAATTCATTCACTTTAATTTTATAGCTATATTGTTGAATACAGTTCCTCTTTCATTGAATACAGTTCCTCTTTCATTGGATAATCTTAAGCAAATATAAATGGATATCATGCATATCTCATCCCCGTACCTAAACACTGAAAATATATACTACTATTAGTGTCATTGTATTTTATAAAAATACAGAATATTGTATTATTAAGTTGCATGTCATAGATTAAACATATGACAAACATCACATTTCATGAGAAATCTCTTTCTTACAACTTTCAAAATACAAATTATACAAAATTGCTAAGCCTTCCGATGCCTTTACTATAAACTAAAAAACGTGGTCACAAATTGATCCATTAATGCTGACAAAATTGCTGTTAAGCAGCCATAGAATTTAACAATTATAAACATCACTATTCTATCTGTACTTTACTTCAATAATCTGTAACAATCAGTTTAGTATTCTATATACAATAGCTGCTACTGCCAGACATTCACACTAACATTTTAGCTATGCTATTGCTAAATCACACTTGTAATGACAGTGTAAAGCTTTAAAACTCTTTTTATTCTTGATCTATTCATTTAAAGATATTCTTTTAGTCTTCCTTATACTATTAAAACTTCTTATGTGTAATTTAAGCACTAGAAAGAAGTATGGATCACTTTCTCAGCCAAGGCACACATTTTAGTATTGCTCTCTAGTACATTTGGTAATTTGATCAATACATTATTTTACATATAAAGGAAAAATAAAAAAACATGCAGAATTTACAACTAAAAGTGGGAAAACATCTTGGGAGAAATCAATTTTCCATTTTCTATTGGCATGGATAATATGAACTTTGACCCTTTGCAAATATAAGATGTAACCAGAATGGGAAATTCTAAACCACAAGAGCAGCTTTTTTTATCATCACACTTCTTTGTATGATATGCTTTTGTTTTGATCAAATTCATCTGTAGACAGAGAATATATAAGCCATCATGTCTGCCCCACCCCTTGTAGCCACTGAACTATGAACACACAGAGAGCATGAGAGAGAAAAACAAAAATACACAACATCTGGTATATTAGCTTGTCCAAAGATTCCCTAAGTTATAGCTCTTTGCCCTGGAAGATCAAGCTTGGTGATTGCACAGGTGAAAAGAAATACAAAATAATAAATTGAAGGTGAGGTGGAGACTATGTAGTGCTGTATTGTTCACAGAAAGGGAAGAAATGGAATAAAATGAATATAAAACTGAAGAGGAGGAGGCAAGTGTTAAAGGGGGTATCCCAAAATCTCGTAGTGTATCCCAGAATGCAAAGGAAGACAATTACTAAAAGTCATCATGAGCAGAGTGAACCTGCCATAGCATGCAAAGACAGGTTGTTATGGAATTGGAATTTCCCTATATTTACTCATTAAGGCTTCTCCACTTCAATTTCTCTGAATACTTAAAGTTACAGTGCCATCAAATGTCTAATATGACTTATCTTGCTCATTTGTTAATTTCTGAAAATAAGTCAAAATGTACTGAATGCTACATTTATTATCCCATCTCAAATTGTTACATTTTTTATGTGCCTTTTTTGAAAACATTAGTTTATTGGCCCGCTTGTTCTCTCTCTTCAGGCTTATTTTCCTTTCTCCACGTAAATTGTTAGTACTGGAAAAATTATAAATTATCTTCTACATCAGAAAAATTGCCTTCAAACCGATCTTGTTATATTTATTATTAAAACAAACAATCTTCTAGGGGAAATGAAAGCAATGAGAAAAATCAAGCATGACTAGCAATGGTTTTGTAGATTTACTTTTACATCATATGGTTTTTCCATTACTGATTTTGTCTTACAGTACACATACTATTTTTCTCCTTGTTATCTCTACAGGGCTTCAAGGTTTCTTAACCATTTTCACACAATTGGATTGGAAACAAGTTAGAATACTGTTCACAGATCTCAAAGAGCAACATTTTCTGTTGTATTTTAAGCCCTCTGAGAGCTCACCCAGCTCAACAAAAACATGTGGGAAAATGCTTTTTAAGCATTTTGTTCTGCATGAAAATAAAATGACACAAGGGATCCATCCCATTTATACAATGCCACATACCTGTTCTAATTAATATGAAATACTGATAATCTTACCAGACCATCTTAAGCATTAGTAGCACAGATGATAAGCAAATCAGAAGGCTGGGGCACAAGGCCAGATTTTTTTAAAAAAAAAATACTCTTGACTACATCAAAAGTAAATGAATTTATTGAAAGCACTTTTCCCAATCACTTCACCAAATATTGCAGTGTTTGGAACATAGTACTTGTAATCAAACTACTGAAAACGTAGATTTGGTGGATTGTTGTTCCCTCATTTATATAAAGTGTTATAAGCACTATCAACATCTCAGTGGTTAGCTTGATTATTGATCATAATTACATGGATTTTTTGACTTTTTAACACCCCATATAACTAAAGCATTTACACACCAAATATGATTTAATAGATAGGGAGTTTAGACATTTGTTCAACATGCATGCTTACAGTGGAAAACTTGTTTCAAATTACTGCCTAATAAAAGCCATGGGAACCACTTTGACAGATTGACTGCAGGATAGACTCTCTAGAATGGGCACAGAGCCACCTAAAAGACCAAATGGAATGGGGCAGCCTTTCCCCAACCCACACCCCCAACCCCAAGTCCTAATGGAAGCATCAAGAAGGTACGGGGAGGTTATTTCTCTTATTTATTTGTTTGTTTCCTCATTCATTTTCTGTCCTCAACTTACAACAGTTTGCTTAGCGACCGTTCTAAGTTACAACTGCACTGAAAAAGTGACCTATGGCCATTTTCCACACTTACGACCATTGCAGCATCCCCGCGATCACGTGACTTACATTCAGATGCTTGACAACTGATTCACATTTATGACCGTTGCACTGTCTGGGGGGGGGGGTGTCACGGAATCCCCTTTTGCGACCTTCGGTCAAGCAAGAGTCAACGGGGAAGCCAGATTCATTTAATCCCCGTTTTGCTCATTTTAACAAACGGCAGTTGATTCTCTTCCCGAATGTGGCAAGCCAAGTCGTAAAACGGAAACGGGGCAAAACTCGCTCAACCCCACTTCTCACTTAGCAGCATGAAATGTTGGGTTGAACTGCGGTCGTCAGCCGAGGACTACCCCTAATAGCCCCCATTTGTGAGCAGTCACAATTCAGGACTTCCGCTTCAAAACACAATACAGGCGCGCACAAAGAGAGAAACGGACAGAAAGCACACAAGCGCGCGCGCGCGCGCGCACACACACACACACAAACACACACCTTGGCGCCGCAACCTCCGCTTCTTGAGTCCAAAGATGCGGACCTTGGAGAAGATATCCACCAGGTTGCCATTGCAAAGCCCGCGGTTCTTGCTAGGGCTGTTGCGCCTCCTGTTGGCCGAGGGCCGGTCCCAGTGCTGCAAGTCGCGCGCTTGGCGCTTCTGGCGGATCAGACCGCTGGCGATGGCCGCAGCCATGGCCCCTCAGTTCCCGCGCTTTCCTGGGGCGCCCGGCTCAAGCTCGCAGCGAAAAGGGCGCCGGGCTTGGCTCAGCCTAGGCGCGACCCCATCGCCTTACGGGCCAAGGGCAAGGACGAAAAAGTCACGGGGTCGCCACCACCCATGAAGCCTCCGAAGGCTCCGGACCGAAGCAAAGCAACAAGCGGCAGCCAAAGCAGCAACGGCGGCGGCGGTCTGTCTAAGATTGCGATAGTGCCTCCACGACGCCGGGCTCATGCCCGGTTCTCCATGGCGGCGGCAATAGCCGCTTCCATCGCTCGGGTCACCGCCGCGTCTTCCTCCTCCTCCTCAGAGCTGCCGCCGAGTGCTTCGGAAAGCAGCATCTGGAAAGTCTACGCTTCGGCTCCTGAGAGAAAAAGACTTCATATCAAGGCACTTCGGTCCCACCCTTGCCGACACCCCGCCACACACACACACATAGACACAAACACACACACACACCCTCCCTCCCTCTCCCTTCCCAAGGCAACCGAAGGAGGGGATTTGTCCTTGGGGCGTGGGTGGGGAGTTAAAGCGTGGCGATTCCCAAACCCGACACAAAACCAGCAACAACAAGCGGTTTGGGAAACAGGAGGAGGCAGCAACAAGGCGGGGGACGGTGGGAGGTGGGGGGGGGGCTTGTCGTTGGGATTGGTAAAAAAGGCTCGGCCGACCAAGGGAAGCCGCACAAGCGGCCGCCCCTCGCTTTTCCAGCGGGGCTCTTTTGTGGTGGCCGCTCAGCGCGCGCGCGACAACCGGGGGAGCGCGTGGCGCGGCGCGGCGTGGGGGGAAGAGAAAGAAGGTGCTTGGCGGGGTGGGGGGGAATGGGAGGGAGATGGCGCCAAACGTGGGTGTGGGAGGTCGTGTGGCCGCTGGTGAGGTTAGACGAGGGGAGAGAGTGGGAGAGAGACGAGGAAGGGGCGACTCTGGAGGGAAAGAAACGGGGCGCGAGGAAAGAAAAAAAAAAAGAGTCCGGAGTCCTCGAAGGCGGGAAGGAAGCGAAGTTATAACCTGCCGTCTGGATTTTCCTCCCGGCTCCGGAAAGTCTCCCCCGTTGGGACTAACGCCTTTGGCACCGAAGGCTCCGAATCGGCGGTGGCGGCGTGTCCCTCGAACCCTCCCAACTTGTAGTCCCAACCCTCCCTTCCTCGGGCATCCCTCGTAGCTCGACACGATCGGACCCGGCTTTGACCTTCCGGATGGGAAAGGTGACTCGTGTGGAAAGACGCTTCGGCAGCCGTGACAACAAAGAGCGATGCGTGGCGGTGTCTCGAGAGCGAATCTCGCCCTCGTGGCTTCGCTTCCTTCCGACGCGCCGGCCTCCTGGTAGATTCCCGCCAGGGCGGTACCCCTCTCCCGGGAGCGCTCTGTTGACTAGCTGGGCTACCCTGCCCGGGGCTAACGCCAGTTCCAGGAGCCGAAGGGCTGACAGGTTTTGGGGGGTGGAGTGGGGGGTGCTTTGGATCTCCAGGTGCCCGGCTCCTCCGTGGCTAGACTGCAGTAGAGGTCACTGGGCGGGAGGATTTGGGAGGGATGTGATCCTCCCCAAAAACCCAAGTGCCCAATTTTCAATATCGATTTCGCCCCATTCTTTCTGCATTCTCTCTTCATTTTGCTTGGAAGACGTTGCTACTTTTCGCGAATGTGAATTCCCACCAAATGAAGCAGGACGAGAAGGGGAAGGAGGGAGGGAGCCACTTTAGTTTTTGCTCCAGTTCACACCTGCTTTTAGATCCCATATTCCTAGACTACATAACAAGTTCTAATGCCCACAAATTGAACCTTGGCTCCTGATCTCTCAGGAGTTGTTTGGTTCTGGTTAGAAAAAAAAGGGGGGGAGGGAAGGAGGAAACCCTTCAGGCTCATAAGTAATCGTTTGAAAGGAAAACGTTTAGAGTGGGAGAAAAAGAGCAAAAAAAAATCTGAAATGTTTAATACTGAAACAAAATACACACATTTATAGTTTTAAAAAGCAACATGTACATGCCTTCAGACAAAGAGAGTACAGGTGTACAAAAGGTATAATCTCCCGAAATAGACAGTAAAGATGCACCAAGGGTAGAAAAAAGTCCATTGAAATAATATTCAAACATTTACTTGTCGGGGTATAAAAATCTCTGTTCAACTATACTGCTGGCAATCAAGAAATTTTAGTGGTGGCTGTTTTATGAACTAAATCTAACCATTCTGGATTTTATAAGGCTAGAATTTTTTTAAAAAAATGCTCAGTGATTATTTGTGACAAGTAGTGAAGCAAATAATTTTAATTAATTCACACTCCAATGAAATAGCCTGTTTGCTACAGATCATCAAGTTATCAAGACAAAAACACTAATGCTAGTTTATCTATAAACAGCATGGTTGATTTATGTCCCCCCTCCTTTCAGCATTTTCATGTGCAATTAAAGGTATAGAAAACCCTGACAACATTTGGACATCTCTTATTTACCTAATCCAAAGATATCCTAGTCCACCACACAGGTTGCCCACTATCAATATGTCATGATAGTGACATATTATATTAGAATTACATGGTCTTTTAGAATCAGTGCATACAATTCTTTTGTTGCTATGCAAAGACAGCACTAATTAAATCAGCTGCTACTGGATGTGGCCGCATGGAACAGGGCAGATTTGAAGTTATGTGTTAATTATAAAGATGGTCACCTAGAAGAATCACTCATGAACTTTTCTTTCCATGTGAACATCCTGACTGCTAATACTGAACAACAACAAAAAAAAAGATAGGAGGCATTTGTCCTGTAAATTTCTACCCAGTTGAAATGGCTCTTAAGTGTCATACATGAAAATGAACTTCAAAATATCCAGAAATCTATAGCTTCACATGTTTATCATCCAAATCATTTGGTTGGAATGCAAGATGCATTTTGATTTTATACATATTTTTTTTCTTCAAACACATTTGTATGGAATGCTTATAGGTTGTATCTCTATAGCACAGTGCACTGCCAAGGCCAAAATTTTCCAAATATGTACTGCAGTGCGTTGTCATTTCACTTAATTGGTTTTTTAGACTTTAATAATCATACCCAATACTCTCCCCAAAAATTTAATGCACAAAATAGAGCATTAGCAATTTGCTTTTTGTGGTTGTTATTGACTCTAGACCACGGGTGTCAAACTTGATTGCATCATTGTGATGTATCGCAATGTTTTTTTGCCTTTGTGGAGCCAGGGTGGGCGTGGCCTGTGCATGACATATCTGGCCCATGACAGCCAGTTTGACAGGTCTACTTTGGACCTTTCCTTGTGGATTATTGATTAATCATATTATTGATATATTAACCTGTTTGCCACCCTATGAAATGGGCACCAATATAAACTATAGAAATAAATAATTGTTTTTATTTTAATTCTTGTTCCCCGGGTTTGTTTGCTTTCTCTAAGGTCAAAGATGGAAAAATAGTATTGTCCCTTTAAATTTTAAAGTGACATTAAGTAAATTCAATACAACTACTTATATTGGGAGTTTGTTTTAGAGATTCTTTCAGAACAAGGGATCATTTACAATAGCTTTAATACCTACATATCTATAGTAGGTTTTATTGCTATTACCCTTCAAATCTCATCTTTTCATCTCTCATCTTCTCATCTTTCCTACTACCTTCTTTATTATCTTATGATTTATCATTTGTTGTTTCTATCTTATGATTTATGATAGTAACTATGATTTATGATTTATAACCGTGATGGTGAACCTATGACATGTGTGCCAGAAGTGGCACCCAGAGCCATCTCTCCGGGCATGTGAGCCCTCGTCTGTGGCTCTTCAGGGTTCCAGCGCATCGGCCAGCTGGTCTTCACACATGCGGGAGCGCCAAAAACTGAAAGAGCAGCCACCCGGTGTGCATGCATGTGCCGGGAAGATTATCTTCCAGTTTCTGGCATGCATGTGTGCATGAAGACTAGCTGGCCAGGGTGCATGCACACATTGGAAACCAGAAGATCATTTTCCCAGTGCACGCATGCACCTCGGGCAGCTGCTCTTCTGGTTTCTGATGCTCCCGTGTGCATGAAGACCAGCTGGCCAGTGCTCCGGAACCCGGAAGAGCAAGGGGAGCAGAGCTGCCAGCCAGGATGAGCAGGCCAGGGCTTCCTTCCCTCCCCACCCAAGCGGACTTCTTGAGCTGCCCCAGCCCTCCAGCCGGTGGTAGCGATATGCATCCGCGATCCGGAGCACTGTGGCAGCAAGGGAGCATTTGCTGGATGGGTGGCTGGCTGCCCCGCCTGCTGTTCCTGCCACCGTGAGGGGCAAGGGGGCGGCAGCATTTCTCACACTGCCGCTTCCGGCTGGGATGCTGGAGCAGCCAGGAGGAAAAGAAGAGGAGCCATCGAGGAGGTGAGCTGCCCCAGGAAACTGGAAGATCATCTGCATGCGTGCGCTCCCATTTCGGCACTCGGTGCTGAAAAGCTTTGCCAACACCGATCTATGATTTATCACTTTGTTATTTGTATATACACTGACAGTTTATGCACTGGAGACAAATTCCTTGTGTGTCCAATCATATTTGGCCAATAAAGAATATTATATTCTGTTCTGTTCTATTAAGACAACAATTGACATAGCTGACATTTTACAGTGCTTGTCAAACCTGTACTTTACCTGGAAATATATTAGGGAGTCTGTTTGTTGTAGTAGTTAAGCACCAGCTAGAATCTGGAAGGCCATGAATTCTAATCCCACCTTAGGCACAAAGCCAGCTGGGTGACTTGAAGGCACAAAACAACAACAACATTGAACTGCAGCATAATATATTAATTCTTAAGATGAATGTTTGCTGCTTAAATAGAATGCTATATACTAATGGGAGCTTTGAAGGAATTTCCAGCATTCTTCTGTTTTGGAAAAACTGATCAGGACCTTGGACAGAGGAAACCAAATAGGAGGAAACTAATCTTCAATTTGCAAAACATAATAAGGACTATTTAAAGATTCTAGTTCCTCAAATTAAGACAAAAACAGGAAATTAACCCATACAGTCTAATAGTGCCAGGAGCAGAAAGTAATATACAGTTGCCTTCCATCGGCAGGCACCCACTCCTTAAAAGTCATACCTTCATCCCTTTGTTTCCCAAAAACAGAATAATAACAAAGAAGTAAAAATTACTATAGGATGCCTATATGTATACATATGTATAATATTATACCAGTAATATTCTGGATAAAGTCCCATAAATTATCCTGGGGAATAATTATGTCTCCTTTGGCCTTTCTGTTTCCTTTGTGTGTAAGAAATCCATATCTATACGTATTTCTTTACCAGTATTTGGCAGGGCAAAGTGAATCTGGAAATTGAATTGTTTTATAACAGCTTTTAAACACTAAAGAAGACATTTTGAGGCTATTGACAAACAGATCCTTCCTCCTTGTGGAATTTTCATGCAAGACAGAATAAAATCAAACTTCAAGGAATGTAATGGGTCTTTCACCAAGTAATTAATTAAGTTGGTATGTAGGTTGGTTGGTATATCTGTGGATTTCACTTGCAGGAAAACTACTAATAAACTACTAATGTAAAAACTAATCTCTAGAGCCATATTATTTAATCAGGTGGTCTTGCAATTACCATATGTGATGTATATATCAGTTACTAATGGTAAGTTTCCTCTCTACTTCTTCCTCATTTTACTTATTCTATATTATTCCACTTTGCAAACATTATGACTTTAGTCACATAAATTCAGTTTGTATATCTGATACTGTATGAAAAAATGAGGATGCACATTAATGAGAAAATGTGGAGTAGAAAATGATGCAAAACAAACATTGAAATTGAGTAAGGTTTTCTTTTAAAACCATGAAGAAAAACAAATTCTCTTATAATTTGAAAATCTAGGGTAGCTATTTACAATGTTAGGTGTACCAAGGGAAACTCAAGAGAGCCATCTACTGACTTAAATCTGTGATAAAATGCACACTTCTAGCAAGAACAAAATATTGATATGTAACACTTTTGGTTAGAACAAAGATCTTTTAACAGACTTGCAGAAGGAGAGCATATGTATTGTACCGATAGTCTGTGTGACCACCAACTAAATAGATATTATTGTAATTTTAGGGCAACTTTTCTACTTTATAATTGAAGAACAAAATAATTTGAAAAAATATCAATGATTTTTGATAGTTTTCCATTGTTGTAGCTATATGGTAAACAGGAAATTTTGGGAATAATAGTGCATATTTTATATGATTACTAATTTAGTCCTACACTGGCTTTATTTTTATATTAATTCATATTCAAGATGAATATTTGCAAATTCCACTTAAAATATATCACAATATCCCTTTTATAGCCAAATCTAGGGTAGAACTAAATTGTTCCTTTTTACTGGACAAGACTCAAAACAAAACAAAAATGCAGGTTGATATCTTGGAATCATTAACCATGAGGCTTAGAAGGAAGAAGTAGAATAGAATAGAATAGAATGTTTTATTGGCCAAGTGTGATTGGACACACAAGGAATTGGTCTCTGGTGCATAAGCTCTCAGTGTACATACAAACAACAAAGTGATAGATCATAGATCAAAAATCATAGTTACAATTACTAATCATAAGATACAAACAAGTGATAAATCATAAGATACTATTAGAGAAGATAATAGGAAAGATGAGAAGATAAAGGATGAGAAATGAGGAAGATGAGAAGGATAATAGTAATACACCCCTACTACATGGGTAAATGTCTTTAGGCCTAAGACACTGCGATGAGAAAAGTGTTCAGCAAAGTGATGGCACGGGGGTGGGGAGTGGGGGAAGGATATCTTTGTGTCTAGCTGTTTTGGTATGGAATGCCCTATAGCAGCATACTGAGGGGAGAAGTTGAAACAGTTTATGTCCAGGATGTGAAGGAGTCTGTAGATATTTTGTCAGCCTCTTTATGGTCTATGCAGAATACAAGTCCTCAATGGCAGGCAGGCTGGTTGCAATTGTTTTTTCTGCAGTCCTAACTATCCGTTGAAGTCTGTACCTGTCCTGTTTGGTTACTGTGCCAAACCAGACAATTATTGAGGTACAAATGACAGACTCAATAATTCCCCTGTAGAACTGTATCAGCAGATCCTTGGGCAATCTGAGTCATATACTAATATATGACCCTTAGATTGCCCTAGTAAGTAACAGCTTCTTCTCACAGGGTTAATATACATTCAGTTTCTAATCAAGTAGTAGTCTAAGGCCATTTCACCAATACTTATCCTTTTTCCTGCTATTCTCTGCTTCCTATTTTATTTTTCCCATTTCCCATAGGCTTAACTTTGAGATTTTTTTTCTTTGCAACTTTATGATTACCATATGTGATATACATCAGTTACTATTGGTAAGCCATTGCTATCTATACAGCCTTATTCTTTCTATTTCACTCAGCCTCCTAACTTTTGCTAGCTTTTCTTCTTTTACGGTCCTTCTTTCCTTTCTGTCTGTCTATTCTGTTCTTTTTTCCCAGCAATTCTGGCCAATTTCTTAACAATAGCTTTGTGCTCCTCACTTCAGTATGTATGCTTCTAATTTCACCCAGCTGAAACACAAAGGAAATAATACAGTGTGATATTTCAAAAGTTTCCTCAGGTCGTGGTTGCCTGAGGTTATTGAACAAATCACTCAACCTGTCTATTGAGTCTAGACTTTCTTAATATGATGTGAAATAACTCCTCCGTGACCCAGAGATTTACAGAGAGCAGAATTACTGCTATTATAACCTGCACTTTTTGTTTTAATTCTAGTGTAAATGGAATTAAATACATTAACTCTGGAATCACTTAAATAGCGTAATTGTTGTTTCCAGACTGATAAAAACTCAAGACACAGTTATATAACACAACTATCTGCAGGTTTTTCCATTAACAGTGAAAAAATATCTCACAGGAAGTCTGTTAGAAACAAAACTAAAAAGATGCTAGCTTAACATATTATAGAAAAAATTAGATCTAAATAAGAAAGAGTTCCGTTGCTGATATTCTTGTAATCCCATCTGTTTCATCTCAGTAAATCTTACTTTCAGTTTGAGGCAACAGGAAAATAGCCTGACAAACAAGAGTACAGATATTGTAATTAAATGAACAAATGTATATTGGTTATGCAACTTATCATCCAGAACAGATACTAATTTGGCAAAGAATAAGAAAGATGAGTAATGTTTGATTGAAGTAACTTACTCTTCTTTTCATGTTCAAATTATCTATCACATCTTTATCTAGAGTATGTATTTCTTTTCACACTTTATGCAACTGTGGATGAACTTGGCACCTTGGTTTTATCCACCATAAAAATAGGTCTATTATCTTTAGTGAAGATGTAGGCTTTTTTACAGAGAAAAGTGGCTCTCTACTAAACATGGAAATATATATATGATTTTATTTCCTATTTATTTACAATTGTACACTTAAGACCTATCATAAGCAACCCATCTCTTAAAAACAAATAACAAAAGGAATAATTGTATCTCCAAAATGCAAAATTTTTAATTATAAAAATACTCAATAAATTTCCCCAGCCTGCTTAAATTCACATTTGCTCTGCAAACAAACAAATAAAGCAATAAAAGTAGTATCAGTTTGTAAAGGCATGTCCAGCTATTGAGGAATATTACTGATATTTTGTTAAATTTCACAAATACTAGTAGCTGTTTGTTTCTGTTTAATGACTACAGGAGGATCTAGGGAATTCAAGAGAGCCAGTTCCCAACAATGAAACCTACTCTCCCACTTATCTCTTGTAAGCTGAAGAATTTACATTCAATATTAATTGAATATTAATGCTGTGTCTCTATATTATGTATTCTTTAGCTTTGTTCTCTCTCCATCCCTTCTTCACTTGCTAATCAAAAAGGAAGGGAACTGATGAGAAATTTAAACCTCTACTGTCAGTAATCCCCCTACATTGGTATTGATAGCTTCTGTATTCCTAGGCTAGGATAGGAGGCACTGAAAAATTATATTGAAGACTTAAGAGATGTTAGCCAGTCTTTTGTTTTTACAAATGGAGTAGTTAATAAGCAACAAAATAGCAGATTAACACTCAGGGTATGCTCATAAATGAGCAGTCTAATTGGCACAGATGATAATAACTAGAGACCTAGGCAGCAGTTATTATGTTTATTAAATTAGTCCATAGCATACAGTGTGGTCTTGCCTAAGTGAGTTTGATGGTGGCTAAGTACTGATTAATCTTCTTGCATTAATTAATCCTATTAAGAGCATTGTTCCTTTCAGCAGAGTTATTTTTCACAGCTAAGAAAACTTATGTCATACTTCTTAAGTTTTCTTAAAACATCAGATGTTCTCCTTCCTTAGGGTGAACAGTGTAATGACATAGTTTGCTTGTGTAATTTGACAAAGTACCATATATACAGTATGTGTGTGTATGTGTGTACTTGCTGGATTTGTGTTTTGTCAGAATTTCAGGGAATATTGGACTGTATCCAAAATAGTAACAAACAAAGCAGAGACTAGTAGCACTGCAGTCACCTCCATCAGAAACCCCTGCACCAGGGGTGAAATCCAGCAGGTTCTGATAGGTTCTGGAGAACTGGTAGCGGAAATTTTGAGCAGTTCGGAGAACTGGTAGCGGAAATTTTGAGCAGTTCGGAGAACTGGTAGCGGAAATTTTGAGCAGTTCGGAGAACTGGTAGCGGAAATTTTGAATAGTTGGCTAGCCCCAGAGTGGGTTGGGAATGTGGATTTTGCAATATCCTTCTCCCAGGAGTGGGGATTTTGCAGTATCCTTCCCCTGCCACACCCACCAAGCCAAACCCACAGAACTGGTAGTAAAAAAATTTGGATTTCACCACTGCCCTGCACTCTGCAGATATTCTCTTAATGAAATTTAGAAACTCTAATTACAGAAACAATAAATAGACATTGTTGGCCATCAATCAAGTTTTTGAGGATGCAATCGGAAGAAATTGGAGAAATCTGGGAGTTCTAAACACAAATGGGGAAAGACTCATGGAAAGAAAAATCAGGTTGAAACATAAAAATCCAACTATTGAGATTAATTTAGACTGCAGTGGGATTGAAATGAAAAATAATGAACAAATAAACAATTGCAGTCTTGTCCATAGTCACTTTCAAGCAGTGGCACAACCAAATGAAAATGTTTGTAAGATGTTCCATCACCATTGATCAAGCATTGTAATCAAGAGCCAGAAGATCAATAGACTGCAATATGATCAATATAATTATGTTATTGGATTTCCTGATGATGAATCAAAGTATCCAAAGGAAGAGTGAACAAAACAAGACCTCTCATTAATCCCTGAGAAAGATACCCACTATAAGGGGAAATTCTTCAGATTGAAACCCATCAAACAATTTTGAAAATGAACAAGAAGTCAAAGCCAATCAGGTACACTACCAGTAATGTCCAAATACTTACAGCAATATCTAATGGCCAAGGCTGTCACTTACTGCTATTGGGTCCCAAAAGATCCATACCAATGTAAGGTCACCAGAACTTGTAAGGTCACCAGAACTTGGTCACCAGATATCATAGATAAAGTGCCATCCACTTTGAGTACCCTGCCTGAAATCTTAGTTAATATAGATTGAGAAGGCTACTAAAAGACATGAAGACTCATTTGTAAGATGGAAGCTCTCTCAATGACTTCAGATGAAAAAGGAAGCAGAGACATACAGTGGGACTTCAGCACAAAGATGGAACAAAAGAGTCTTTCTTCAGCAAGGGGTGAAGGACAAGTATGATTAAAAGACTCTAGGAAACTAATAGTAGTTAAAGAATATGACAAAAAGCTGAAGAGATCTTGGTGTTTGGGAGATGCTCTGTTCTGCCGTTCCACTAATTTTTTTGGGATCCTTAGGGAAAAAAAATTAAGGCAGATGAGTGGTGGAAGAAGAATTACCTCAGAGACTCCATCTTGAACAAAACTCTTAATTGGCAGCCCTGTAAAGTCTATCCAAAGATGGATCCAGGGATGACATTAATCTGATAAGAACTCTTAATCTGATAAGAACCAAGGCATACTGTTACAGACCACAAAGAAAAGAAAAACAATGAGTGTTCTTCTGCCAAGATTATAGTATTATGTTTATAGCAAGCAACATTAACACATTACACATTTTTAAAGAAATATCTGTCTGATATATAATATTTTAAAAACTAATATTTAGTATTTAAAATCTGTAAAACACTGGCAGTATTAAAGAGATCTGCTACCTTATGCCATGGTTAAATGGACAGTGCTGGCAATTCATTCCAGGAATGTTTTCATGTAACTATTTCATTTTAAGTATGGATATATTTATTTGTAAGACCCAAATATAATAAAAGTCCCTGCCTTACATAAGGACTATTCATGCACTGACAGCTATAATCCCAATTCTATTGTTGGAAACAAACTTGCAACTTTTATTGAAAGCAATCAGCAAAATCCTTCTGAAAATTCTAATACACTAACCATCATGAAGAGAATGTTTTGCTACGGTTGCATCTTGGAGCCCAAGTGAAAATTAAAGCAAAGGTTGAAAACTAAATCTTATCAATATAGGAACAGCACAAGATGCTTAGCCCCTATGCTGTCAAAACTGATAGAGGCATAATTATGAGGAACAAATAGAACTGCAGCTCGTTTCAAAGAAACAACTGTTCTCACAATTACAGGAACTTGCAGAACAGGGCTAAATGAGAAGCCTACCAGTGAGCTGGTATCATAACAACAACGAATTTAAAAAAACGTATCAACAGTACCAAACTACCACAATCAGTTTTGTGTTTCTTTTCTTAAAATGTGGTGCTTATGCATGCAGAGTGATCAGAAAAATTCATTACTGAGACTATTTTCTGCAAGTAGAAATGACCCAATGAATAACCATTTATGGGGATGGAATAATCCTTGAGTACTATTTGAAATTATTCTATCATCTCCCAGATTTTGTTGACTGGCTCAATCCCTATGTATAGCATACTGGCACAGGAAAAATATTCTGTTCCCATAAACATCAATCTGCTGGCTATTTTTTTCATCATCTTGTTTAATGATGAGTTCTATACTTCTCTTTGGAATAATTTTGGTTGAGTCTAATAAAAAAAATCTCAAGTATGAATTTTGAATATTATGAACTAATTATCTCAAACCCACCAGTGAAACATTATTAGACCTAAGGATGCATATTTATAAAGTGGTACTGTCCACTCAGGATCAATAAATATCTTCTACCCAATTCAGTAAAATCTTGGGGGTAAACCCAAATATAAATATGTTAAAATCTCTTTTAAAAGCCAACAAACTGTAAAATATGGTTGACATATGCTATTATCAGTTCAGAATAAAATTCTGTGAGATGTTAAACACCCAGCTGGCATTACATAATACTTTACTATACACACTTGCTTACATAAAAATATGTGAATGATAAATAACAGTCAGCTACCAATATAAAAGTTGCCTCTGAAATCCACTGAGAAACTCATCTTCTAGTTTCCAGGGGAGGATGCTGAATCCTGAAGACTATCAATATTTTCTATTACTCAGACTAAAAATTAAAATTGGGAACAGGTATTCAATTGCTTCTCATTTATATCTTCCATCTTCTATAAAGAAACAACATCAATCCTATGCATTTATAGAAGTAAATTCAGTTGAGATTACTCATAACATACTGTAAATGTGTGCATAATGAATGCTGTATAAGGTTGCAGCTTTTAGCAATAGCAATAGCACTTAGACTTATATACTGCTTCATAGTGCTTTACAGCCTTCTCTACATGGTTTACAGAGTCAGCACATTGCTCCCAACAATTTTGAGTCCTCATTCTACTGACCTCAGAAGAATGGAAAGCTGAGTCAACCTTGAACTGGTGAGAATCAAACTGCTGTCAGTTGGCAGAATTCACTTTTAGAGTAATCCTATATTTAAGAATTTGACTGAAATCTCTCTTTCTGTCTTCTCCAATCATCCCTCTCTTCTGATTGCTGCAGAGCCCTAAAATTCTCAACTATCTCAATGCCATTTCGTCCGAGAAGTCAAGAATTGCCATCATTGCTATTTATTTATTTATTTATTTATTTATTTATTTATTTATTTATTTATTTATTGGTTCAATTTATATGCCGCCCTTCTCCGGAGACTCAGGGCAGCTTACAATGCATTAAGCAATAGCCTTCATACTTTTGTATATACCTGCTTAGTAGGGCTTTTGCCCCCCCCCAAGCGGTGTTCTTTTTTTATGCAAAGTCAGCTTATTGCCCCCACAATCCGGGTCCTCATTTTACCTATCTCGAAAGGGTGGAAGGCTGAGTCAACCTTGAGCCTGGTGACATTCGAACTTGCAGTAATTGCAGGCAGCTGGTGCTATTTAACAGCACTTTAGTCTGCTGCACCACCAAGGCGCATATTATCTGATATGCTAGGTATTGAAAATTAGACCAATATTGTTTTCACTTCAAAATCAGCTAGGATGTCCTTCTTCCTACAGATAATAATTCCTGTTTATATCTTTGGTTAGAACAGTGTTGCTTTTTTTTTTTTAACTTGGCAACTTTAAAGTGTTGGGAAGTTTGGAAAACACTGGGTTAGGGCATTCACAAATTGTCAGTCAAGGCTTTAACTTCACTGGCTACAAACTGAAAAGGGGCACAGGCTCATTTTTTCAAAATGACTATGCAGAATAATGCCTAACATGTTTGTCTGAATCATAGGTTCTGCAGAGACTCCAGACTTGGTATTTCCCCCCCTAATATTTGAGAACAGGGAATATAGAATAACAGATTTTGATTGATTGTGGACAAGGCCACAGTAAGTGTCATTTCATTGTAACTCAGACATGGTTTAATGCTTTTATAGCATAAACACTTACTGTGTTTTGGAGGGAAAAAATGGAACAAATAATAAAGAGGTGGTTTCATTACTTATTACTACCAGAGTTTTTGCTGAGGACAGGAAGAGCAGTGAGGAAGAAGCAATTTTCTAAATCCCCAAACTAAGGATAGCGTTGTTAACCATTCTCTATTTTATCTCCAAACTAAATGCAGATACATACTCAATTCAAGTATATCACAATGCAAAAACATTTTTTACATATTTTCAATTTCTCTTTCATATGTTTCTTGTGTATCTTAATCTAGGACAGAGCGCTAAAATAGCAACTCAAATTATATTTTATAACTATACCTTTTGTAACTTTAGCACACCAGCACAAAAATACACACATGGAAATTCTCTCACTGCTAATTAATGGAAGATACTATGCTAAGGCTTTGGTCAATTCTGGAATCTATGGATGTGGAATCAATCGAGATTATTTTCTGTGATCTGTCAAGACCTTTTCAATGCTACAATTCTATCAACAAAACACTGCATTTGCTCAAAGTAAGCCATAGGAAGCTCAGTGTGACCCATAAATAGATAGGATTAAAGCCAACATTTCATAAAACAGTCTTTTCTTTGATTCTTTAATACAACAGAAAATTCAAATGGCATTCTACTGTACAAAAAATATTAAAATCTGTATTTTAAACATGATAGATAAGATCAGATCTCATTATCTGTGGGAGACTTGGCTATAAAGGAAACCATTAATCCTAGCTAATACTAAATTATTTGTCTTCTAAAGCATCCGCTAGAAATTTTAAATCAGACAGTGCAAAGCTGGAGTTATTGCACTGCCACAGATAATTAATTCAAATGTCCACTTGTATTATTAGCAATGCTCTTTGAATAATTATTTGTTGCTTCTTGACCCAAATCCACTGCTGTTAATTTTAAAAGAATCTTGTTTCATTATCATTTGTCACAACAGTTTTAACAGCCTTTTTTCTATAATGTATACTGCAATTGCCTGATTTGCCAGCAGTAGACACTGTTACATTAGTTATTTGCCCAGAAAACCAACAGGCAGCTACAGAGCTCACATTTGTTGCATGCAGTGGCACAGAAATCTGGATAACGAACAGAGACCTATTACCATCCCTAAGATGATACATTATTTTATGAGCATCAAAGAAGATAACTGAATGAGATTTATATTGAGTTGCATAGAAGTCAATGTTATATAAAGGCAGAGGTACAGGCAATTGGGGGGGGGGATACTTTTGTGGTAGAACACAAGAATTGTTTATTTTTTAAGGATGATTTTCAGATGACAGATTATGCAATGGAAAAATGGGTCTTTAAAGGTATAAAGTTTCTTTCTCAAGAAGAAAGAAGGAGGAAGAAACCTAGACATTTATATTTTGTTATTTTAGATAAAACTTTCACATTTATTTTAGATTAAATCAAGCAAGACAGTGTTAACTGATGATAAAAAAAAAAACCCTGGATGTTTGATAAAATCCCATTCCTACAGTAATAGAAAGACAGAAAATACTTTGGTAACATCCTTCTTATTCTTATCATTTAAGATTCTGAACTCTATTTGATTTCGACTTCTTTTAAACCACTCAATCAAGTGCCAGTATATAAGTATGGGAAATATATTATAGTAGCCTTCCCCAACTTTCCCAGGTTGGCGGTGTGGCGTGGGGGGGAGGGGGGAAGAGGGGATGGTTTTATGTGAGGAGCAGGTGTGTGCATGCTCACACAACTTTATTGATTGATTGATTGATTGATTGATTCGATTTATATGCCGCCCTTCTCCGGGGACTCAAGGCTGCTTACAATGTGTCAAGCAATAGCCTTCATACTTTTGTATATACCTGTTTAGTAGGGCTTTTGGGCCCCCTAAGCGGTGTTCTTTTTTATACAAAGTCAGCTTATTGCCCCCACAATCCAGGCCCTCATTTTACCTACCTCAAAAGGATAGAAGGCTGAGTCAACCTTGAGCCTGGTGAGATTCGAACTTGCAGTAATTGCAGGCAGCTGGTGCTAGTTAACAGCACTTTAGTCTGCTGCACCACCAAGGCTCACAGTAGTGGGTCATGGCCCACAAGTTGGGCACCCCTGTGTTATATAACTCTATGTGCTGAACCCAATTATACAGGTAGTCCTTGACATATGAACACAATTGAGCAAATAATTTCTGTTGCTAAGCGAGACAATTGTTAATTCCCCATTTTATGACTTGCTACAGTTGTTAAGTGAATCATTGCAGTTGTTAAATTAGTAACACCGTTGTTAAGTGAATCTGGTTTCCTCATTGACTTTGCTTGTCAGAAGGTTGCAAAAGGGGATCACATAATCCCGGGACACTGCATCCATTGTAGATACGAGCCAGTTGCCAAGTGTCTGAATTTTGTGACCACAGGGATGCTGCAACAGTCATAAGTGTGAAAAACAGTCATAAGTCACATTTTTTCAGTGTCGTTGTAACTTCAAGTGAACCGTTAAATGAACTGTTGTAACTTGAGGACTACTTGTACACATCCTCTGTTAACAGAGTCTGAAGAATTTGAAACGTGACCATCTGTATCAGTATCCAAAATCACAAAACTGATAGGATTGCTAGAAATGAGCACAGCTCCAAGGATTGACCAAATCTTTATTGGAAGCAATAGAACTGAATTCTAACTGATAGGCATCATTGCTAGTCTTTTTTGTTCACAGCAGTTGATCAAACCTGCCTTATATCGAAGGGGTAGTGGTGACAATAATGACACCCACATATAAGAATGATAACAGAGAAGATCCAATGAATTATAGACTAATTAGTCTGAGTATGATCAGTAAGTAAGTAAGTAAGTACCGGTAAGCTTTTATTGCAGTCGGAGACCAAATTAAAATACACATAGAAAGGGAGTATATTTTACAAATGTAGATAGATCATGTGACAGTGCACCATCTACTGCCTCAAATACAATCTGTACTGTACTGTACTGATCAGTAAAGTATATGCTAAGCACTTAAACTCCAAACTCCAAAATACAAACTGGCACCTTCATTGTTCAAACTGTACATTAAAAATTGGATTTTCATTTACCTATATTGAAAAGGTGTAAAATTCACATCCTCCAGATGCATATGCTGCTGACATTGTATCCCAAACCTCAACTGAATTAAAGGAAACGGTAAAATATATTAATTTGTTCATGTGTTTATTTAATTTCTATGACCGCCTATCTCAAACAAATGACTCCAGGCAGCGAACAATCATTAAGAACAATTGAAACAAAATTACAAGCACAGTACAAAAGAAAATTAAATATATACAGCAGCTGAGGAAATTATAATCCATAGATCAGGGATGTCAAACTCAAGGCCTGAGGGCCGGATCCACCCCATGGGATGCTTAGATCTGGTCCACAGGGCCACCCTGGAAACAGCAAAGGACCGGACCGCGGTGCCTCTGCCAGGAAAAATGGAGCTCATGAGCCCATTTTCAATGGCAGAGCGCTAGGGCCACCACAGGCACCCCCAACATTAGTGATATCGAGCTGGCCATGCCCACCCTGGCCCCCCAAAGTCAAACAGAACCCTGAGGCGGCCCTCAATGAAATTGAGTTTGACACTCCTGCCATAAATGTTAACACAACCAGGAAAGGGCTTAACACATTCGCAACTCCGGGCCTAGGTGCTCAGCTAGAACTAAGAATGGGACAAATGGTCTCCTGTTAAGCTCTCAGAATAGAAAGATGAATGTTACATAATGTCTTGCCTCCGTGTTTGAAATTTTATATGACTTTTATCATCCCCGCTTGGAGTGTGGCAATTTTATTATTTTTACACAATGTAGTGTATATCTTGTATGGTGTTTCAGTTACACAGATCACCAGGCGAGTTTAAATCCCACTGGAAGATCTAGCTATATATCTAACAAGCTTTAATATAGGATGAAACTAGTTGGCTGCTGCCTTTTGGTGATCAGCATAAACTAGAGAAGGGATTATCACATTTTCTAAGGAATCAGTGATTCCAGGATATTTTACCTCATCTCCCATGGCAATTACTTTCAAAGTAAGAGTTCTAATAGCAGATGTTATGGGGGGGGGGGGAAACATGCCATCAAAAAAAATCCCTATCTACTTAAAAATAGCAAAGGAAACAGTATATCCTTGCTTCAGAACTTTTTAAAAAAGGATATGTTGGGTGAGCAATTTGTCACATAAATTAGCCTCAACTCATTTATTTTTTATAATCTAATTATGCAAATCAAGTAAGTTCCAAAACAGTATGTAAGGCAGAAATGAGCTAATGCTTTTTTATAATCATCCTTAAAAATATTATTGTGTGCAAAAACTCACTTCTCAAATCTTGGGGGATTTGAAAGATATCAAGTACAGAATCTTCAACTTTTCAATCCCTGAAGGAGGAAAGAAAGAAGCCAAACAATTTGAGAACATAGCAGCAGCTTATGAAGTCAAAGCATTTTATCTTCCCGAGTTACTGCTGCTATTTTATATTAACCAATTCCAATATATTTTTCCAGCATGGACAGTGAAATCTTTTGAAAAATAATTATTTCTTCTTTGCATACCAATTCTGGGTCATATCAATTTTTAAGCACTTAGTGCTATAATTTGATTTATTTTTGCATATATATTCTAGTAAATGCCCCAGAGAAATGGAGCTAGTAAAGCAAAATTTATTAAAGATATGATAACCTGGAGATAATTATGTATAACAATGCTGAAGAATGTAAAAGAGATAGTCAAATTTGCTTGGCAAAAGGGAACAAATAGCTTTGTGTGTAACAATACAAAACAGGAAATAACATATAGAATAAGGTTTAAAAATGAATATATGCATTACGGCAAAGCTTTAATGAACTATTTCTTCAATATTTGTGGGCCTTATGGGGTTTTAGAGCTTTTATATTCACTTCAAGAATACTTGGAAGTGAGGTATATCAAATAAAGCTGTTGTCAGGGTGTCTTCATAGACTTTTTATAACATTGCATTGCTTCTTTCTCCGCTATGTTGTACAGCACACAAAAATATGGTATAGTCTGCCTGACTTTATTTGCAATAAAAGACACCTTATCTTAAAGTTGCTTTTTCAAAAGACAGCAGGACTGTTCTTTCCTTGAGGAGGAAGAGGAAGAAAATATTTCACTTCTCATCCAAGAAGCTTCATCGGTTCTTACAGTGAGGGATGAAAGGATAGGTTCTGATAGGATGGGGGTGGGGGAGTGGAAGGATTATATTTCTTTGCAGTCATCTGGTTGTTAGCACTCTCTCTGAGTTTTGGCCACTTGGGAGTTCTGTGCCCTCAAGGCCGCCTGAATCCAGATGTGATTGATTGTGGAATCTTCTTGGAACTACTGAAAGACCTGCGTTGTAGATGGGAGGTAGGTACTGTCTTATTCCTCCCCCTCTGTTGAGGGAGAGGTGTTCAATTCTAACACAGATGGATGGCTTCTTTTACCCCTCTTTCAAACCTATGGTTCTCTCTATCCAAAATGTGGGCTTTGTTGTCTTCAAAAGAGTGACCTTTATCTTCAAAGGTCAGGACAAGATTCAGCAGTTCATCTGCATTTGAAAGACAAAGATCACTCTTTTGAAGACAACAAAGCCCACATTTTAGATAGAGACGATCATTGGATAGAGAGGGATATTACTCTCTTATCGTTGAATAGAGATTGGATGACCGAGAATCTCCACAGATATTTAAAGGCACCTTGTTTCTTGTAGCAAAAGCAATCAAGAAACTGATCATGTCTTTATTTTATAGCAGAGATCCACATGCACAAGCCATCCTTCAGAAATTGATACATTTAAGCCGCCATTTCCACTAAGCACCGTGTACATGACTTCCCCCCCCCCCCGAAGTACTTCAGCAATATAGAGAAAATACGCCGTTTTAACCTTCCTAAACTGCAGTAAAGAGGGGGCTTGCCTCAATTTAATTATTGCATTTGGCATGGAAAAAGCCAAATTTGTTGTACAAATAATATGGAATGCACAGTTCTGAAATGAAGGAGTTGTAGGTCATTTGGCCATATAGCAAAGTGAACAACTTGAACTGGGATGAGAAAGCAGTAGGATGTTTCAATATGGCATCTCCTCAAAGTGTTCCTTGTTCTCTGTGCTATTGGATTCTGGAAAAGCTGCAATTCTTAAACCATCATCAGTTTTGCTCTCTCAGAGATTCTCATTGTTCCACTCAAAGGTTAAATTTATCTCATACGCCTTTCTCCAAATAATCCATCTTGGTAGATTTGCCATTTTGTCTAATTGACATAGTTTTGGGAAACAATTTTCCTACTAATCTTTTTTTTTCCATTCAGTGAATTTGATTTGGAAAATAGGATAAATGAGTTTTCATTCAAATACTGATTTTAAAATATTAAGGTAGATAATTTTACATTCAAGGGAGATCCAAATTAATCCTCTGAATTTACCAGCAACAGGAGTCTCACATACTTGAAGGAAGCAGTGATTTCTTAAGCTTTTCATCACCACAGTTCAGGATGAAGAATATATCATATATCAGGAATTTGTCTGGTGAAGATTGGCTAAGAGTTAGAGTTTGCAATATCATAAATCTGTATAGTAAGGGTTGTGGAGAAAGCTGCTTGTTAGGATTGCTCTTGCCAAGACCTTCAGCAACCCATGATATCTGTAATGAAATGTGTGGATGACTTGGAGGAAGGAGGCAAAGAGATCAGAGGTGGCATTCACTTACTTTCCCTACCGGTTTGCAAATGTGAGGTTGCGCCTGTCCACTTATGTGCCTGCCCTCTGGCAAGCGCTTTGCTGGCACGCACCTTCCGCACATGTGCCAGGCCTCAAAAACATGCCTAAATAGGATGGCATAGAGTTGAGGCAGGTAGGTGGGCAGGTGGGTGGGCCCACCTGTGATCTCTGCTACCGGTTTGGGTAAACTAGTCCAAACCGGCTGAATATCACCTCTGAAAGAGATGCTGCCCAGGAACTGATCAGACAAGAAAGGGAGAAGCCTGCATTCACTTAACAATCAGAGAAAGAAGCTTAGGAGAGACCTAATTGAACAGATGGTTAAAAATGGCAGTGGGAAGTTTGTACTTTCAGATTGCAAGATTCTGTCAACGTTTAATGTTCTGTTAAAGTAGATTTAGCTCATCTAGTCATGTTTCCTGTCTTAGCTTACCCAGGAGAGCTGACATAAATCTGGACTGCCACTAGATAGTACCAAAGGAAGAGAATTTTCTATATTTCTTTGCTACCTTGTTTAAGAATTGTTTAGCACAGATGTCGTGCCTTGTGATGACTCCACCTGGACGCTTCCCCAGATACCTCTTCAGATGTCAGTTCAGAAGAGGATGAACCAGTTCTGGGCACGTCAGGAGGTCAAAGGAGCAGAGAAGGTCAGCTGATTACTCGCAAGGAGTCAGCCTCGGCCGTCTTGATGAGCTGCACCAGAAGCTGGCTATTTAGTATAGCAGACAGATGGAGACTATGCTAGGGAAGTGTTAGTTTTCTTGCTGTGTGTTCTTGCCTTGAACTTTGGATCATATCTCTTCAGCTGTTGCCTTTGCCTTTGCCTTGCTTTTGCCTAATGGACTGGACTTGCCTTTGCCTTGAGGATTAGTGCTAGCTTCAATTGAGTAGCCTGTAAAACTCATTGGGATTGAGTTGGTACCAGCACAGGGAACTGCTGGGGAATACCAAGCCTTAATAAAGACGCCTTACATCCATGGTGTGTGGGTGTGTGCGTGTGTGTATGTGGAACCTCAGTAGAAGCCTTGACTTGCGGCTATCACTACCAACTCTTCTTCTATTTCTGTTTAAATGGTAGTAACAAGAGAGGAAACTTAGTGATGACAGTGGACCTAAAGGGAAATCCACAGATTACTTAGGTCATGTACATCTACTGTAAACATTTGACCCTCATCAAATAAATTTGATGGGAAATCAGGCAAAAAGTATTATTTTCATGACAGATTAAACTCCAATGATCGTTCTTTTTCCTAAGTAAGTTACATTGAATCAAGATGCGCACTGACACACCCACACCAGAATATGTTGAATATGCCATAGGATCGAATTGTTTCTTAGAAGTATAAGAGTCACTCATTCCTGTTTAAGATCTAGCCTTTCAAATACGTTACAACCCTAGGCTCTGATTCTTCTAATGTCCATATTCTTTCCCATCCTGCTATCAGTTCTGCTTGCTCCAAGCCATATTTTTGAGGAATATCCATGTACCCATATCAGGGGTGGGTTCTAAAATTTTTACTACCGGTTGTGTGGGCGTGGCTTATTTTATGGGCGTGGCTTGATGGTCATGTGACAATTCTTTAGGATTTAGCAGAGGTACTGGTCTACCAGGCTTTTAACTGCTTGCAGAGCTGTACCGGTCTACCCATTTATTTTTGCAGGTACCGGTCTAGTCATTTGTTTTTGGAGGCACCTGACTACCATCAAACTGCCTTTTACCACTGATCAGCTGTAGGGCGGCCCTTTGAAGCCCCAAGGCAAGAGTTTAAACAGGTTTTTTCCTTATAGCCCATCAGCTGGGACTCAGGAGGCAGCAATAGATTGGGAGTGGGGCCAAATAAAAGGTAAGAATAACGTGAGGTGGGGGGACGGGGGGGTGGGGGGGCAGAACCGGTTCGGTGACATCATATCGTCACCGCTACCGACTCGGCGGAACTGGGAGGAACCGGGAGGAACCCACCACCGACCCATACCTAGGAAATAGAACTTTAGAGTAGAGAGTAATGAACAAGTAAGAAGAAGCTAATTTGTTGGTTGCAAGGGTGGCTTCAACATACTTGGGAGAAGCATTAAATCTCCGTGCAAGCTTGGCTCAGGTATTGTAAACTCCAAATCCAGACTAGCATACTTCATTTTCTTTTAGTTATCCCAACTGGTTTTATTTTTTTAAAATATAAATAGATATGTATATGAAATGCAAATAAATGTAGATAAAATGATTGCTGATTTAAAAAATTATGCACAGCAATTGCAACCTGCTACCTTAAAATGCTATGAATATTCATTATGTCTGCTGAGAACTCACCATTAGTTAGTTATAAGTGATATCAGTTGCTAAGGTTGCAGTCACATTTCTCAAGAGAGCAAACTCTTCCTATATACACTATTTCATAGTTTTCTTTATTATCTTTAATTCATAATTCTGACATATCAGAAAAGGAAGGAACATAACATTCTAGAAGCAAGTATTTTGACAAACAACTATCCTAGGCAGTTGGTGCACATTGAAATAAAATAAAATAAATGGAAAAATCCATATTTTACATATGTAGGTATTCAGAGTCCCTGAACAGTGGGTTTGTTACATGCTTCAGTAGTCCATTATCTGCTGCATTTACAGTAGACAGTTGGTTAATTCAAATGGGCAATATTCACTAACAGTTCATTAATTTTTGGATTTTACTTATCCAGGCAAAAGAATGGAAAGGCCTCCTAGCATGGAGGACAACTTTCCACTTTATAAAACCATCCCAGTTAATAATGCAAACTAAATATTTTTAATTTACAAATACAAAACAGATTTAATTTATCATATCCATACTACTAAATATATAGTACACAAGTATTCCAGTTTTTTTCCCCCAATACTGGTACTTAAAGTATTTATTTTCTTACTTTATTTTATTGTATTATTTTATTTTTTACAAGATGTATTAAACTGTGGACATGAAAACAGAAACTAAATAAACTCCAATGCTCTTTAGATTTTGTAAGTAATTTAAAGTGTTCCTTAAAATATTATTTCAGCATGCTACTTGACCTGCCGTGGGATTCCGTGAGACTGATTGCTTTTAGCCATATTGCATGATGGAATTATGTTGTTTCCTACTAAGAATCTATATGGATTGAGGTTGCCTATAAACACTGTTAAACAAAGAAACAAACAAGGGAAAAAATAAATCTGAATCTACCAGTTTTTAAACAGTAGATTAAATTCTACTGTAATCATTAGATTTTCCTGTACGCTGATATAAAAAAGCTCAGAGAGGCAGAGGGAACATTTGTTATCAATCCAAGATTTAAAACCAACCAACTAAAGAGTCACATATATGAGATGGCTATATAGGAGCCTGAGTGGCGTAGCAGGCTAATGCCTCCTACTAAGGCAGCATTTAACATCCAGCTGTCTGTAATTACTGTAAGTTCGAATCTCACCAGGCTCAAGGTTGACTCAGACTTCCATCCTTTCTAAGGTAGGTGAAATGAGGACCCAGATTGTGGGGGCAATAAGCTGACTTTGTATAAAATATACAAAAGTATGAAGGCTATCACCGATTATTGTGTTGAGCTTTCAAACTATGCAACTAAAAAAGAAGGTGATTTCTTGGGCTATGCAAACCCACATAATTTGATTAGCCAATTCTTTATTCATACATTGAGAAAATAGTTGAGAAAATAGTAGGCATCATCTTATTTACAAAGATTAAAACAGTGCTTTTGTATTTATGAGAGAAAGACACGGGAGTCTGGAATGAAAACAAGGAAAACAAAGTTATGGTCCATCAACCACAGTTGCAGTTAATTTAATTCTCTCCTCTCCCACAAATACTAATTTGATTTTCATTTATTTTCTTCTTGAATTATTAAGGGAAATGAGATCAACGTGTAATGTGGATAAATCACATTATTTGTGTTTGCAGACTCCCTTGATGTTTGATACCAAATTGTGTTCTTTATAGTGAACAAACTACAGGAACTGGCAATCAAGACAAAAACAAATCACTTGAAATACGTTTATATGTTCCCAACTGTCACAGCTAGTGATACCCCAAGAGCACAATGTGTGGGCCTGTTATGATTCAAATGTGAAAAAGAACATTTAACAATGTAGTTTACAAGCAACTGAGAAAAGTTAGTTGAACCTGCATCAAAACTGGCTAGGCAATCAGCTACAGAAAACCACTACACAATTCTCCGTATTTAAACATATTTTAAGAAAGTTATGCCAAACAAGTGGCTATTGCAATGCAATATCTTTTCCTAGACATGTTGGATAGCATCAAAGATGTGACATTATTAAAGGGTTGCTATGAAAGAGACTTTTTTATTTTTTAAAAAATGCTTATTTTGGATAAGTGTTCACTTACTGTATATCAGGGGTGTCAAACTCAAGGCCTGGGGGCTGGATCTGGCATGCGAGATGTTTAGATCTGGTCCCCAGGGCCGCCCTGAAAATAGTGAAGGACTGGCCTGTAATGTCTCTGCCAGTGAAAACAGAGCTCGGGAGGGCCGCATGGGGCTCTCCTGAGCTCCGTTTTTGCTGACAGAAGGTTGTAGGTGGCAGAGCACTTGGGCCACCACAGGCACCCCCAACATGAGTGACATTGAGCTGGCCACGCCCACCCCAGCCCCACAAGGTCAAACACAACCCTGATGCGGCCCTCAATGAAATCGAGTTTGACGCTCCTGCTGTATATCATTCCATCTTTCAGCTTGGAAGCTTTGTTTTTGTTTGTAAATAGCAAAAATTTTCATCATTAGCTCAGACAGTTTCAAATAATAGATATGAACTAATAACACCGCTTTGCTATAATAAACAGTAAGTAGTTTTGCCCTGATCTATTATCTTGTCACAATTTTAAAAAAATTCACCATATATTGAATAAATAGTTGACTAGACATCATCATTTTATTTACAAATATTCATTGCTTAAAGCTTCCTCTTGGGTTGATTAAAAGTGGGTTTAGCAAGTAGTTATTTTCCACTAAATCGGAAACCAGAACAATTAATCCCATATCTATTCAAATTAGATGTTGCCAAGGAGTTGGGAGAAATTATTGTCAAAGAAAATAAACCAAATTCTTTCTCACACATTGGGAACTACTATAGTTTATTTCTGAGCTATTCCATCTCTGGAAATAAATAATCTAACCCATCATTCTTTCTTCTTAATTATATATCACTCAGAACAATCAACTAAGTCACAATACTCTTAGATTACCTGCTATATACCCGCTGTATAACTTTAGATTACCCGCTGGGCTTCTGTCTTCATCTTGGCAAAGTAAACGGAACAAGGCTGCTTTCTATCTGCTTTCTTTAATGTTTATTCTGACACATGCACACCCCTAATTCTGCATCCCACAAAGGGTTTCCTAAGGCTATTGCAATTCATACATGCTGTATTCTCACAAATTGAATTTCAGTGTAATAGCAGCTAAGCGGAAAAGTTTCAAGAGGAGCAGCCTTCTGTTCCTGGCTGTCATTTCTTTGTTTGTTGTTTCAATTTATATAGCTGCCAATCTCAAATATATGACTCCGGGGCGGGCGGGGGGCTTACAAACAACTGAAAAAATATAAAAACACCAAGACTGTACAATTTAAGAACAATAAAAAGCATATAAAGCTATGCCACAAAATTCATAGCCAGGGTAGTCTAACGTCCTTCAATAATAATCAATGCAGCCACTACCAGGTTCCACCACATTCCCAGGTCCTCATGCTCATTGGTAAAAACCATATTTTCAGGACCTTATTGATAGAGATAGATGAATTTACTAATATTGATTTCAGTTAGTTTCTCATTTTTTTCCCATTCCTAACTTTGATTACACTTCCCGTTTACATTTTCCATTTAATGAAATAATCTTAATTTGAATATTCATACATTTTGATGTGCATTTCTCTTATTGATCATATGATGATATGCTATTTTCTTAAATCACATTTTTGCAAGTACTTTTCTGTAACGGTTTTTCAAAACTATCTGCATTTTGGTACCTATTTCCTTATTATATATGTAGTATTTTCAATATGTATTTTTACTAAAGCTCCCTCTCTCTCTCTCTCTCTCTCTCTTTCTCTCTCTCTCTCTCTCTCTCTCTCTCTCTCAATGTAATGAGAGTACTAATGTGCAAGTATATTCATTTGCGTATTAGTAGTATGCATCTAGCAGATTCATATTTTAATTTTTATTTAACAAATTATTTTTCAATCTCTAGTCCTCTCATTCCAGCTGAATTTTATTGAGTCTCAACATACTCTAGGGGTTTATTTGTGGATATGTGTGTTATATATATATATATATATATATATATATATATATATATATATATAT
>WNWU01013815.1:2169482-2227009 GCA_012654045.1 Ptyas mucosa | reverse complement strand
GTCGCCAAGACACTTCCAATTTTACGCGGGAGAAAACCCGAATAACCAAAGACCTATACACACACACACACACACACACACACACACACACATATATAATTATAAATATAAATATTCTATTTATATACCATTTCATCAATTTAGTCTGAACAAGTCTGAACAAGTATACTATAGCACAACTAGTTCTGTGTGCCTTGGAGTTTTATTTATTTGTTTGTTTGTTTGTGTGTGTGTTTGTTTGGTTATTTATCATAAATATGTAAATTATTTATTTATCAAATAATTATAATTCAGTTCTTATTGAAAACAAATAGATGAATTTCAGAAGTAACTGTTGATACCAGAGGTTTGGAGAAAATACTGGCTTGGCCATTTTTATTTTTGATTCAAGTAATGTTCCAATGGATCCAGTTCTTATTGCTTCTGTTTTAAACCATAATAGAGGAGATAATTTTATCTGGGTAGATTTTGCACTTAACTCTTTCTTATAGGTTTTACAAATATATTGACAACATCTGCACCATTTCAGACAAGGTACAGGTTA
The DNA here is from genome assembly GCA_012654045.1 of Ptyas mucosa. NCBI lineage: Eukaryota > Metazoa > Chordata > Lepidosauria > Squamata > Colubridae > Ptyas > Ptyas mucosa. The sequence continues at coordinate 2,226,465 of WNWU01013815.1, read as the reverse complement.
CAACCTGTTTTTCAGGTGATAAATCAATAGAGTAGGACTACATTAAATTCACAAAAATTCATATCATTATCTTATTTTTAACAGCTCATAATGCCAATGTCTGTAAATTAATTTGAAGCAGAGTATATTTTTCTTACATCTCTATCTACTTAAAAGACATGAGTCATTTCAGTCATCTCCATATTTACCAAAAAATGCACTGCACTTTCATTTTTTCATCTGACTTATTTCTGGCAAGAAGTATTCATTTCCAAGATTCATTTTCGTTTTTCTTTCTTAGTTGATTGCTTTACTGTTTAGCCAAGGAATCAATACACAATGTTTGAATACTCAAATACTAGCTATCTATAGTTGGCTCACATAAATATTTTTCTCCACAGCTTGTTGCAAAACATATCACATAAAGCCAAGTGATAATGAAAATCATGCACTCCGTGAGTGTTCTTATATATATATATATATACATATATACATACATACACACACACACACACACACACACACACACACATGTATTCATGAAATTGGTTGAAATGCTGCCTTGGAAATCCTTACATGTATAAAATCATTAATTTAAACAAAAGTATAAAATATGAAAAATAAACATTCTTTTTCCAGTTCTGCCTCTCACTCCCCTTATCGCACAATGATAGCATTTAATTATCTTAGTAAATAGCAAGAATGGTCAAGTTTATACCTTGAGACATTTTAGCTGAACTATTATGCTGAAGAACAACTGCAACAATGAAACTGTCTTCCTATTTATCTTTTTGCTGTCAGGGTTCCGGATGCCCTAATTAAATCATGAGCCTCGAGCCAAGCTTCAAAGGAAATTCAGTTATTTATTAGGAGCTTCATGTCGGCACATTCCAAGTGAAGCCAACTCTGACCCCATGTAATTGATGCCCCAATCATGACCCTGTTTCCTCCCTCCCTCCAGGGTGTGTCATCAATCACATTTGCAACAGAGTAATTTTGCAGATTGTAGAGATCACTCCCCTCTGGCTGCTATAGGTAACCCTGGGAGACAGCCTTGAGAAAGATATGTCTGGAATGTGCTTTTGTTTTTGGCTGCCATGCTGCTTCATCGGTTTCCCATTCCCCTTGCCTATGGCAACTCGAGAGCAGGCCAGGGATGCCTTGCGAGTTGACACTTTCCATTAATCTACTATGTATTGGATTTGTTTAGTTATAATCATACTATGAGGTTCCAGAAACTATACATCACACAATCCTAATAAAAGCTTCCTATTGATTCTGCCAGATTTTCCTTAAGAATTGCAGATCCTTGGAGATAGATCCATTCTCTGGAATATTTACATGTTTGTACCAGTGGTCTATGGAGATTCTCAGTCATCGAGCATGGTTGTCCCAAAGGTGCTTTTTCAAGAGGCAACTGGACTTTCTGGTGGTGTTTTTTTTTTTTTGAAGGCATTTCACTTCTCATCCAAGAAGCTTCTTCAGCTCTGATACCAGTTATACATTCATGCAGAGATGCTCATGCATACCTGCAACAATTCATACTTCATTATTCATAAATTGACAGCTTTTTAAAATTATATATGGTTAAACTCAAACCAACAAGAACATTATTTAAATCAGTCCTTGGGGAAACCATTTAGCTGTCATTCAAATGTCATTTTCATTTCAGACTCCCATTTTGTAAAGATATCTTAGAGTACAAAAAGCATGGTAGCTATATAACAAACTTGAAAATTTACAGCATTTTAAATATAAATCAAGGCTAAATACAGAGATATATTAACACATGGAATCAAAGAGTCATAATTGACTTCCTGATTAAATCAGAAAACTACTTTGTTGATGTAAGTAACAGAATAATAGAGTTGGAAGTGACCTTGGAAGTCTTCTCGTATAACCCATTGCTCAAGCATGAGATCCTATACCATTCTAGACAATGGCTGTCCAATCACTCCTTAGTTGTCCCTCAATTGAGTTAGGGTACTTAAAGTCCCCCATTACTACTGTTGTGTGTTTCCAACATACATTTGTTAACTGATTAGCAAAACGTTGCTTGGGTTGAATGGCCTATAGTATACACTTACGGCGATGTCATTCTTTTTTCCTTTTACATTAATCCACATGCATTCAAGGAGGCTTTCATCTTGATTTTATGCATTTCTGTAATGGGATAGTGATTTCTTACATATAATACAACTCCACCTTCTCTTTTGTTAGATCTGTATCTTTTGAACAGGTTATAACTTTCTTTCAATACAGTCTAGTCAGGGGTTTCACCTCATCAAGTTTCAGTAATAGCAATTATATCATACCTGCCTCATGTATTAGTACTTCAAATTCATCCTGTTTGTTCCTTAAACTTTTAACATTTGTAACATTTGGACAATGCCATGTCCACCCATAATAAATAGTGATGGGAAACTGAATTCATAATCTGAGCCAGATTATGGAAAAAGGCAGAGAGAATTTTTTTTTATTAAACTGCAAGGCTGAGTTTTGTTTTTTTTTCTGATTGGCCAAAATATCCATTCGTATTCCTGGATAATCTGCTTCATGAGGATTTTCTCCATCTTGTAAATGTAAAGATATAAAGCAAGAATTTTATTTTAATAATTTGTATTATCCTATTTCCTAGGAATATATCTAGAAGTACTAAATTACAAACACAGATAATTATTTTTTGCAGTATTTCTTTGGTCATCATGACTGGCAAGGATATCTATCTTTGACTTTTTTCCATTTCATTTTGCCATTGAAAAACCAAAGATTTCAATTCTGGGTTTCTGGTTCAACCATATTTTCCCATTCTGAGTTATGTTCCCTGACCATATCGCTTCTGGAACAGTACATGTGAGGTTTTCTTCAAATGCACAAAATTATGAATATTATTTATTAGAAAGGTCCAAAAACAAATAAGGATGAGAATTTACCTTTTGAAATGTACCTTCTGAAATGTAATCTTAGCATAAAAATAACTAATGTTGCACTTTAAAAATAAATTAATTAATATCTAATTGGCAGAACCAAATCTTGTCAAAAACCCTAGACTCCAGAAATGAATTTCAGGAAATTTTTCTCTCTCTGTTTCATAAGTGAAAATAATGACATGAACATAGAGATTTAAAATGTTATAAAATCATTATTTTAATAAGCATTGCATATATTCATAGTAAATGTGAACATAATGCAAAGCGAGATGGTTAGCTTCTCATTACCATAGAAACACAGTTTGTATTCTATGGATGGTATTTCAGTGTGTGCAAGCTTCCAATTACCATCTGGTTCTGGAACATCTGAGGAGAATTTTTGCTGAGAAATAAATAATGGTTTTTTGGGGGGATGGCCAGGGGAACTAAAATCTGCTGTGCCATTTAGATTAAGATACTTTGGGTATGATTAATGCCAGTGAAAAATGTAACTGTTAAAACAGTAGTTTTTAGTGATTTAACTTTGTGTAATATAATTTACGTTAACTTTTTATTGAAAATATGAAGGGTGTTAAACATTTCAATAACCATTTGGTTTTTTTCACGGTTATTTTTAAAAGCTCATTCATACGTTAATTTAAAATATCACTTTTCATTTATGTAGCTTCCAGATTTTACAGAGACTACAGTCAATGAGTTGTTACTGTTTCCACCAGTTTTAAAGCTACAACAAAAATAAAATACAGTAACATGTGGGGTTTTTAAAAAAAAAAAACCTAGCTATTTCATATTTCTACTAGTAGGGCTTACACTTTATTCATTTTTTGATATTATTGCAATATAATTATTATTCATAATTACTTTTCCCCCCCTGCTATTCCATATGACCAAACCCAAAAATTATGTGTTGGAAGAGATGAAAACAAGGCCTTTAAGTAAAAACAAATAAACTATTTTTGTAAAATTAATAAATAGCTGAACCTAAAGATCCTAAAGATTGGTCACCCTCCTCCCTCAGTTTTAGCTTAAAGCCCTTTGGATAAGCTGAGTCAGTCATTTTCCAAATATATTCTTCCCAGGTCTTGTAAGGTGCAGCCCATCCCTTCCCAGAAGACTTTCTTGAAAGTAATGTAGACTGTGGTCTAGGAATCCAAAGTTCTTTTGGTGACACCAACGCCTGAGCCAGTGATTCATTTTTAAAATCTTTTGTTTCCTCATTGGATGTTGACCTTTCATTGGAAGCACAGATGAAAACACCACTTGTATTCCTAACTCCTTAGCTATCTTGTCAAGCTGCTCGTAGTCTCTTGATAAAGGACAGTAATCTGTGGGCTTGATTATTTTAGTAAGGTTTACAGCTACATCTTTGATTTTTGCTCAAGGGGGACAACATATTTATCTAGATGGATTATCTGGTCTACAGAGGGTGACTTTCCAGGTTTCTGCATGCTGTCTTCCAAGGAGAGGCTATGAAATCGATAGCTCAGCTCCAGTAGGGCTGCACTGGACTGGGCTGAACTAGACAGCAAGGACATTACTCTTGTGTTTTTTTTGTCTTCTATAAGTGACATGTTTTCATTGGTCTATCTCTAAAGGTTCATGTACAGGTTCATTTCTTCTAATAGTTGTTTGTTCCTTATCTTAGCCTTCTTGCTTAGGTTGGAGTTTCTCGTTTGTAGGCTGAGTCTCAAAGTGGCTATAGTTGCCTCTAGATACTTTATTTTTAATTCCAGTAGTTCATTTAGTCTACATTTAGTAAATGCGCAATTTGAATTCTCCATGGGCATGAGTACATACATAGAACAATTGGAACATATTTTTCAAATCACAACAGTGTCAGTCTCTGTTCCCATAACTATATTTCTTTTTGCTAGTTCATTTAAGAATTACATTTTTAAAAAAGTTTACAAAGTGTTAAACGAAGTAAAAGATTTTTCTATTTTTTTTAAAAAAAAACTAAATTAAAAATTAAAAAATTCTGAAAGTTCATTTAAAATTTTCAAAATTTAAACATTTTTAGTTTTTTTAAATGTTAAATAAATTTAAATAAACAAACAAGCCATTTGTTGTTTGTGTAACTACTGATGTATATATGAACATAACAACAGTCTATACTGCATTCTGCCCAAATGCAAGACTTGGCTGAGATATCCTGTGCATATTGCTAGAACTATAAAAGCTATGATTATATAAAGGTAAGCTTGATGCCTGGTAAACTGAAAGTTAAAATTTCAAGACAGAATTATGAAAAGCACATCCAATTTTATCAACCTGGCTTTGAAAACATAACACATTTTTATGCAGATTTGTCACTGGCCAAAGAACCCAGTCTACAGTGCATCAAATTTTGCCATCTTACCCTCAATTAGTTCATCCTTTTCAGCTAATTCTCTCTACTTAACCAACATTGGTTTGACAGTGAATGCTATGCAGCCAAGAAATAACTGATTTCCTGCTTTAAGGAATATAAAAAGGATCCCCTTTCTTATTCAAGCTGATTGATTCGAGCTGATAAGACCTGCTGATTCCAAAAGGAAATATAAATAATAATTACAGGCAAAGAAGAGGCAAGCTCTGAGAGCCAGTTGGCATCAACTAATTTCTGCTACTTGTTCCAAAAATTCAGCTCAGTTCTGGAAATGCATATTTCTTCAATCTGCTTCCCCCAATTTATCTTTTTTTTCCTGATTCAGTTGGGAAGACCCTTTCAGATTGCTCTATACACAGGAAAAATTACTCCATCTGAAGCGTGGATTAGACCATGAAGCTCATCTGGTCCCCTCCTGCCCGCCCCCCAAATAGGCTATGAGATTATAAAATTGATTAAAAAGCTGAAATTCAACAAAGCTCTAGGATGGGACTTCAGTTCAGCAGAGGCCATTCAAAACTATTTAGATTGGTGGATACCGATTTTTGCTTCCCCATTCACCTATAATAAGAACCATGCTAAGGCCCCTGATGAATGGAGCCCAGCTTTAGTGATTCCAATTTACAAAAAAGGAGATAGAGATTTATCTCTATTTATCAATTATCACTTAGTATAGTGTATCACTTATCACTGTCAATTAGCCTTTTTAGTGTAGTTAATAAATTATGGTAGACATTTGAACAACAAACTTCTGGATTGGGTTATAATTGAATATAACTAGGCTGATGTAGAAGAAAAGCAGGCACAGCTGGGAGGCTGAGTTAAGTGAGTCATCAGTCTAGAGTCATTATGTCCCAAAAACAGCCCAAGTCCAGCCCCTTTTGAATTCCATTGGCACTTATCTGGAGCCAATTTAGTATTGTACTTTAGTTGAATAGATTCCTGTGTATAGGCTTGAGCAATAAATCTTCTCCACTATAATTTATATGTGATCCTAATCCTTTGCACCTGACAGCTGATGAAGAGGTAGACTTCAGAGAAGGTTGTTCAATTATTGACCATCCTTTAACTTTTCAACATCAAGTTGAGATATATTCCTCTGGAGCTCATTCCTTACTCTATGCAGCATTTATTGTTCTTAGATGGGCTTTTGAACTCATCTCTAGATCCAATCTATGGGAGAAATTGAACTCTCCCTCAACTGATAAAAAATTACTTGTTCTTCTATATAAGCTATATGAAAATTCCTGGATGAAGATGTGAGGTAATGCACCAGGGCATTACACCAAGTCAAGAGGGGAGTGAGATAAGGGTGTATTCTAGCTCCACTTATTTTTAATTTATATATCAACTAACCTGAAGAGTCCATCTCTTCATCTGTCATAATTGGGAAATTGACACATTTCTGTTCTCTTGAATGTAGATGATGCCTGAAACGGGTGCCTCATATGCTTGATGAGCAATGTTGAGAAGAATAGCTAGCAATTAATTACTTCTAAACCAAGGTGAATAGATTTTTCTAAGCACCCTAAAGTACATGTCTGGCAGCTGAATAATAACTCAATGGAGTAAGTCAATACCTTTAAATATCTGGGGAATGTTTTTCATGCTACAGCAACTGAAAAATTCACAATGATTATATTATTCTATACACAAAAATAAGGTCAGTAGAAATCTTTCTACTTTTCCAAAGAAACTCATCATGTATCTGTTAGCAATTAAAGATCCAAGCCCAGCTCCTCTTCAGAGTTCAGTTGTGGCCTTACAGGTCATTCCTGTTCTTAAAAGAGTTCAATCCAAATTCTTGAGATCAATTTTTCAAATACTTCATTGTATTCTGAATGTGGTGCTTTGCCATGGAGATGGCCTTATTAAAATAGAAACTTCTGACTGGATTTTCATTTTTTTCTATTGACTTAAACTCTTATTTTTTTTCCCCCAGATGGTCCCTCTAATTATGATTGATAGTTTTCAGTCTTCCTGGTCCAGACTATACATGCCAAATTGCAACTGTATGGCTTCTCATGGCCAGCCATCATCCTGATGGGCTATGAACACACAATAATACACATTTCAAGCTGTGAGCCATTGATTTAGAGCTGCAAGCAAATTTACCAGTTCTACCTAGAAAGATCTTCCTGGGCCACTCTACACATGTTTTTCAAACAGTCAGAAAGTTTAGTCACACGTGGCCTTATCCTTGGTCAGTTTCAGTGCCTCCCAACAGATGTTACTGAAGGGAGAACCCCTTTGAACAAAGACTGTGTCCATGTGATGAAGGAATAATTGTAACAATGGACATATTATTTTGTATCGTCTCTTCTACGCAGACACTCACCAGGAATTATTATCTTCATTCCTAGTACTATCTATAATCTCTGGTTGGTTTATGACAAAACAAAGAAATAATGGGACCAGATTTATATTTTAATTCAGAAGTTTCTTTAAAAAATGTAAAATTAAAACCAGAAATTTTGTTTTTAGATTTGAGGAAAATTGGGAACTTATTATATATGTTGATAGTGGTAAGAATCTAATACGGACAAAGACAAAAAGACACACTAATTCCCACAGTGGAAGAATGGATAGTAAAGGTGATGCAATTAGCAGGGATGGCAAAACTGACTGTTTTAATTAAAGAGAATAATTTATTTAATTTTGTTTCCTTTTGGAAATTGCTTCTGGACTTTTTGCTCAAAACTGAAAAACTGAAACTTTGATTTTAAGTTTTGATTGTTAGAATGATTTTGTTATTATAGAAATGGCTTGAAATGTTGTGAAATGTAAACCAAAAGGTTGTGATTGTATTATTTTTGTATTTTACTGTACAGGAAAAAGTCAGAAATCACTTTTTATTTCTCTTGGTATTTTTCTTTTTCTTTTAGTTCTCTAACTTTTGTTTTTTCTATATTTTTTATTTTATAATGAAACTTAATTTAAAAAAACATGAAAAAGGAATTATTATCCCCATTCCTTACTTAAGTTCCTGGTTATTCTGATTTGGTTCAACTTAGCTTGCTATTAGCAGATCAATCTAATATTACTTCTTTGATCATAGTTAAGTACTATCAGCTGTGTAGTATAGTACTAAGTACTATAGTTTGCAGATATACCACTGTGTTTCTTCTAATCATTTTAGATATTTTAGAACAATATTTTTTATCCTCAATAATTGTGATTTTCTTGTTTTATTATGCTCAATGACTGAATAAAAAATGATTGAGTCCATCAAAAAAGAAATAATTGAAGGCACCAGCAAGAGTTATAAATTAAGCATATGTTTCTTCAGCTAACAGTGAATCTGTAATTGGAAATGTGCTAAACAGTCCATATCCTTCCAAGCTCAATTTTACAGTTGAAAAGCACATGCACAATTTGAGTTGGTAAATATACAGGGAACCACAAATTCATTTTACTCAAGATTATTTTTTGTACTGGTGCATTCATAAAATGCTTATACTTCTTATTACCTTATCCAATATAAAACAATATAATACTCTTCTGCGAGACTTTTTAGGTCTCCATTAACCCATAATAAATACTAATTTTAATTGCATACTAAATCCACAAAGAACAAAAACAATAAAATAAGTGTACTGCTATGCTGTTCATAGTTTAGATGATATTTATGGTATAATATACACACATATAAAGATATACACTGAACTAACAAAATTCATGAATTCAAGGGAGCTATAAAAATATTTCTACTTTCCGATATATGCATATTTATATGCAGACATACCATTCTGTAAGCGTAATCCAGTTACAGCCAAATTTAGAATAAGTCAATTAAAATTGATGAAATTAATTTCACTTCCTCCATTTCAATTTCCATGGACAAAGACATAAATATACACACACATTCAAACACATCTTCCCATCCAGCCTGAAATAGTTCAACAATCAATCTACAATTAACATGGAGTGGAGCCCTTGGATCAGGCCCAAAACAACCAATGTAACAATATCTTCCCACCAAATATATACTTAAAGGAAACCCATCAGCAGACCATGAGGGGAAGGGTAATTTTCTATTATTGTTCCTCTAGAACAGGGGTGTCAAACTGGCGGCCCACGAGCTGGATGCGTCACATGCAGGCCACACCCACCCCGGCTCCACAAAGTCATGATACATCATGTGATGTCAGATGACGCGATCAAATTTGACACCTGTGCTCTAGAACCTGATACTCTGAAATTGAAGACAGCTGTGTTCATGCCAAACAGTAGTCAAGAACAGCTGTAGCTCATATATATATATATTCTGAGGTTTTCGCAGGTGTTTGTATGTAGGTCTTTGGTTATTCGGGTTTTCTCCTGTGTAAAATTGGAAGTGTCTTGGCGACATTTTGACGAAGTCTCATTTGTCATCTTCAGCCTGGTGTTCTCGGCTTCGTGCTTCTAGGAGCAATGTGTGATCGCAACTGTTTCTTCCTTTTAACTGCCAGTGGGCACAAAGAAGCACAAAGCCGAAGACTCCAGCCTGAAGATTCTCAAGAGTGCTAACAACTGGCTGTCTGCAAAGAATATATAACTTCTTCTGTCCCCCACCAGTTACTTAGAATGGAAGAAGCTTCTTGGATGAGAAGTGAAACGTTTTCAAATAAAAAAACCAAGAAAGTCCTATTACCTTTTGAAAAAAGCACCTTTGGGACAACCATGACTTAGAATGATTGAGAATCTCCATAGATATTAGAATAATTTATTTATCTCATTGATACGTTTCTGAATACATGAAACATATTTAGCATTATGCAATATACCAGTGTATAATTATCTCAGAAATAATATATGATTTTTAAAAAGATATGGATGGATGTTTCATATCACCAATAATATATTTATAAATAATATTTATAAACATTACTTAAAGATCTTTCAGAGATCTCATGAACCACAAAATCAAAGATATAAGAAAGCACGCTCTAGTAATTTGTTATCTAGATTATGTATCATAAAAGATACCTCTGAAAATATTCTCAAAATTTCACTTAAAAATAACCTTTCACACCAGATGTTGTTAAGCAATGACCATAATGATTACTAGCATTCCCAAAAACTGTATTTCTTTGCAGTTATGATTATTATGGACCAATATATCTGAAAGCTGTCAGTTCAGGGGAAATGGAATTAGCATATAATGTTAAAAATAATAACAGCGCACAATTACTGTCCACATTTTGTGCTACATTTGTAACTTCCCCAGCCCAATGCAAAGTCTGTAATATCCTTTAAGGTTCTTCATTATGCTGAAGGCTCAGTATTTCATGCTTCAATTTAATTTAAAGTTATCACCTCAGGCCATTTCTGAATGCCACCCTATACTAAGATTACAGGTGATTTATTCATGAGCAGACTCCAGTTGATCCCAAGTTATGAAATATGTTTCCTAGAGAGAGATACAATGCTGATACAGATTTCTAGTTCCATTTTAAAATTCTCTTATGCCTTTCAACACTTCAAAATTCAGACTGAATCTATTGTACCACTTCTTTTGTTAATCCTTGGTTCTGAATTGGCTGACATTCTTCTTGTTTTTAAAATGTGCTTGCTGTTCCATGCTTAGTAAGTTATTTTATGATTTCTATTGCAAGTTAATTTATAATTGTGGATATGGCTTATTCAACCCTAAATCACACATTATTGTTAAAGATATGCTTCTCCTTGTTTAAATACATGTAATGGTATATATAAAAAATGCTGTCAGAGTATATTCATCAACTGAAATAGAACATGGTAACAAGATCAGCCAATGAATAGGCATAGCAACAAAGTCAGCCAATTGGGAGCTGAGACAGACTGGAGTCGGGGCATGTCTTAGTCTGCAGCTTCTGAGTGCTGGGAATTATTATTATTATTATTATTATTATTATTATTATTATTATTATTATTTATATTTGTATACCGCCCTTCTCCCGAAGGACTCGGGGCAGTGAACAGCCAACAGATAAAACACAAAAAATACAAAATTTAAAACAGTATTAAAATCCAATTAAATTAATTTGGCCCACAATTAAAACACCCCTATATTAAAACCCATAATTTAACAATTTAAATTAAAACAATTTAAAAGAGTTAGGTCAGCCCGGATTGATGAAACAAAAACGTCTTTAGGGCACGGCGGAAAGTGTGCAGATCCAGGATCCATCATATCTCTGGGGGCAACTCGTTCCAGAGGGTAGGTGCCCCCACAGAGAAGGCTTTCCCCCTGGGGGCCACCAGCTGGCATTGTTTGGCCAACGGCACCCTGAGGAGCCCCTCTCTGTGGGAACATACTGGTCAGTGGGAGGCAGAAGGCGGTCTCGTAAATACCTGGGTCCTAAGCCATGGAGCACTCTAAAAGTGGTAACCAATACCTTGAAGCACACCTGGAAGACCACTGGGAGCCAGTGCAGCTCCCGCAGGAGAGGTATTACGTGGGACCGCCGAGTCGCCCCCATAATCACCCGCACGGCAGCATTCTGGACCAGTTGGAGCCTCCAGGTGCTCCTCAAGGAGAGCCCCATGTAGAGAGCATTACAGTAGTCCAAGCGGGACGTGACAAGGGCATGAAAGTGAAACTAGTCTCTCTACTGCTGCTGTACTTTGTGCCTGTGTTAAGCTCTGAGCTGTGAAGCTGTGTTTGTGAACATGTCTCCTAATCTGAGTTGAAGAATCAACTGTTGGTATTGTAAATATACTCTATGTGTTATTATGAATATAAAGAAGTTAATGAATCCAGCTGATTCAGTTATCTGTGTATGCTTCTGGTTTTGATTTTTGCAAGAAACTATGACAAATGCCCTCTTGGAATTAACATTAACACTTCCCAACATAGGAATTCATCCAGGCATCCAGAACTGAGGATGCCTGGATGAATTTTTGTGGAGATGAAGATCAGCCAAAACACTTATTATGTGATAGTGGAAGGCAAAAAGTAAAGTTGACTGCAGCAATGGATTCTTGATATCTATCATATTTTTAAAAAATTAACATTTCAATTATTTCTTCCTCCTCCCCCCCAAAGGGGACTTAAAAGGGATTTTTGTTTAAAAGTCTAGTCAATCTCTTGTAGTTTTGAAGCTTTATTGTTTTATAGTACTTTTGTATTTTTATATATATTTATTACTGTTTTCATTGTTACATATATATCACATTAACATTACAGTGTGTGTGTGTATGCATATTGCTATAATAAGATTGTACGTATTTTATTATTTTGATTTCGCACTGATTTTTATTGTTTAAATTTTTCCTCTATATATTGCATTGTAAACTTCAACCTCAGGATGGCTGAAGAATTAAATGTGTAATGAAATAACCATTATTATGAATAAGTAGACAATTGTATAAAAATTACTGATAAATTATCTGCTAAGTAGTAAATGTATTTTGATGACCAAAGTTAGGGGAATGAAAGCAAAAATAGTTTCCCCCCTGTTTCTTAGTTATTGTGGTATTGGAGTGTTGGAGTTAGTTTCTTTGCTGTATGGAAATAAAGTCTGGGGAAAAAAGTAAAATATATTCAACACGTCATAAGCTTAAAGAAAAAAAATATCAGGGGAAAAAATCAATAAAATGGAGAATTACATACCGCTATTTGTGTTTGTTGTAGTCCTTCTCCTTCTTCCACCCTACAAAACAAGATTCCATACAGCAAGCGTTATAGCTCCACTTACTATGAAGTCAGTGGCAAAAAGTTTATTGGAGGTATATAAATATATATTTCAGCAGTGTTTTCACTTTTTCCCATTCTTGAGCAACAGCACATGATTTCTGCAAGTAGCAATCCTCAATATGATAACTACCTTATAAGCATTTCTTTTAAAGTCCTACTTAAGAGGTGGAGATTTAACCAAGGTGAGAAAGAGGAAGTCTTCAGCAAGGTATGCAGACTTTTTAAGTCTGCACTTGTGTCTATTTAACAATATCACATAGACTTATTTATATATTTATTTATTTATTTTATTAAATGTATATACCGCCCTTCTCCTACTGGACTCAGGGCGGTGCACAGCCAGAAATAAAAAACATTCCAATACAAAATTTAAATATTTAAAAGAATTATAAACTTTGGCCGAAAATTTAAAAAAACCTCACAACTAAAACCCAATTAGACAATTTAAAAATCTAATATCTCAAAAAAAAGGAGCGGGGGCTTTACGCCAGCCCTACTTGTTGGAAAAGAAAAGATTTTAGGGCACGTCGAAAAGCCCGGAGATCTAGTATCCTCCGTATCTCTGGGGGCAAGTCGTTCCAGAGGGCAGGTGCTGCCACAGAGAAGGCCCTACCCCTGGGGGTCGCCAGCCGACACTGCCTGGCTGAAGGCACCCTGAGGAGTCCCTCTCTATGGGAGCGTACTGGCCGGTGGGAGGCTGTTGGCGGCAGAAGGCGGTCCCGCAAATACCCAGGTCCAATGCCATGAGTATTATATACCACTTCATAGTGCTTTACAGCCCTAAGTGGTTTACAGAATCAGCATATTGCCCCCAACAATCGGGGTCCTCATTTTACTGATCTTGGAAGGATGGAAGAATGCGTCAACTTTGAGCCAGTAAGGATCGAACCTCTGGCAGTGAGCAGTGCGGTAACCTACAATACTGCATTCTAACCATCATGGCTCTTAAGGAGATTTATCATCTCCTTTCATACAAACCAAATATTATAAGCAAGCCAGTGGTGGGTGGTACATAGAGAAGAAGGGAAGTGGAATCTTTTAATTCAGCAATAAATCTAAATCTAAATCTAAATCTCAAATAACATGGATGTTTTATTTTATACTCAGCTTTTAATTTATCCAAAGTCTTTTTGTTATGTCAGTCCCAGGCTCTTGCTCTTTTAACATTAGAGGGCAGCTTTGATTGCCAATTATGTTTCCAAGCTTTCTAATGATGACAAGGGCCTAGTACAGGGGTTGGCAACCTTAAACACTCAAAGAGCCACAAAGGTCCTAACTGGAAGCCCCTGTTCAATTCTGGAGCCAACAGGAAGTCCGGTTCCCCCATCATAGTCTCCTCCTAGCGCGGCATCCTTTTTCCTCTGCTGACTGGAAGCCCGGTTCCCCCATCATAGAATCTCCTCCTAGAGCAGCATCCTTTTTCCTCTACCTGTCCTAACCAAAAGCCCTACCAATTGTGGAGCCAACCGGCAACAGGGAGCCACACCAGAGGGATGAAAGAGCCACATGCAGCTCCAGAGCCGCAGGTTGCTTACCCCTGGCCTAGTTCCAGAGCTGCTCAGAGCCAATACTCAGTCTGTGAAAAGTAGCAACAATTTTTAGCATATAGTGTCAAATAGTAATCGTGGACTACAGGAGCTACCATAAAAATGGTTAGGGCAGAGGTATAAGAACAGAAAGAGGGCCTCTTATGCATGACTTGGGAAAAGACAGCAGTCAGTTTATACAAATTTGTATGTTTAGGTGTAAATTTTGTTTTAATAGAAAAATGTTCTTCAGTATACTATCCAGATCAGGGGTGTCAAATTCGCGCCCTGAGGGCCAGATGTGTCACATGCTGGCCACGTTCACACCCGGTTTAGCGAAGGGAAAAAAGTCACAGTACATTACATGATGAGACATTCCAATCTAGATGCTAAGTACCTGAGTGACTTTTTTAAAAAAAATTCTCACAATTAACTTTGTTATATTTGAACAAAATAGTTGTCAAAATAGAGGCTGTCTTCAAATAAAGAGCTGTCCTTGGAGCTCAGTGGATAAAAGTAAGATAGTGTATTTTCATATTTGAAGATAGACACACACGCACACACACAAACACACAAATACAAACACACACACAGTAATTTTTCAGTCAGTGTACTTCAACTGGGCTAACTTACACAAAATTTGAGAGCCATTATTCCTGTGGGATTGAAATTTAGCAAAGCTGTGGCTGGTTCAGCACCACTGTGCCTTCCAACTGCAAACTGGAGCAAGGGAAGATGAGAGGGACATCTCTCCACCCTCTTTCCTGCCTCTCTCTGGCCCCTGCACCCACTGAAATCCCTTAATGGAAGCAGGAGGCAGTGGAAGAACTTGGGTGGCTACTGGTGAGATAGGGCTATTAGGGGGCATTGGCACTTGACATGTGATCCCTCTTTCATGTTTGAAGAAGAGGGGTCTTGGGGACATGCCAGTATGGGGAATAGGGGTGCAGTTTTTCTCATGGTCTGCACCTCCATTTGCTTTAACTCCCCAGCAAAATGGCAGGCAGTTTGATGGATTAACCAAGGAAGGCGGGGAAGGAGGAGAGATTTCCAATACTCCCTGCAAGCTTCCCGTAAGCAAAGTCAGTGGGGAAACCAGCAGGAAGTCAAAATCACAACTGTTTCTACTGCTCCTATGGATAGTCATTCTGTTTCTCTGTTCAGGTTAGGAAATACTGTATTGCTGAAAGGATGACCCTAAGAGTCATGGGTTATCTAGGGAGAACCTAAAAGTTTTGATCACCTTTATTTATTAGAAGGAAAATTAAGGTTACATCACAAGAATTCCAACAAGGCCCCTGTTTTCAAGTGAGACATTCATTTATGGTCAACCTTAGGCCAGCAAAACTGGGGAAAGGTTTCCAAACCTGTCTCTTTTGGGAAGTTGGGGCAGTCTCTAGTCTCTGCTCTAAGCTCAGAGTTTTCATTTTTCAGGTAAATACAATAGGGAGGAGGAAACTGTGTGTATCTATGTATAATATACACACACCAGTTTATATACTACACCAGAAGCATACATAATATTATTACATATGTACCATTTACTGTAAGGCTGTATAATAGAATAGCGTCTTATCATATTCCCTAATATTTTGTTTTTGCATATTGAATCAATTGTAATACTATAGCAATAGCACTTAGATTTATATACTGCTTCACAGGGCTTTACAGCCCTCTCTAAGCAGTTTACAGAGTCAGTCTATGGCCCCCAATAATCTGGGTCCTCATTTTACTCACCTCGGAAGGATGGAAGGATGAGTCAACTTGAGCCTGGTGAGAATCGAACTGCCAAATTGCAGGCAGCTGGCAGTCAGCAGAAGTAGCCTGCAGTAATGCATACTAACCACTGCGCCACCACAACTCTTATATTACATACTATGCATTTTCAATAGACTGTTCTGTTTTTATTTAAAATGTACCCTTTCTTTCTGGGGAGTTGTTTTAAATTCAGGTAAACATGACATCTGTAAATAAAAGTATTTATTTGGAGTGGAAGGTAGCTTTTCTTCAGGAAATTGGTAGGTAGAGCAAAAGGAATAGAAAAACATAAAATTGTTATTAGGAAACAGTCATTATATGCACACAAACACAAACACATACACATAATGCATTTGTTCTTCTTTCTTAAGAGAAATATATGCTATGAATATTTGAAGCTTCATTGTACGGAACGCTGCATTGAAAGTCAGGAAAAATAATAGGTTGTAAATTTGAAACGGCCAAACAAAGATTTGATAGTTCAATCTTGTAAATGTTTATTCCATTCACTCCCAATAATGGAGCCTATTCATTGTCAGCCACTGTAACAGTAGCTACCGGTAATAAAGGGTTGACTTCCGAGCTGGAATTTTCTACATGGTTATTGCTCTATGGCAGTGATGGCGAACCTATGGCACGGGTGCCACAGGTGGCACGCGGAGCCATATCGGTGGGCACGCGAGCTCAGCTCTGGCACACATGCGTATACCAGCCAGCTGATTTTTAGGCTTTCTGGGCCCACCAGAAGTCAGAAAGCACACTGTTACCGGCCTCCGGAGGGCCTCTGGTGGGGTGGGGAAGGCCATTTTTGCCCTCCCCAGGCTCCTAGAAAGGCTCTGGAGCCTGGGGAGAGCAAAAAATGGGCCCACCATGCCATTGCGTACCAAAAGCGGGGGGGGCAGGGCACATAGAATTATGGATGTGGGCACGCATGCATGTGACCCCACCGTGCTCC
The DNA here is from genome assembly GCA_012654045.1 of Ptyas mucosa. NCBI lineage: Eukaryota > Metazoa > Chordata > Lepidosauria > Squamata > Colubridae > Ptyas > Ptyas mucosa. The sequence goes on along the minus strand of WNWU01013815.1, from coordinate 2,209,289 downwards.
CCCCGCTTTTGGCACGTGATGGCAAAAAGGTTAGCCATCACTGCTCTATGGTATAGATTCTCAGTCAAAGAAATTAGTCTCGTATCTTAAATAAAATAGATCCTTTAAACAGTTGAATTTACACAGAGTATAAATATCCATATTTTATTCATACCTAATTTGGACTTCAATTGGCAAGAAAATGACCACAAACTTCAAAACAGATTGCTAGCTAACATGTTAAACATGTGAGATGTGAGAAATTACAAAATGCTTCATATCTGCTATGTGTGTGTTGTTCCATCTGCTTACCTCAGAAGTGTGGGGTTTGGGGTTTTATTTCTTATTTATTTATTGGTGGAAAAGTTGCAGCTCTAATCTTTTCTTTAAGTTCATGTTGTCATTAATAGCATAGCAAAGCAGAGCATGGTGTAATGGTAAAGCTTCTAGACTAAACTGAGGAGATTCGGGTTCAAATCCATCCTTAGTTAAGGAGATTCCTTACATGATTTAGGGACCAAATTTTTTCTCTCCACCTAATTACCTCACAAGGATCAGCATCCCATGGGGATTAGGATGAGAAAAATATGAGAATATTACGAACCCAATCACATCACAACAGCCTTAAATCCAATAATGTGAGGTAAATGTGGAAGGTTGGGGTTTGCCTCTTGACATCATGAGGGATGTTTTATAATCTTCACATTGATGCAATTTTTACCATGTAGAAATCCCAGGGATAGAAAATGAAAAGCAATCCTCATGTAAGCAGCTTTGAACCTCTGGAGGAGGCAGAATATAAATTTAACAATAAATAAATATCCGAAGTTCTTTCCAATGGTTGGCTAGTATTTGATTGGGGTCACTAGTCTCCCTGTAGCAGCGGTCACCAACTTTTCAGACCTCAGGGACCACTAAATTCATAATTTTAAATCCCGCGGACCATTAATATGATCTGCCTAATGACTGGCTGGGTGGGCGTGGCAAGGTGGTCATGTGACTGGGTGGGCATGGCTAACTCAATGTCACTCACATTGAGGGGCACCTTGCCAGCCTCTACTCGCTACTCCTTGCCTGGAGTGTTTAGAGCCCCAACAGGAAGCAGTTGCTGGAGCTAAGCAGCCACCATGAGAAAGAGTTGGGAGAACAGCTGGCTCAGTTCAAATTGGATCTGACCGAGAAGGAGGCTTAGCAGAAGCACCTCACTGAGGACTACGAGCATAGACTTTCCAAACAGAAGGAAGACCTGCGGGAGTGCAAGGCCAGGTACTAGTGCCTGGAGGCTCAGCAGGCTGAGATAGTCAGCCAGTTCCAGGCCATGATGCAGTCCCACTGGAACAAGGCCCTTCACCACCCTCCAGCCTTCCCTCCAGCCTTCACTCAAAGCCCCGCACCAGGAGGCTGAAGCAGACCCCAAATCGGAATTTTTGCCCCCCTCCAACCCACACAAAAAGACCCCGAAGGGAGAGACTCTCTGCAACAACACAAGCGTTTATTGCATGTATCCGGCCCAGGGGGCGTAGTTTGAAGACCCCTGATTTAGTGCAATATAAAAAATGCAAATAATTTTTCTAGGGACCACCAAAATTTTCTCACGGACCACCAGTTGGTGACCTCTGCCCTATAGTATTCACACAGGTAATGGAAACCACTTTGCTCAGTGCTGGCTATAGCTACATCGGTATTCCAACTTTCATGAGCAAATCTGTAAAAGCATCTATGGCATGGGTGTCAAACTCATGGTGTCACGTTGCTGTCGTGATATATGCGGAGCTGAGGTGGGCGTGGCCTGCACATGACACATCCAGCCCGTGGGCCGCCAGCTTGACACCCCTGATCTATGGCCATCCTGCATCTTGTTAGTGCTTGAATCGCAAAGAGCAGAATTTGAACCCCTTTCATCTAGTGATGGATCTCTAGAAATGTTCTGGAAGGCTACAGAAAGAGACACTCTAAATAAAGTTGACTTTGGGGATGAAAAGAAGTCTTAAAATACTCCCCAAATATTCTGTACACTGATGTTTCAAATTCTGACTAAACTCCTAGACTAAACTGTAGCCAGCATCTCTCTAATAAGTTCATTTCCTAATGTTGCAGTTATTGATCCCAATAATGCATGTTAGAGAGAAGAGTTGCAAAGTAAATCTCACAGAAGACTTGAGGCCACTAAAGTGAATAGGAAGTGCTCCTAAATATTTGCATATGTAACATTGTTTTACTGTTAATGACCCTATGTAATGACCATTATAAAAATGTAGCATCACTTCAGGTAGACTTCTGTAATTTCAGCCTTTATCTCAATTTTGATTTAGCACTTAGCACTTAGACTTATATATCGCTTCACAGTGCTTTTAAGCGGTTTACAGAGTCAGCATATTGCCCCCAACAAGCTGGATCCTCATTTTTACCCACCTCTGAAGGATGGAAGGCTGAGTCAACCTTGAGCCCGGTGAGATTTGAACTGCCAAATTGCAGGCAGTCAAAAGAAGTAGCCTGCAGTACTGCACTCTAACCACTGTGCCACCGTGGCTCAATACTTTCTTCACAATTTTTAAGTAGTTTACCCTTCTGTTAGAAAGCTAATGAGAAATTTTCCTGAATAAGTTTTTAGGAAAAAAAATCCTTTTTTTTCTAAAACAAAACAAAACAAAACAAGTTTCACAGCATAATTTCTCTGGATTCAGAAGAAACATTCAGTACTCACAACATTCTCATCCCACACCAATCATTTCTTGTTAGTTTTAAAAGTTAAAACACTGATTGGTTTCCAATCACACTTGGCCAAAAAAAAATGTTCTGTTCTGTTCTATTAAAACGTTGGCTTCATTTAATTTTGTCTATTTAACCTCTTTACATTTCTGTCTGTCTGATTTGTTAGAACCAGTCAATAAATTGGGTAGATAAATAAATATATTGAAAAAAATGGTATTAAAAATGTTCTTTACATAATGTTCCCTGTCTCCAAGACTAACGTCCACCTTAATCCATTTAATTTAATTCATTTAATTTTAGGCTGGATCACATATAGAAATCCACATTTCTATCCCAATCATTCCTGAACAATGAACTTTAAGTCCACAGCTAGCAATATAGAAAACAAGTTCCAAAATGCAAATCATGCCAGAATCTGGTCATCAGATGACATTCCAATGAAACAAGGAGTCTTCTTAACTCTTAAACCACAAGAAGCCAACACTCATCCAAGACAGAGTCAACATAATTGATTTGGGGTTTCATGAAAGGGCATCAAATTATTATTTCATCTATTGCCCAGGAGTTGGGGGAAAGAAAAGATCCTGGGGGAGTTTTTCTGGCTCGGGTACCACAATAGCTTGAAGCACCGTTCATCTGAATTAGAAAGCAGCTACAATTTGCTGTTCTGTCTATGAAAACCCTAGAATCGTGATGGCGAACCTATGGCACCAAGTATTGCCCTAGCTCAGCTCCAGCGCATATGTGTGCACCGGCCAGTTGAATTTCGGGCCTTCTGGGCCCACTGGAAGTTGGGAACTGAGCCATTTCCGGCCTCCAGAAGGCCTCGGGGGCGGGAGGGAGGCCGTTTTCACCCTCCCTAGGCTCCTAGAAAGCCTCTACCAGGCCCACCTGTAACCTTTTTGCTATCATGTGCCAAAAGAGGGGGAGCGTGGCGAGGTTGCGCATGCATGCACGGGGGGCAGGGCTGGGCATTGGGTGTCATTGAATTATGGGTGTGGGCACGCACGCGCACGACCCCCCCAGTGCTCCCCCTGTTTTTGGCATGCGACAGCAAAAAGGTTAGCCATCACTGCCCTAGAACTTTGAACAACTTTGCCTATTTTTAATGTAGCCATCTTTCCTCAGTTATTAAGATTATGTTTGGATGGATGGATGGATGGATGGATTCTTGTTTTAAATCCATTTTTTTCCTTTTTCTCTTTCTGTTTCCTCCCTCACAAATACGCATACATACAATTATCAAATTACTAAAGAATTTCCCTATTCTTATTGCACAAGAGTGTAATTTTTCAAGCCACAAAGTAACCTACATTAATCTCAGTATATACTTCTGTGTTTAAACACAGTGAACGTGTGTTTAAAACATAGAAGCACCAAAGACACAATAAACAGCAATGGTTTTAATACAGAAAAAAATGTGTTATGCATATAGACTTGGGTAGAGCAACAAAATGGAAGGTCATTACAGAAAAGGCCCAACACCTTATAGTCCCTTATCTAATCCAAAATCATGTAGCTCTTAAGTAATTGGTAACAAATTCTGCAGTTTTAATCAATAGGATTCATTCTTCAATGCAACTATCACAGTGACTAACTCTTCAAATTCAATATTCTCTTTCTATTGGGGAAGTATATTCTGTAATAGAGAGAGAGATTTTTTGTGATGCTCCTTCTATTGGAGAATTTCCAAGTTGTTTGTCTCTTCCTGTCAGGCAGGAAAGATCAGGCCATATGTGAAGTTCCAATTAAACTGATTTATTACTAATCGTGCCTATGCACAGCAATCTATTCAACCAACAACACTATCTTGGTGTTAAATATGGCTCAAAGGAATTCAAGAAGGGTTAGAGAGACTCTAGGCTGATTCCTCTTTTATTTCTGCCACTCCTCCTACACTTCCTTTCCAGAGATTCAGTAATGATCGCAGTATATTTTACTGTGGTTTTGATAGTTATGTTGTTATTTGTTTTAACTATTATTAATATTATTTCTCTCTATATGTGGTGCTGAAAACAAGGTAGGACTACTTCTATTAATGTTTCAGGGTGAGAACTAAAGTCATGTACAAAATGTGCAGATATATTCACACATATACACACAATCCACATATAGAGATTTAAGTACATGTGCTATCTATCATAGACTAATATGAGAAGGAGAAAAAAGAGGCAACAAGAGTTAAATATAATCTCCATAATGACAGACTGAATTACTCCATGGATGGATAGCTGAGATAGAAAATAGCCATGGTTTTTATATTAGTATCCCAGAAATATTTTGTGCAGTAAAAATCAATTGCACTGTTTTCAGATATTTTCTATATACCTCATTCATACCTCAGCACCAAAGCTTCGATTTCTTAGTGCTTTTTGATGCCATCTTTTATTGCTCTATTATATCAAGTAACAACAATATAGGAATGGAACTTAACAAGCGGACAGAGGAATAGAAAAACAATGAACTAGTTGGCAGAGAGAAAGCTGTGTATGTATCATTTTAAAATACAGTGCATATACTGTAAATCTTCAAGAGATTGCTTGAATTAAAAGATCATAGCACAAAACAAAACCAAAGAAAATAGCTTGGGGTTACCTGTAAAGGCTAATCATATTAATAATGGCAGAAGTTACAAGGATCCCATGATGCTCATTTCAAAAGCTCCAGTTTTTAGGCACAGTTTAAAAGGTTGTTCTTAACTTTTAATGCCAAAAGTAGCTTAAATCTTAATGGCTCTGACCCTTCATTTTGATTTTGTTCAGATATAGGACAGCTTCTTCCAAAGATGCTCTATTCACAGGTTTCTTCAGTGGTGGGATTCAAACATTTTTACTACCGGCTCGGTGGGCATGGCTTGGTGGGCATGGCATGGTTTGGTGGGTGTGGCAGGGGAAGGATACTATAAAAATCCCCATTCCCACCCCACTCCAGGGGAAGGTTACTGTAAAGTTTCCATTCCCACCCCACTCCAGGGGAAGGTTACTGCAAAATCCCCATTTCCTCCCAATCAGCTGGGACTTGGGAGGCAGAGAATAGATGGGGGCAGGGCAGTCAGAGGTGGTATTTACCGGTTCTCCGAACTACTCAAAATTTCCGCTACCAATTCTCCAGAACTGGTCAGAACCTACTGAATACCATCTCTGGGTTTCTTCCATACTATGAAATGCACTCCTTTAGCAACTGAGTTTGGCATCAACCATTTCTGCCTTCAGAAGAATAACTAAGAGGCAGCTCTTTCCCCAAGCTATTAATTATTATTTTTGCATTCTGGGTGTTAAACACTCTAGCTACCACGGATGTTTGAATGCAAAGTAAGCTATAATGCAGTCTTATTTACTGTATGTATGATGGAGATTATATGCTGCTTTAGCAGATGCATAAATCTATCTATCTATCTATCTATCTATCTATCTATCTATCTATCTATCTATCTATCTCTCTATATATAGTTGATTCCTTAGCCAGGTACTGTCCAGGCATGCAAGGGCTGCCCTCTCCATAATTTTCAGCCAAAGGCCATACTAGTTTGCAACTGACCATAGCCTCAAAACATCTGGAAACACTAGATTGGGAAATTTGGCATAATGACTTAGTTATCCATTTATGACTCAGGAATTCAAACCTGATTTCCAATTGCCCTATTTTCTTCCCTGTTGCCCACCTCTGATCTGCCCTATTGGAACCAACTATCATAATAAAGGATTCTCATAAGAACTACCACTTAATTTGATCAACAAAGCTTTTTACAAAATGGCAAATTGTGAGATAATCATGAATTTTATACCCATAAATTTCTGGATGTGTCAGGATTCCAGGGAGCAGTTGCCTTCCTTCTTTAGGCAGAAGAAATATTTTCCTTCATAATCTGGATTTGGCAATTCCAAATCATCTCAAAGTAGATCAGGACTTTGATCTACTCTAAAATGAATGGGATGGGGTGGGTAGACCAACTAAGTGCTTGGGAGAAATGAAGTATGTCCCTGTAAGATTGATGTTCCTTCCCTCCACTTTCAGCATGTGCTTCATGGTTCTTATCCTCATAAACAGAAAGAGAATTGATATTTTCTATGAGCTCTGTTCAGCTCATTAGTTAAGCAAAATTAACAATTAAGCAGCAGTCCTTCTGAAATATTTTCAACAAGATCATCAAGTTTCTGGAAAACAAGAGATGACATCTCTTTTGTCATTTTCATTCCCATTATGTTTGCTGTCTGCTAATGTGCTGGATTAGAGTTTTATATGGGTTTGGACAATTAATATTCATGGCTGAATGCCATTTCCAATTAAATATAGAATATAATTTTAAACACTTTACAGCTTCTTAATTTTTGCATACATTAGAACTTCGGGAGAGATCAAGAACTTCACTTTATTTTTCTCTTTAAAACTAATTTAAATATGATTTAAACTTCTCCCCAAGATGGCTACTGAAGAGTAAGAGGCTTTCTTTCTCTTACTATCTGCTGTGCCAGAGATGGTTCTTCTTCGGCAATCTTACTCTCTGGATTTGAATGGGAGCACTTAGAAATGACCCCAAATGACTTTTGGACAGCTGTGGGCCCACCTGGGAGGCGGAATCTTGAAGACTTAAGTTCCTTGAAGCAGCCAGAAAGCATTTACATCTCTTCCTACCAAAGAAGTTTTTTGTAAGAATGCCTGCTTACTTTTAAGTTCACTTTTCCAACTTTTGCTTTTGTTCTTATCTTTAAAGGTTAATTGGCGGGCTGAATGCTGATTTATTTCAACCCCTGGATTCTTTCTATTTTCTTTCTTCCTTTCTTTCCTTCTTTCCTTCCTTCCTTCCTTCCTTCCTTCCTTCCTTCCTTCCTTCCTTCCTCCTTCCTTCCTTCCTTCCTTCCTTCCTTCCTTCCTTCCTTCTTTCCTTCCTTCCTTCCTTCCTTTCTTTCTTTTTCTTTCTTGGCAATTACCAGAATTACCAGAATTTAAGATGGATAGACTTCAACTCTCAGAATTCCCCAGGGACAATGCTAGCTGGGAAATTCCAGGAGTTGAGGTCCAGTCATCTTAAAGTTGCTACAGATGAGAAACACTGCACTAATGCCTTGAAGACCTATTACAGGCTAGGCTGAATGGTTCTAAGGAAGGAAGGTGGCATTAAAGCAGTTAAAATTCCTTAGTTATTCCCTAATTATGTATATTATTCTCCTCATATAAACCTATGAAGAATGGCTGCAGGAATTGGGTATGTCTAGTTTAATGAAAAGAAGGAATAGGGGTGGATATGATAGCAAGGTTCTAATATTTAAGGGGCTACGACAAAAAAGAGGGGAGTCACCTGTTCTCCAAAGCAGCTAAAGGCAGACAAGAAGCAATGGATGTGTAAGGTCCAGCTTTACGCTTAAGCCCTCAGTGAACCAAAAAGAAGGACTTAAACGGAGGCTTGAATAAGAATCAACATTTAATCTTCGATCAAAGACAAAAGGCTGGGTAAAACCATTCCAAACCCATACAAAGAGATATGTATATGGGAGGGCTCACACCTTCAGAGAAGATGTAACCTCTTTTTATACCTTTAAAACACCAGTTAAATCCCCAACTCTGGCCCCCTAATTTATGTTTGTGTATTCTTTGTTGCCCTGCAAGGGAATAGAAACTTCCCAATTAGTCTTATCTTGAGCATTCCTTTGTTTACTCAATTGGGCATTTGGCCCCCTGGTTTTACAAGGCAGGAGCTTATCCAGATCAAACATAAATTAGGGTTGAGGTGTAAATTATCTCTTGGAGATACGTACCATGCTCTTAGATGGCACAAGAAAAAACAGAAAGAAGATTGATATGGGTTCAGGTCAAATGGCAGGGACATATGTTTGACAAATGCCAGATACATTACAGAGGCCTAATAACAGAATGTGTTTGTTACAGGAGATCCAAATATAAAGACATAATATGTGTGATACAAATACAAAGGCATATATGCATTAAAGGAACCTAATGGTTACTAGAATCTAGTATACCATATATCAGTGATGGCTAACCTTTTTGCCATCGCGTGCCAAAAGCACAGGGAGCGTGGGGGGGGGTCACTCGTGCAATGTGCCCACACCCATAATTCAATGCCCCTGTGCCCCGCCCGCCTGCACATGCGCGCCCCACACTCCCCTCGCTTTTGGCACACGATGGCAAAAAGGTTACTGTGGGCCTGGTAGACCTGTTTTTCACCCTCCCCAGGCTCCAGAGGCTTTCTTTGAGCCTGGGGAGGGTGAAAACCGCCTTCCACACACCCCTAGAGGCCCTCCAGAGGCCGCTCTGCTAGGCCCAGAAGGCCCAAAAATCAGCTGGCCGGTGCGCACATGTGTGCTGCAGCTGAGCTAGGGCAACACTTGTGTGCCCACAGATATGGCTCCGCGTGCCATAGGTTCGCCATCACGGCCATATATCATATTCTAGTATTATTTATTATATCCTTATTATTGTTTCCCTTTCAGATGGAAATGAATCAAGGCGAGAAACAACCTACAACTAAGGAGGAATTTCCTGATAGTGAGAACAATTAACCACTGGAACAGTTTTCCTCCAGAAGTTGTGAGTGCCCCATCACTGGGGGCTTTTAAGGAGAGATTGGACAGACATTTGTCCAGAATGGTATCGGGCAGGGGTCCCCAACCCCCAGTCCATGGATTGGCATCAAGCTGCAGCATGCCAGCCCCATCCACGGGAGGCAGGAAGCACCCAAAACCATGCCCCCTCTGGTCCACAGAAAAATATCTCTGCATGGAACCAGTCCCTGGTGCCTAAAAGATGGGGGGCCACTGATATAGGGTCTCCTGCTTGTGTAGGGGTTTGCACTAGAAGACCTCCAAGGTCCCTGCCAACTCTATAGTTCTCTGACTGTTCTCATCAATTTCTGCTTTCCATATGGAAACAGAGCACGTGACTTTGGATTTGTATTTTATTAACCTGTAAAACTTTTTTGAATCAAAATAGTAAAAAAAAATCTTCTCTTGCTTCCTGCATTGAACAACAACATATCGGATTACAGAGAGAAGGAGGAGACTGGCAGCCAAGGGGAAAAACAGTCTCGCTAGCATCATGCAATATTTAGCTGGGGGTTTTTTTCTGAAAGGTTTGATGAGCTTATAAAGACCATGGAAAACATTTTGAAGAAACAAAATATTTTAAATCCACAAGAAGAACTTATTTGCAAAATAGCAGATTTATTGGGAAAAAATATAGACATAAAACAACATAGATTGTGGAAACATTGATAAGAAAGGTGATTTCCCAGCTGTAAACTAGCCAGGAAGAAATCTAGACCGAGAAATAATGCAGCCGACTCCATACACCTTCCATAAGCTTAACACTATCCTTTTATATAATAGCAGAGAACTCTCTGGGTGAAAAAGTGGCAAATGGCATTTTTAGGGGGCTTGAAGGAAAAATGGACTTAATACATCTAACTGAGGAACAATCTCATCTGGTTTTAAGGGAAAGACAGCTTGTCTTTGGAGATTGGGTTTATTGTATTCAATCAATCAGCAATTGATAAGAGATTGTATAAAGAAACAAATATGAATATTTGATTTAGGATCAATTAAGGTTAATATTTGGGATGATTTGGGATTTAAGTCATGATAAATTTTCTACGAATTGATTACAATAACAGTTTGTTAACAGCAATTTGGAATTTCAATCTTATCTTTCTCTTATTATTGTTCACAATTTTTATTAGTTTTATATAATTATTATTATTGTTGTTGTTTTCAGTGTTAAACTACTTTGCTTTTAACATAGTTTATAGATGACAGGCTAACAATTTTTCAATAAATTTAGTAGTTTAATGTTTTTTAAAAAAAATGGCCTGTTTCTCAAGCGGTGGGAAACTAACATTGCTGTCTGCATTCAACAAAGGAGGATGTTATATGTATATGTCTTAGTTTTTTTTTCTTTTTCTTTTTTAAAGACATTTTTTAATGTCATCTTTGTTGTGTTTTTTTATTCTTTTGTTATTTTTTAAATATTTTGGCACTTTGTATTTTAACCTTCTTTGAATAAGCTGAAATTTCTTTAAAAGTAATTTAAATATTATTGTTATTCCACAAAAGCAAGGCAATGAAAAAACACACAATATATTAAGCATATTGTCAAATATATACCATATTTTTCAGACTATAAGATGCACATTAGCTTTAGAGGAAAACAAGGGGGGGGATGTGCCTCTGCCTCCGTGGCCCATTCGCCGTGGCCCATTCGCCGTGGCCCATTCGCCATGGCCCATTCGCCATGGCCCGTTCGCTGCTGCCGCCCATTCACAGCCACCCATTCGTCAGCACCACTGCGGCCTGTTTGCCGTGGCCCGTTCGCCATCAATCAGACAGCTGATTGGCGTCGCACCAACCCCCCTCCCCCTGCCACAATATTCACTGTATAAGATGCACAGACATTTCCACCCACTTTGGGGGGGGAGTGCATCTTATAGTCCCAAAAATATGGTACTTGATATATTTTGAAATCACATGTTAAATAAACAGTACAATAGTAAGTTTACTCCTGCAGATATCCATTCCCCTTTTTTTTAAATATGACATTCATTTCTTTATTATATATTTTGGAAGACTACAAGGAATAGGGGGTACAAATAAGAAAATCAGGTGCACATAGAAAAATATAGTTGGATAAGCAAACCCTGAAATATCATAAAACTAATATATCCCAAAACATCTTTAGAAAAGGTATCCATTCCTTAACAAATTGCAGTTTTCCTCCTGGAATTCAGAATGCCCTCTTTATTGTACTGTTACAAAAACATACATAACTATGACTTGCATACTAAATAAAGTAAAATAGTTCATTCCATAATCCCATTCCAGAAGAGGTCTTTGAAAATGAAAAGGGTCATAAATAGACTGTGGGACAAACCAAACCAAACTCTTAGCAACTCTCCTTGCTTACGTTTAAATCTAAGTTTCTCAGAGCCTTGCAAAATCTTGATACCATTAGCAGTCTAAAAGCAATATTCAGCTAAAAGTAATATTCAGTACCTTGAGCACCCTGAATGTTCAGATCATACATTAACCGGTACTAAATCTCATTTTCATAGGAAGTTGTCAATTTTTAGAACCAGTTTCATACTCATTTTATATACTCTGATGGCAGACAGTATTATATTAGGTATTAAAACAGAATAACAACAACAACAACAACAGTAATGAGAAAAAAGTTTAAAGTGCAGCAAAGCAAGAAAGCTAAAAGGAAGAAAAAATGTTAACGTATTTGAAGTATTTTGACCTGCAAGATATTTATGAGAAAGCAAGGAAGTATTTTTCCCATAACAACTCAGTTGCCAGTTTCCAAGTGTATATAATTACCTAACAAAAGGTACATAACTTCTAGAATCATACAAAGTGATATTATCAGTAATTAGCATGGACAGTCCCAAATGCAGTGGCCTTTCGTTATTCCAGACTTAACCCTTTTATATGCATAATCGCAGTAAAATAGAAATGGAAAGGAAGACACCAGGTGATCCCTCTCCCCTTGATGAAAATAATTTGATGGACTTGGATGATGTATCTGCCAAAAAGGATGTATATTTGGCTTCTTCATTTGTGGGCAGACACGTTAATAAAATTTAGTGCCCTTTGCTAAGTTCAATTTCCTTCTTTCCATTTTAAATATTATTTCTCACGGAGAAGAGAATTTGATGAATTATTGCCTTTTTTCAGGAATGCAGAAATCATCTGCAATAAATTGCTGGCGTAATGATTTTTGTTATGGAAAGCAGAAAAAAATGTAATACGAATTTAAATATCCTGAACTATTTCTGGTTGACAGTGTATTTAATGTTTATAGTCTTACTTCTGAGCTATAATTGTTTTTGTTTCATTATGCTATGGTTTATTTTAACAAACCCAGAAGTTGATTGCATTGTGCTGTTTATGCATGACTGACCAAATAAGAATGTAGTCCTACTACTGATAAGAAAACAAACAATAAATCTTAGAGCCCATTTCTCTTCTTTATTATCAGTTCTGCAGAGGACTGAAATAAGTTATTCAACAATGGGAATTTACCTAGAAAAAAAAAAGATTTCATATGCACAATAGAAATGTCTTTCCTAATATTTCAAAGATAAACGTCTAAAATTATCTCCAGCTTTTTAATATAAAAACTACCCAGTTTCTTTCTATTTTCTATTGAATATATTCCTTCTATAAATACCCCCTGCTGTAAAGGAGTATTAATCACCACATGGAGCCAACCTGTATCACTTTCTAGCTAGCCTTAAACAGCCAGATCTAAAATATAAGTGGCCAAATTCCACTTAACCCTGACCACTTCATCAGGACTAAGAATTGTTGTCTGGTTAATAGGATAAATAAGTGGTGGATTAATTTAGTGGTTGGTAAGCCATAGATCTATCAGTCTTTGTTTTGTTTTGCTTTGCTTTGTTTAAATTAGAAACTGAAAGAGCACTAATCAATCTGGGATGCAACAGTAATAAAATCATTGTCAACCATCCCAATTTGGTCAGTTAGAAAAGGCTCTCAAATCCATTGTTAGCAAAAGTATACTTTACTAAAGCCAAATGGTTACAGAAGAAGCAAAGCCGGATCTGGGATTTTAGCACCCAAAGCATATGGTTAACTTTTTTCTTGTCCCCATCTCTCCCCCGCCCACCCACCCCTGGTTATCTGTGGGTGTCCAATTATGTGCTCACAAATTGTTTGGTTAACAGTCCCCCTCTTTGTGGATTGGATGGTTTTGCATTTTATAGTATAACCTTGGAATGGCCGGCTGTTCTCACGGGATGGCACAATGTGTACTTTCAATTCTTCTCATGCTACCCCCCATTATCTCACCCCGCATACCACCCACCCCACATTATGACAAGCGGACCGCAAGCAATACATGGCATAGCAGGATGGCAATCCTGACAATCATAAATAAATAAAGTTGTGTCTTTGAATCTAGCCACTCATATTTATTTTCCAAATGAAATCTTGGTTGAATGTCCAGATCTTTTATATGGAAACCTACACCAAGTTAGCCAAATTTCCTTCATTTTTGCAGCCTAATTTAGGTGAAGAAAAGGGTATATGTAGTTGTTAAACAGAAATATGCAATCTATTACCATAAAGTAGAGATCTACCAGTAGGTCCACTTCTCTATGCTGAATTAAATCACTATATCACGCTTGAGATAATATTTAATTGAACCACTGTAGTTATCTCTAAGTTAATGTGAAGAATGGACAAGAAAGTAAGTAAGTATGTATGTATATATGTATGTATGTATGTATGTATGTATGTATGTATGTATGTATTTTGCATTATGTATAATAACGGACAATAGGAGTGGTGCAATGGCCTAGAGGTGGAGCTCTCGCCTCATAATCAGGAGACTGCGAGTTCAATCCTAGGTAGAGCCAGATATTTCTCCTTCTGGGCACACTGAGAATATACCTGCTGAACAAAACACCGTATTGGCGACATGAAAGGCATCCAGCCATTAAAACACTCTACTTGCTCCATTCAGTTGCCCAGACTCCACTCCGCAAGGGATTATGGGCTCGTTAAAGGATGGTGATAATAACGGATAATAATCCCTAATTATATGTAAACAGAATCATGCAAACCCTAAAGTACATTTCTTGTGCCTGGCCTTTACAGTTCAGTCAAGAAACTAGGGAAGGTCTTTTCTGAGACATTTTCCAGGCCTCTGTTCCTCCTGTGGGCTCAATTGCCTCTTATCTGACCATTGTCCAGCTCTTCTTCCTGTCTTCCAAAGTCATTTCCATATACCATTAGACCTGGCACCTCTATTTTATCCAAATTCTGATGCCTGTTTCTTCAAATATTAAAGCAGGCCTAATTGTCACCTTGAAACACAAATAAATGCCACTGTTGAAAGGCAATAACAATCTTACCTTTAAACATGAAAAAGACAAAGCTGAGATCAATTTTAATTTAATTTTAAAAGGATAAACAATAACAAATGGAGACAGCTCCCCATGGTTCAACACATTTTCCTTACACCGATACCCAGTTTTGCGTACCTGCATTTTACAGAGAAAGATGAAGCTCAGAGGTAAAGGCTGTTTTGCAATAAAAATAACCATGTTTTGGCAAGCTATCAAGTCGTTGCCCAATATTACTTTTAAGTGTCTCTTTGTCACCATTATTTCCGACCTGTGTACTATAATAGCCCTACCTAAACAATATTTTGTTTGATGTAAGCAAACTGAAAAACATTATCTGTGGCTGACCCATGAAAAGCTTGAAGAAATCAATAAAAATGGAATGTTGTTATTTTGCTTTTGGAACATGGTGTTAAATTGCAATAGAAGTTGAAGAACAACTTCAAGTTGCCTGATCATTTTCTTATTCTTTACTCAAATATAGATGTTTTGCTTGGAAATCAGCCCATTGAAAAATCAGTTCTCCCAGGGGTGGGTTCCACTTGCAACGGGAGCACGCACGCACATACGCAGAAGCTTCTGCGCATGTGCAGATCGTCCGTGATGACGTCTGGCTGGGTGGGCGGAGCCTCCCGCCACCATTACTACGGGTTCGCAAGAACCGGACCGAACTGAGAGCAACCCACCACTGAGTTCTGCACGAGCTAACAAACAATGGAGCTATGTTAACATAAGACTAGATGGAGGCAAAAAACACTGCATGGTTATTTTAAATAAAGGTTTTTTTCTTTGCGTAACAAATGTAATCAAACCAGTAGCTAATCTATGTATCAAGCTTATCTAACAAATACGTAGAATATATTGCTAAGCAATGTTCGGACCACAAACTGACTAGATGCACCAAAGGGAAGAATCAGATTTTATTGTTAAGATAGATAATTTGTACTGCTGATGGACAGTTATTTAAAGGGCATCTTTTCTAATCTATTCTAATGTATGGCTGTGGGAGTTGGACCATAAGGAAGGCTGAGCACCGAAGAATTGATGTGTCAGGTTTCGACGTAATCTCAAATAAATTTCATTCTCAAACACAAAGTCTTTGATGAAGCTCTCATTTATTGAAGAATTTACGATCCGACCTGAACTCATATGCAGCCAAAACTGATTCTCTGAAACCAACCCCTCCCCTTCTGCCTCTCAAAATCTCAATGCCCATTGGCCATCTTTCAAGTCAGTCTCTTCTGCCAACTACTTCAGATCACAGGAATGTCCCCCTCCCTTCATCACCTGGGTTACCCTATCTACTAAGGGGGAGAAGAACACTAGATCAAATGCCAAGCTACTAAAACTTCAAACTGCTTCTGCTAGCTATTTTTTTTCCTTTTCTCTTGGATCTTCATGGCAGCGATGAAAATAGAACAAGTTACATCGCTGACATCATGTATTTGAATTGTGGTATTGCAGAAGGCTCTTGAGCTTTGCTGGCTGAGGAATTCTGGGAGTTGAAGTCCACAAGTCTTAAAGTTGCCAAGGTTGGAGATCCCTGCTCTTGAGAGTCCCTTGAACTGCAAGGAAGTCAAACCCAAGCTGGATGATCTGGCAAGGCTGCAGGCAGGCAAACAAAGACAGGAGAGGAGGTGGAAGGCAGCAGCCCCCAGATACTTGACTGGCAGCCTAAACTACTAAAAAAGATAATTTTTTAGGGTTCTTTAAAAGACACTTTATATTTTTTTAAAAGATACCCCCCCCCCGGGTCCATAGCCTGTCCCCAAATGCCAGAGAAGGAATTTGAGCACTCCAGGAAGCTGTGCTGGTACGACTGCATCCAATGGGAAGGCAGAGGCTGATCCTTCAGCATACGGATTGACTGCTGGGATGTGCAGCAAATCGCCCCATTCTGCAAATTGGTGGGGAACAAGTGTCCCTCAGCAAATTGCCCAGGATGAGGGGGTAGGGGAGGAGCGATGGTAGACCAGTGGTGTGAGAGAAGCACCAGCAGAGAATCATCCAAAGATGAACACCCACAGGTGATCAGCCGTGGCGGGGGCGTGGAGTGAAGTGGTCACAGCCACGTGGTTATGGTCAATTATCCTAGATATGGATGGGTGGGTGGGTGAGCGGACAGACAGACAGACAAGCCACGGTGGTGCTGTGTTTAGAATGCAGTATTGTAGGCTAATTCTGCCGACTGCCAGCAGTTCGATCCTGACCGGCTCAAGATTGACTCGGTCTTCCATATTTCTGAGGTTGGTAAAATGAGGACCCAGATTGTTTGGGACAATATGCTGATTCTGTAAACTGTAGAGAGGGCTGTAAAGTGCTATGAATAGGAATATAAACCTTATTCCTATTCCTATTGCTAGACAGGCAGGCAGGCAAATAGATAATTAAAATGGAATTTTACAATACTCTGAGTTCTGTTAGCATGCACCAGTAGGAAAACCAATAGATACGCCTCCTGAAAGTTATTATGGATAGATGTGCATCTATTGAATTTCTGACTGCATAAATATTGGAACTGTTGAGAATAATAACATTTATGTCAATATTTGGCAGCACTCCATCAAGTTATTTCCAGAAAAAATAACACTTTAATTTATATTAATTTCTCAGGAATTAACTAAGAAACATGGGATGTGATCAAGCATAAAATAGAATTTACTGCTGAACCTTCATAACACTGACATGATCACAATATGCTATGACAAAAATTCTTCCAGTTAATGTAATGAAGCAAAGTAATGGGGATTAAAATGGAATCAAAAGCATATTCTGCAAATATCATTCCTATTTGTTCAATTAATTCTAATGCTTCTGGACAACTACATTAAATGGTAACTGATTGCGAGAGAAAATAAAATCTGATTGGTCTCTTTGTAAACATTTTCATTACAATATCAGGATTTACATAATTGTTCAGCTGTACCATTATATCATAATCAGATCAGCCACAAATTGGCATTATGGGAAATTCTACTTTTAAACCTCTTACTACAGATGAAAGGAGCACCTGTTTCAGTGTCACAAAGTGATTTAAATGGTCCATATGGACTGTTCTCTTTTAGCTCTGCTCACCCAGAAATAATCTTTGAGTTCAATTGTGCAGATAAATCCCACAAGCCTTTCACATGTAAACATATGGGTGTGGCATCAAACAAAGCAACTAAGTCAAAACTCCCAAAGGAGATTTGGAGTACTATTTCTTGAATAGATGTTCTTTATATTAAATGTGTTCAAAGTAGACAATAGGCAAAGGTGGAAAACTCATTATCTCTGTACTAAGGCTTTTCTCCCTGGGAACATTTAGGGACATACTTCCTTGGCAACCTCAGGGAGAAGTAGCAAAAAACAAACAAACCCAAATCCTGCTAGCATAGAGAATTTCATGAGCTTTCCCCCCCCCCCCCAATAATTTTTGAGATGCCTAGAACAAATTCTAGAGACCCAGTTTGGTGTAGTGGTTAAGGCATCAGACTAAAAATTAGGAGACTGTGTGTTCTATGCCCACCTTATACACAAAGCCAGCAGGGTAACCTTTGATCCGTTATTGTTTCTCAGCCCTAGGAAGGAGGCAATGGCCTCCTGAAATGGCCTCCCCCACTTCTGAAATCATGCTAAGAAAACTGCAGGGATCTGTCTCTGCAAGTGTCAAGATCAATACTGACTCAAAGGTGGAGTGGGGGAGAGGGAGAGGGAGAGGGAGAGGGAGAGAGAGAGAGAGAATGGATGGATGGATGAATGAATGAATGAATGAATGAATGAATTCTGGCTGCAAGCGAAAGGATGCTAACCATTGCTTGAAGAATGGTTCAACATAGAAGAACGTTATAAGCCATAAGTTTATTTTGTCAAGCATATATAAGATAACAGGTAAAAGTATAAACGTAATTTGAATACATGAAAAGAGTAAGTAAAAAAAAGGAATATTAGGACAGGGATGGTAGGCACACTGGTGCACTTATGCACGCCCCTTAAATGTTCTTTGTAAGTACAACTGTTTCCAAAATATTTCTATTAAGGGAAACCAAAGAAGCTACAAGTTATGGATACCATTCCTTCACCGTAGCAATAATACAGGAACCAGAACAGCTGACAAATCAACTCTCAGTTGTATTTGTGAATTTTAATCCTTCCCCTAGGACTGCACTGCTTTTTACTAGAAACATTATGGTTCCTCCTTCCTGTCCAAGGGAAAGAAATTAATCCTTTGTGTGACCTATTTCAGAGAGGAGAATGCTGCCAAAGACTTGCTCCATCCTACCAAAGCTCCATGACTATAATGTTATGTATTTATTCATATCAGAAGCATCATTATTAAAATTTTATGCATAAGTATAAGTACAAATGTAAGAACAAAAAAAATTAAATGAATAAAACCCAAAAAGCATGCAACATTGATTGCATTCAGTTGCACTATCATAAGGTTCTCAAGATTACATTGTGAGGTTGCCTGCAAATCTCCATATTCACATTAAGCAGAAGTCACCAAATATCTCCATTTATTCATGGTATGTCTTGATCTTGCTGTACCTGTGATCAGTCTATTTCCAGTGATCAGTGATTCCCAGACTTCCCAGGTTTCATCGTGGCCAGCTGCCAGCTCTTCTGCAGGTTCCATCCAAAGCTGATCTTTTGTGGCTTTCCAAAAGTCCACTCTACTTCTAAATTTATTAAAGTCTTCCATCAATCTAGGAAAGTTTTTCCTAGATTTTAAGCTCTGAGGAGTTGGATGGAGGCCATAGAGAAAACACTGTTTGGAGGTTAATGATTTAAGCCTCTCCTTATATGCTGCTACTTCTCTGTGAATGGTGGGGGAAGGCAATACCAGCTAAATGGCAATCCTTGTTTAGGAAGGTAGATTTCAGGTATCCGGTGATTATTTTACTGGTTTCATTTAGGGCAATATCAATTTGCCCAGTGTGTGCCAATTTATACCACACTGGGCAAGCGTATTTGTCAGCAGAAGGGCACAGAGCTAATGCTGTAGTTTTGAAGACCTGTGATTTGGCTCCCCAGGTAGAAGTCGTCAGTTTCTGGAGCATGTTGTTTCTTGCACTAACTTTCAGTTTAGAATTGATACAGTGCTGTTTATATGTTAGAGCCCTATCTAGAGTTACACCTAGGTGTTTGGGATTGGGGCACTCTTCCTTGGCACTTTTTTCTATGTGATTTGTAACTTCCTGGCTGCCCACTTGCTATGAATGTGGGTAGGTCATGTCAAATTTTTCAGCTTTCCATTTCCAAACATTAGGGGTGCTCAAAAGTTGTGACATGCCTTAGGGATTGTAAAGATATTTTGGTTACTTTAATAAAATTTAGATGTGCTTGGTAAGCAACTAAATAAATATCATAACTTTTTAACGTTTTGTTTGTTTCATTGTGGCAGGCACATATTTAGGTTTTCACAAAGTTAACTGGTTAGCCCGGTAATATCGATCCAGTTCTTCAAAAGTTTTAGTTAAGCGTTGTTCTACTTCCTCAAATGTTTTACCCTGTACAGCCATCACTCATTCATTGGTATATATATAATTGTTAGCCCCTACAGGAAGAGGCAGATCGTTGGTGTAAATATTAAAAAGAACAGAGGCCAACATTTCGCCATTTGGCAAGCCATTCCTCTGCTTCTGCCATCTACTTTGCCTTCTCTGGAACTCCACAAAATACATACGGTTCTGAAGTAGGTTCCTGATGATGTTTGTAAGTTTAAAATCTTTAGTTATGTCATAAACCTTCTGCTTCAGTATTCTAAGATTGGTGATATCATATAGCAATAGCAATAGCACTTAGACTTACATACCACTTCACAATGCTTTACAGCCCTCTTTAAGCATATTGCCTCCAATAATCTGGGTCCTCATTTTACCCACCTCGGGAGGATGGCAGGCTGAGTCAACCTTGAGCCTGGTGAAATCTGAACTGCCAAATTGCGGTCAGCTGGCAGTCAGCAGAAGTAGCCTGCAGTACTGCATTCTAACCACCGCTGCTCATATGCAGTTATAAGTTCTATAAATACAATTCCTATTACACTGCCCTTTTGGAAAAAAAAAACATCTTCGATATACTGAGTTAAGTATTTGTGCAATGTAGCTCTTTTTAGGGCAGAATCCAGTCTGCTGTGGTATGAGATGAGAATCTACAGCCACTATAAGGTGAGCCATGGTGGTGCAGTGGTTAGAATGCAGTACTGCAGGCTAACTCACTGCTCACTCTAAGACAGGGGCGTCAAACTGGCAGCTTGCAGGCATCATGTGCAGGCCACACTTACCCCAGCTCCGCAAAGGCACAAAAAACATTGTGATATATCACGTGACGTCAAGTGACACAATCGAGTTTGGCACCTGTGCTCTAGGAGTGCTCAAGGTTGACTCATCCTTCCATTCTTTTGAGGTTGGTAAAATGAGGGCCCAGATTGTGGGGGCAATATGCTAACTGTATAAACCACGTAGAGAGGGCTGTAAAGCACTATGAAGGAGTATATAAGTCTAAGTGCTATTGCTATTTCAAAGATTTTATAGGTATGGCACAGAAGAGAGATTGGGTGGTAACTCTTAGCGTTGTTGGCTTATTGTTGGCCTGGTTTCATTGTTAATTGTACACAGATCATAGGTGATGGAAGGCAAAGGGACAAAGAATACAAAGACAACTTCTCCCATTTTCTGCTGTTCAACTGCAACTAATTTATTGGAAATAAGTGATTAATAACATCAAGTAACAATGGCAGAACTTACCCTTATTCAAGCATTCTTCTACCAGGGTCTCTTATGCAGGATCTAGCTGCAACTCTTGCTGGAAGTTAGTTCTTTTACCCATATGGTCATAATCAGGTGTGATTGAGCCAACATCAATATTACTACCCTGTTTCCCCCAAAATAAGACATCCCTTGATAATAAGCCCAATCAGGCTTTTGAGCGCATGGCAATAAGGCCAAGCGCTTATTTCAAGGTTCAAAAAAATATAAGACAGGGTCTTATTTTCGGGAAAACACAGTAAATTGAATTATATTACCAATATAGTTGTACAAATGCATTAGTTCTTTCCACTTGGGGAGAGGTTGTCTGTATTTATGTTTCTTTTTATTTTTTATTTGGTTTATGTTTTGCTTTAGTTGTATTTAAGCAGTAAACAAAATGAACTTTCACCACAGAGATTCCACCATAAAAATTGCATTAAAAAACTGGACCAGGAAGTGGAGGGTAAAGTTGGATATGAAGTTTCCTCTTTTCTCCACTCCTACCCATTCCAACACATTCCAAGACACATTCAGAAATTAGATACTGCCTCTGAGCATTACTGTTAACTCCATCACTATAGTGAAAGTCTAAATCCAATATTACATAGCGTCTCTTTCAGTTTCCCAATGACAAACATGAAAGGCAAATGCCTTCAACAAACTGCAATCTCAAATCCAGCTAACAAATATCTCAAATGTGAGCTCAGCAAAATATAGAGATAAATGCTAGATCTACTGCGGGGTGGGTTCTAAATTTTTTTTTACCACCGGTTCTGTGGGCGTGGCTTATTTTGTGGGCATGGCTTGATGGTCATGTGACAATTCTTTAGGATTTAGCAGAGGTACTGGTCCACCAGGCTTTTAACTGCTTGCAGAGCTGTACCGGTCTACCCATTTATTTTTGCAGGCTCTGGTCTACTCATGTGTTTTTGCAGGCACTTGTTTACCCATTTATTTTTGGGTATAGTCTAGTCTACTCATGTATTTTTGGAGGCACCGCCAAACTGCCTTTTACCACTGATCAGCTGTAGGGCAGCGGCAAGAGTTTAAACAGTTTTTTTCCTTATAGCCCATCAGCTGGGACTCAGGAGGCAGCAATAGATTGGGGTGGGGCCAAATAAAAGGGTAGGATAAACGAGGGGGGGGGGGGGGGGGGGGGGCCGGGGGGGGGGGGGGCAGAACCGGTTTGGTGACATCATATCATCATGCTACCGGCTCGGCGGAACCGTGAGGAACCCACCACTGATCTCCTGTAGAACAATATTTCCCAAGCTTGGCAACTTGAAGATGTGTGGGCTTCAATTCTCAGAATTCCCCACTGGGAATTGAAGTCCACACATCTTCAGATTGTCAATATTGAGAAACATGGCTGTAGACTACTTTCTGTTTAAAAATGCGTATACAGTTTGTTTATAACATTTTGATGGCAGGAGCAAATGCCGACTTTATTTTAAAACCAAGAACTGGAGTCCGAACTGGAGTTTGTTTTTGGCAAGCATCTCAATTTTACACAGAGAAACTTCATCTTATTGTTGCAGAAGGATTATAAACTATAATCTTGCCATGCCTTTATACTTGTAGAGATAGCGAATGATTAAAAAAACAAATTACCGGGATTGGAGAAAAAAAAAATCTGTATTGCAGCTCTTTTCCTTCTGATAAAAGAGCTGAGATATATTGCTTGCGTGAAACCCTAGAGGGCAGTAAAGCAACTCCAATACACACCAAGTTGATTTCTGCCAAAGGGGGAAAAATTACTTCTTAGTGAAAATTAATTCATGATCTCTCTCTCTCTCTCTCCCCCTCTCTCTCTCTTCCCACCCCCCCAACCTCATTAAAAGTATTCAGAGGCACAGTGTGATTCACCACTTCAGTCCATTTGCAGCAAATAGCTAAATATACCCTAAAAGATGCTAACTGAAGCATATTAACAAAGTTATCAGTTTGGTCCTAAAGAGAAATTTGTTCAATGCAAATAGGAAAATTTAACAGAATTCCCTTCGTCCCATCTATAGGCTACAAGATGTTCTCCGCATGGAGTATTATTTAAATAAAACACTGCCACAAGATCAGAACAATCACCTTAAACAATATGCAATCGACGAGAACAATCTTGTTGCTGTTCTTCTGCTGAAACAAATCAGGCCTATTCCTAAGGACTAAGGGCTAAGGACAAATGACTGCAAAAACCATATGCAGCATAAAGGCAGCCAATATTTCAAAGCAAACACTGTAACACTGCACAACTGGTTTCAGACAAATGAATTAAACATTTCTTACCTGGCAACTGGTAAATAGGTCATGATAATAAGTGTTCAATCGTAAAATCTCAATCTATTTTACCATTTCTTCCAATTGAGAAATAGTAAACTAAAAGACCCAGGCAACTCAAGAATTCACAATTCTTCAGTTCTAGCATTCACTCAACCTGTTTTCCTGCTGGGAAAACCTGCGCCTTAGTAGAGTTTAAGTCGAAAATATCTGGGAGCACCTGCTTAGAACAGGCAGGTCTATCTTATCTGTCATTTTAGTTAATCCAGTTAATCCTTATACGGTTTATAGTTAGATAAGCATGCAATTAAATCTTATTAAATAGGCAGAAATTTAGATTAACTGCTCCACTGAGTTAACCAAGGTTTACATAAAGCAATCTGAAGAAATAATTCAGAAGCAACTCAGAAGACCATTGCTGTTTTTCTTGCATGCTGCATGCTAGAAGCATGTTCTGGCATGTTGCATCTTCTAGCATGTTGCATGCTGCACACTATGAAACTGACAGGAGGCCGACTGCCCATCCAAGCAGAAGCCAGCTGAGAGGCAGCCTGGCAACCTAGTTAAGAAGCATCCCAGCAATCCAGTTGAGAGGCAGCCTGGTAGTCCCAGCTGATAGGCAGCCCAGCTACTCAGTTGAAAGTTGGCCTGGCAACCCAGTTGAGAATCAGAGCGGTAGCCTGGTGGCCTGGCTGAGAGGTGGCCCAGTGTGGCCCACTTGAAAGGTGGCCTGCAGCCCATCGACCCACCCTGGCAGCCCAGGGGCCAGATATTCCAGGATGGGGGTTGAGGCAGCTGGAGGCCAGTTGAGCAGCAGTGAAATGGAGATGGGTGGCAGCAGACCACAGCTGAGAACAATGCAGTGGATCAGCTGAGCAGCGGCAGCACCAAGCTAAGTCGCAGCAGGAGCAGAGCACCCAGAGCAGCACATCGTACTCAAAAACCCTGGCAGTGGCCAGGCAACTGAAGGACAAGAAGGCAAGGAGAAAATGGATAAGTACAAAACACTTCTAGACAGGAGGAAAGGGATACATTTTCAAGGCAAGGAATAGAGAGCTGAGAGCAAAGCATCTCCCAGAAAGGATTTCATCCAAAAAGAACTGCATATAAAAGTGCACACTTTTGCATGCTTCTACATATTTAAAGTGAACTTTTAGCATTTAAAATTTTTTCATTAGAATTTTTTCCTAACTCTGTGGTTAAATCTTTTACATTTCAAACATTTATAAACTTTTAACCCTTAAACAAACTAGCAAAAAGAAGCATAGCCAGGGAGAAAAAAATAGACTGACACTGTTGTGATTTGTAAAATATGTTCCATGTATGTCCTTATGCCCATAGAAGACCCAAATTACACATGTACCGAATGTAACCTAAATGAATCAGTGGAAGAAAAAGTAAAGGGTCTGGAGGTAACTCTAGCCACTCTGAAGCTCAACCTACAAAAATGAGAAACTCCAACTTAACGAAGAAGACTATATCCAAATTGAACATTATATAAAACTTTTAACAGAAATGACCCTGTATATGAAGCTTTAGAGGAAGACTGATAGAAACATGTGACTCATAGAAGGAAACAACAAGTACTATGGCCTTGCTGTCTAGTCCAGCCTTTTGGAGCTGAGCAATCGATTTCATAGTCTCCCCCTGGAAGAAAGCATGCAGACACCTAAAAAAGAGGCATCTTTAAGTGCTCCTGTGAAAGGAAAAAAAGTAACTCAGACTTTCCTATGGGGAAAAAAAAGCAAGTGTTGGTGAGAGGAGATTCAGTTCTCAGGAGAACAGAACCAGCTATTTGTAGACCGGATGTTACGTCTACGAAAGTATGATGTCTCCCTGGACCAAAAATCAAAGACATGACTAAAATAATCAAGCCCACAGATTATTATCCATTTCTTCTTTATGTAGGGATGAAGGACACAACAATGAACCTGAAAACAATATCGAGAAATGAGGAGCAGCTAGGCAAGAAAATTAAGAATTTAGGAGCACAGGTGGTATTTTCATCTGTACTTCCAATGAAAGGTCAACATCCAATGAGTGAACAAAGAATTTAAGAAATGAATCACTGGCTTAAGAGTTGGTGCAGCCAAAAGAACTCCAAATTCCTAAACCATTGTCTGCATTACCTACATTATCACTTTACCTATATTACCACTTTAAATATGAGCCACCAGTGTGCGGTAGCAGCCAAAAAAACCCAGTGCACTCCTCAGTTGCATTAACAGAATGATAGGCTCAAGATCATGTGAAGTATTAGTATCGCTTGATAAAGCCTTAGTAAGACCACAATTAGAATACTGCATCCAGATTTGGTCACCATATTATAAAAAAGATGTTGAGACTACTCTGGAAAGAGGGCAGAAAAGAGCAACAAAAATGATTAGGTGGCTGGAGGCTAAAACATATGAAGAACTCTGGCAAGAATTAGCTATGTCTAGTCAACTGAAAAGAAGGACTAGGGGTGATACGATAGCGGTGTTCCAATATTTGAGGGCCTGCCACAAAGAAGAGGGGGACAACCTATTTTCCAAACCAATGGAAAGCAAGACAAGAAACAATGGATAGAAACAAATCAAGGAGAGAAGCAACCTAGATCTAAAGACAAATTTCCTAACAGTGAAAACAATTAACCAATGGAATGGTTTGTGGGTGCTCCATCTCTTTAAGAAGAGACTGGATAGCCACATGTCTGGAATGAGAAGGGGGTTGTACTAGAAGACCTCCAAGGTCCCTTCAATCTCTGTTATTCTATTATTCTGTAAGTTCCATTGAATTCAGTGAGACTTGTTACTAGGCAAGTTATAGGAGATGGAAATCCTCATATATATTTAATACATTAAAAGCTGTGACTCATTTAGGGCTGTTAGATAGGATGAAGTGGATGACGAGTTTTTGGGTGCATGATCTGCTGAGCACAGCATCACCTATTTAATCAGATTGAAGTTGGCTTGTAGTGCATTTATGAATTCACATGATTGTAATTCCATGGCAATAGGCTTCACCATATTCAAGTAACCATTAGCATTAATAAAAACTCACATTTAGTGTAATTCTGCAGGAAAAATAAATAAATGAAAGAAGCATGTATCGCAAATTCCCTAGGACGAAACTTCAATATTTCCAAGAAATAGTTTATGACAATGCACAATGCAAACTTCAGATGTAGCTGCTGAAAGTAGGAAAGATCCAAATACTGAAACTGGGGTTTTTTTGGGAAAAAATAGTTTAATATCGTAATATCTTTAAAAACCTAAACTCATTATACTACACCTTCTATGTATTTAGACAAAATGTATATTTGTCTATATTTAGACAAAATAAAGCACATACATACAGCTTTTGCCTGTTGTTATAAGTTACAAAGTTCAAGTTTTCTCCCAAATAAAGAATGACATTGTAAAATCATTTTTTCAAAGTTGCCAAGTTGAGACAATTGCATTCTTCAATAAAGTTGCTGAATGGAGTAAAGGTAGAACTTCTAAAAGACACATGTTGTTGTTGTTGTTGTTAGTTGAGAAGTTGTGTCCAACCCATAGTGATGGCGGCGGGTGGTTCGGAGAACTGGTAGCAAAAATACCTCCCCCCCACGCCCAGCTGAGCCGTGCGATCATCAGAGGCTTTTTTTTTACTTTTAAAAGCATTTTGTCTTCGGCCGAAAAAATGCTTTTAAAAGTTAAAAAAAAAGCCTCTGATGATCACACGGCTCAACTGGGATCGTCAGAGCCTTTTAAAAGCATTTTTTCTACAACCTCTTCGGCTGAAGGGGTTATTAAAAAAATGCTTTTAAAAGGCGCTGACGATCCCAGCCGAAGAGGTTGTAGAAAAAATGCTTTTAAAAGTAAAAAGAAAAAATAAAAAGTTTAGTCATGCCCACCCAGTCACATTATCCCTACCCACCCATCCACCAAGCCATGCCCACAGAACCGGTAGTAACAAATTTTACATTTCACCACTGATTTGGATGCTTGACAACTGACTCACATTTATGACGGTTTCAGTGTCCCGGGATCATGTGGAGTCCAGGGATCATGTCCTTTTGCAACCTTCTGACTAAGCAAAGTTAACCGGGAAACCATATTCACTTAAACCGAGGTTACAAATTTAACAACTGCAGTGATTCACTTAACAAGTGTGGCAAGAAAAGTTATAAACTGAGGCAAATTTCTGACTTGGCTACAGAAATTTTGGGCTCAATTGTGGGGATAAGTTGAGGACTAGCTACATTGATATTTCCCAGATGCCTCTCTGCAAAAATGGCAGTCCAGCAGTGCTGAGTTCAGTTCTTGCTCCTAAATGTCTACAGAGATTCTCAGCCATCCAGGTCATGGTTGTCCCAAAGATGCTTTTTCAAGAGGCAACTGGACTTTCTGGTTTTTCTTGATCCAGAAAATTTTATTGAGGAGTTTTCTTGAGGAGTTTTCACTTCTCATCCAAGAACTTTCTTCAGCTCTGGTTGAATGGTGGGGAATTCATGCTCCCTATCTAGTGTATTTCAAACCATCTCCTATTATATTCACCTTTCAGTATAGTGCAGACCTCTAACCAGGTGCTTTTTCCTCTGTTTGAAAAATAATTGCTCCCAGCTGCATCCTTTATATTCCCTCTCGGCTTCTTTCCTCTTTAATGAGTACACCTGTGGCCCCTCCTTACATAGCACAGCATGCAGAACAGGGTATCTAATGGAAGGTGTAAACAAAGGTCAAGATATTTTATTTTTTAAAAAAAAATTGTGCAAAAGTCAGGTTTTCTCTGGGGATATGAACAATTAATCAGGGCCAATTTGTCTTTTTCACAAATAAGAGGCAGGCTGAACATGGACATTTACAATAAGGAGTGTTTCTTTCTTTTTCATTAAATCAAAGACCGGATAAACAGAACACTCTCAAAATCAGAATGAGATGGTTTTACAATAGAATTGCTAGAATCCTGTGTAATCTTTGTTTGGGTCAAATTCTGTTCATTTTACAGGACTTCTTTCTGAGCAAACTACATAGGAAACAACTATAAGATATCCATCCTAATACTTATTAAGAAATAACTTTAAATACAATGGATCCTGTTTTAATTAGAATGTTCCAATTAGGGCTCCTATATCGGAATTTCAAAAATAAGATGGCAGTCAGAGTTAGTAGGTGAGATAGAGATAACAAGCTTATCTCTTCGTTACCATCTACTGTGGCAGCACAGATATAGGTACCCTGATATCAACTAAATGTTTTTAAGATAGGAATGAAATTAAATTTACTAAAGAATAAACTTCATTAGACCCAGATTGGTTTCTAAGTAAACAGGCTGAAATACAGTCTGTAAAACAGGCTTTGCATGTCTTTGCAAACAAAATGTAAGCCCTATGAGTTTAATGTTGAAGTAAATGAGAGATTCAGCCTTTTACCTTGGTATACATATTATTGTGTGAATCCAGCTTCTATAGCTTGTACATGTGAAATGTCATTAAATTAAGAACTTTTTCTGCCCTTTCCACAATCCCTTTTATTCCCTGGATTTAAGATTTTGTTTTGGCTTCTAATAGAAGGGAGATGCAGTTTAGATACCATGTTTGGAATAAATGCATGTGGGTATTCATTCAACCATCCATTCATTCTCAGTTGCTTCTGATTTTTTTTTTATAACTCCCCCATCCGCCTGCTTCATTTTATTTGTTGTTTGCCAAATTTCTAAACTGCTCATCTCATCTAACTGACCCACATAGATTTAGTCATATCTATTTGTTGAGGCCTCCTATAAAAGCGAGTCACAAAGATAAAATGCATTTGTGATAATAATCAGGAAAATGCTTTTTATAAAGGAAGAAATACCATTTTATCTCAACTATATTGTCTCAACCCATTTCACGAAAGTTCTATCCCTTCAGAATTTGCAGGATCTTTTTTTATATATAATAATTTTTATTCAACATTTACATCTTTTAACATCCTTGTTACATTTTTACAGCTTTCCGACACTGGCATCTTTGATAATATGTATAACCAACTATATATACATACATTTTATATATTACTTACTAATTTCTATATTCACTACAATTTGCAGTATCTTGTTGCTTTATAGAATAGAATAGAATAGAATAGAATAGAATAGAATAGAATAGAATAGAATAGAATAGAATAGAATAGAATTCTTTAATGGCCAAGTGTGATTGGACACACAAGGAATTTGTCCTTGGTGCATATGCTCTCTGTGTACATAAAAAAAAACAAGATACACTTATCAAGACTCACAAGGCACAACACCCAGTGACAGTCATACGGTACAATAAGCAATCGAATCATACTAGGAAATAATCAATATCAATATCAATCGCAAGGATATAAGCAACAAGTTACGGTCATGGAGTCACAAGTGGGAGGAGATGGGTGACAGGAACGATGAGAAGACCAATAGCAATAGTAATGGAGCCTTAGTGAATAGTTTGACAATTTGAGGGAATTATTTGTTTAGCAGAGTGACGGCGTTCGGGAAAAAACTGTTCTTGTATCTAGTTGTCTTGGTGTACAGTGCTCTATAGCGTTGTTTTGAGGGTAGGAGTTGAAACAATTTATGTCCAGGATGTGAGGATTCAAAATCAGTATGAGATATGGACAGAATTTAATGTATTGTATATTTATTTTGACATAAAGTAAGTTTATACAAACCCTCTTTCTTTTTACCTACTTATTTTCTTACACACTTTTCCTCTTCTAGGTGGTCTCTTTAATTGTATATCTTTTGTGTAGCCATATTTAGTTCTCAGAATTGCTGTGAGTTTCTTTTGGGGGCGGGGGGGATTGAGAAAACTTCTGAAATGGAAAGCACTGAGTCAAGGAAGAAAATTCAGGAGGGTTTTAATGAGGGTTGTGAAATTAAAAATCTAGGAAGAGTTGCTTAAAGTTGGCTGTGCTGGTTAGCTACTCAACCATAATATTGATAAGCTCTCTGCTTTTCACTTTGGAAATTTACTGCCCAGTTCTGTGTATGTTTAGTTGGAAGGAAAATCTGTGTGGTCAGTTATTATTTCCTAGTATGCATGTCTGCATTTCAGAAGAAGCCCTGGGAAGAAAAATTTGGCTTGGAGACCAAATGAGAAAGATGGGAAAGGAATCTAAAGGAAAAAACTGGATCTATTTTGAAAAATCTAGAGAAAGGATAAGTGGAGAAGAAAGAGAAAGTGTCTTTTAAAGAGCAAAATCCTCTTTCCACAACATGAACTTTCTGAGACTATTCCTGAAACGGAGACATAAAAATATAAGAAATGCACCAAATATTATCACATGACAAATTATCTGAAGGACAGAGTCTCCTCCCATCAAACCAGCTTCAACATACTGTTCCTTGTACTTATCTGTAGCTATCAGTTGCAATGTATCTTCCTATATCCTGTGATCCTGCCATCACAGCATGCAACCATGGAAACATACTGGGAAAACACATGGTTGCCAAAATTACAAATATGCCATTATTTCATCTTTGCAACTGGCAAGGTTAAGGAAAGGAGGAATCAGGTTTGCAGGCAAGAAGTTGTTCATAATTGCAACTGCTCATGTTTCTGTAAACTAGCTGAAAGGACATAACATAAATCAAAAACATGGTTTGGGTGCGCTAGCTGTATATTCCTTTGGGTTCAATGAGAGTTATTATTGCTCTAGAACTATCAGTTGAACAAGGCAGAATTCTTGATTAATGACAGGATTTATATTTTCCTGCTGATCAGCTGGAGTTAGATTGATGGTGCTTTTAGCATTTTGTAGATCAAGAGACTTCAAATTATCAGCTTCAGATTATTTGTGATGGTCCATTTGTGATGGACACAGATTTTGATCTGTGAAAATGCCCATAGACTTTCCCACCATGAGCTACAAATGTTTATTTTTAAATCAGGATTTTCACATTTTTGGCACCAGTGAGCATATTTGGAATTTTGATAGTAAGCTATTTTGATGCCATGGGGGAGGCATTATGGTATAGCCATTAAATGACAACAAAAAAACTTTTTAAAAAAAACCCAGCTTTTTGCTTCCATCTAGAACAGGGGTGTCAAACTGGCGGCCCGCGGACTGGATGCATCACATGCAGGCCACGCCCACCCCAGCTCTGTGAAGGGGAAAAATGTCCCGAAACTTCATGTGATAGCAACGTGACGCCACAAGTTTGACACCCGTGATCTAGAGCTATTCAGACCTTCCTTGTTTCAGATCCCGTTTTCTCCCCTAGCTTCCTTTCCCATTCTTCTCATTTCATCTCCAAGGCATTTTTCTCTTGCGTTTCCCCTTTCCTTCCCATGACTTCTTCTGAAATACAGACATGTACACTAGGCAGTGGTGGGTTTCAAATTTTTTTACTACCGGTTCTGTGGGTGTGGCTTGTTGGGAGTGGCATGGCTTGATGGGTGTGGCAGGGGAAGGATACTGTAAAATCTCCATTCCTTCCCCACTCCAGGGGAAAGTTACTGCAAAATCCCCATTTCTTTCCGATCAGCTGGGATTCGGGAGGCAGAGAATAGATGGGGACGGGGCCAGTCAGAATTTTTACTACTGGTTCTCCGAACTACTCAAAATTTCCGCTACCGGTTCTCCAGAACTGGTCAGAACCTGCTGAAACCCACCTCTGACACTAGGAGATAATAACTGACCACACAGGTCTTCCTCTTTGTTCTATGTGGCCTGATCCGAATCTTAATAGCTCCTTGTAGAGAATTTTCCTCTATTGCCATTTTTTCCTGCAGGAAACTTGTTATCTCGAAGAAAAATCCTGCATACAGCTTTGGGTGGGTTTTGGGTGTTAGTATATTGGTTTGCAAAGTAGAGTTGAGAGATTCTCGTTTCACAGAATAATAAGCGCCAGTTGCTCCTATGTGTGACTAAGTAATAACCTCATCTATGCTAATGCTTTAAGAGTGTGAATGTTAATATGTGAATGGCTTGCTTGACAAAAATCATGTGGGTAGTGAAGCCGTATCTATAGACCCATCTGGTAAAATTAGACTTTCTTGTTTCCTTGCTCTCCTTTTGTGGCACTCTGCATAATGTTACATGCCACAAAGCATATGTATATAGGAATCAATGAATTGTAAAGAATGTACCGCATTGAAATCCAAAGCCTTGCTAAAATGAGAGGAAAACAGCTCTCCCTGACCTAGATTAAAGGGGGAAAAAAATGATTGCATCAGTCCAAAGGTCATTATATTGGATTGGGCTTTTTTTTTTTTTTTTCATTTTTAAGAGATTGATTCTTGAAACCGGAGTTACTTTATCTCCATGCTTGGATACTGTTTTTTTTAATAATGTTCATGACCCAACTAAATGTTTTACATTATGCACGTATGCTGAATATCTGCTCTTTCCAGTGAATACAGATTTTATATTCCTGTTTAATCAGCAAAGTAAAAAAAAAATCTTTATTTTTATATACTATTTCCCACCTAATTTCACAAGTGTTACATCTGAATGCACTTTAAGGTAGTTATATTACTGAAATTCTAAACACCTGATTTGGTATGCAAATTTGACCTGCTTTTGTATCTCAATTGTAAATCGGTAAAACCGCTTTTGGTTTTAAAGTAAGGATCCTAAGAATTTAGCAGTTTTATAAGTGCAAGTGGAGACTTCTTAAATTATGTGATTTTTCTTAGGTGGGTGTTCTTGTTAATTGCTGTGAAGTACAGATATTATCATCAGCCTTTGGTACCAGCTTTCTTCAGACTTGAAAGTCTTTTCTGAAGGTAATATAGTTCATTATATTAGATGTATTTGTTATTCCACAGAATAGCTGTCGCAGCAATATTTCTGCTTTAGCAGCAGCACTGACTACCCCAAAAAAATGCCAAGCAAAGGAGATAGTGGGATTTGCCCTGGGCATGAGTGAATTTTCATAATCCAATCTGAATTATTTAAATATTAACTAAATGGGCTCATTTCCTGAATATCTGAATTTTAAGAATCTCTAAACTCTTGCAGTTCTCAGTTCTCCCGCGTGACCGTTAATTGTTGCAGACTGAAGAAGTCACTTGGATAAGCAGTAAAGCATTTCTTAAATGAAAGCTTTATCTCTGTCTCTATGTTTTTTTGTTAAGCTTTAACAACCAGCACCTTGAAATGAAACCCAAAGCATTTTGGCAACCAATGCAGCTTGTAGAACAGATCTATAACATGAGCATTCTAGAACTGCCTAAATTCCTGAATTGAATTGCAGGAGTTAGTTATATATTACTGAAAGAAGTATGTTATTTTTCAAACCCCTGGATGTATTTTCAAGCAATTATTATTAGCAACAACTTGCTAACAAATTTATTAAACTGATGACAGAACCAGCCAATCCAGAGGTGGTGTTCAGCAGGTTCTAACCAGTTCTGGAGAACTGGTAGCAGAAATTTTGAGTAGCTCGGAGAACCAGTAAATACCACCTCTGACTGGCCCCACCCCCATCTATTCTCTGCCTCCCAAGTCCCAGCTGATTGGGAAGAAATGGGGATTTTACAGTATCTTTCCCCTGCCATGCCCACCAAGCCACGCCCACCAAGCCACACCCACAGAACGGGTAGTAAAATTTTTTGAATCCCACTACTGAACCAATCCCCTTGTCATATTGAGAGTCACATAGAGAACATATAAAAATAGTACTGATAGAAGAGAATATTTGTAACTCAGGGTTGAACTTTGGGTCCTTGGCACCAAATAGTACTGTTTCGAGGGGTTTACTCTTTCTTTTCTTCCTAATCTGTTCCTGGGGTTCTTCTTTTACAAATGAAACTCCCACATTTTTTAATTCCCATTCAGGTTGCCTATTAATGACAACACTAGGCTGTTGGTTTGAGCTCCAAACTTTGCAATTTGGTTGCAAACGTTTCATCACCATTCTAGGAGACATCATCGATGTGTTTTGAACTGTGCTCATCTGTCAGAGCACAGGTCTTTAAATAGGCACAGGTTTTGGTTTTTTTTACATAACACTGGCACTTTTTAAACTTCTGATAACTACTTTGATAATTCTCTGACAATATATGAGCTAAGGTTAAAGAGATGGCCACATTTCTGTGATGAGGAATTGTAATAAATTCCTGATATCAACTGGTTGTGACTCAAGTCTGGCAAGAATGGTGCTTCCATTCTTATTCTTAGTTTGAGACTCAGGGAAATAGTTTCTGCTTTATTATAATTTCCTTGCAGCTATGAAACTCCTTCTCCATCTGAACGAAATACTCCCCCAATGATTTTAAGTCACTACAGGTAGTATATATGGTAGCCTTCTCATGTTGGTGTTCTTAGGAACTGCCTGAATCCTCAGCTGTCATAAACCCATGTGGTGGATCACAGTTCTAAGAGTTATTGTCTCAGGAGGAAGGTCGCGGAGTTGGTGTAGGCTGGAATTTATTGCACCACATGTTCCCTTGCTGAACATTTTTGGCTGCTGTTAGTTATTGCCATATTATAACATCTGCCCTGTTCTTTCTTTCTGTATTCTAGCAATGCTTCTGTGTCTCTCCTTTCTTTTTCTCTCCTTTTCCTGCTATTCAGCCAAGGAAACTTAGTTTTCCATTCCTCTCAACACAAGCCAAACAATTTGTAATCAAACTAAAGCATCTGTGTTCCAAAGCAAATAACTAAAACTTCTTACATACAAACACCCGCTCCCTCAAATACTATTATTACCCGCCATCTTTTATTAACTGACAACAGAGTTCAAATTTCCATCGGAACTCGGGGTTTTTGCCAGTAAGGAATGGATCATGGTATTAATGGGAAATATTTCAGATTAGAAATTTCTCAGAAATTATTTTTTTAAAAAGGTGCTTGTACTTTGGGGATGGGGTTGCTTGTTTGTTTTGGAGGAGTGACTATCAGTTTAATGTCATGGTGAAAGAAGTCTGCATTGAAAGACTAACCTCAGCTCTGTGGCAAAGAGAAGGGAAAGGCTCAGGGGAGGGGAGATACTCTACATATTAAGCATTTTAATATACTATAGATCAGTATAACAACAGACGCCATATTCTACCATCAAGAGGTATTCATGTATTTTTCCATCTGACTAAGGTTGCCTAGAGTGGTCCCTGAACTGTTACATTCAGGGGTGGGCTGCTGGGGGTTCGCAGAGGTTTGGGAGAACCTCTAGCTAAGATTCTGTGCAGTTCAGAGAACCCCAAATCCCACTCCTGGCTGGCCACACACCACCCCACCCACCCCTCCCAGGAGTCCCCACACAGCCCATTTTGGATGCAAGTAAGTGCAGGGTGCACACGGAGGCTCGGGAAAGATGAAACAGGCCTACCAGAAGTTTGGGAAGGCCGAAAACAGAGGGCCTCCAGAGTCTGGGGAGGCCGTTTTCGCCCTCCCAGAGGCTCAAGGAAAGCCTCTAGAGTCCGGGGAGGGCAAAAATGCCCCCCTTCACAGTACTGCAGGAGGCCGACTAGGCCACCATGGCCACACCCATCCAGCAACTGGGCAGAGAACCTCTTGCTAAAATTTTTGAAGCCCACCCCTGGTTACACTGAAGAATTCATTTTCACCCCTGTTCCTGACTTTATTTTATTCTCGCTTTCTAATCCTTCACCGCTACATGCACAAAAATATATTTGAGATTGTACTTGTTCTGCTTTGGTACACACCAAAAGAAAGAACAGCACAGGGAACAACACTACCGTTTTTAACAGGAAAAAAAATCCATTCACAGCTCAGTATTTAAAGGCAGCTTAGGACAAGAAATAAATTTTGTTCTGTGAGACTTGTCAGATGTGTCATTTTCTGAGTCAGATCTTCACCTGCACTCCTGAACAAAAACAGGCTAATTTTGGTGTAAGGAGTTGGAGGACTGTAGCTCATTCGACTTTTAAAATATATTAATGACTTATAGTAAATGATACTGGGGGTGGGAGATGAGATGAACATTTTGTTTTGTAAAATAATATGCAGTGTACAGTGATTGGGGATTATATGTGATTTCCAACACATAGCAAACACAAAGCAAAGCTCCCTGAAGCCATCATTATCTGAAAAAGAAAAGAAGCAAATCTTTCCATACTTTTAGCTTCTCAGAGGAATAGCCATATCTTGTAGGCATGTGCAATAAAATCCAGGCAACCTAAATAATTCCCTTTGCATCACTATTTCTATACCTATATGGTTAAAACCAGGAAACTAAATAAAAATGCTATAATAATGCCAGATGCCAAAGCTACCACTTCATTCTTTCGAGAAAAAGCTGGTTGATTCAGGATCAAACTCCTGTATGTAGTCGAAAGAGATCAGAGACACTAAAATATTAACTGCTCTATAAAAATGGTGGATCACAACTTCAGTATATTAATCCACATGACAGCGTATATTTACAACAAATGTTCCTAATGCACTTTTGAGTTGACAGATCTTGAAGGAATCAGCTGGTAAAGAAAATGATTGATGTATGCATTGTGGATGCTTCAAAGGGTGAAATGAGCTCAGATTACTGTAATATAGAAGCAAAGAAAATTCTGTGTTATTAGGTTGCATTCGTACATGGAACTGTTAAAGGAGAAGCATGCGAACTATGCTAAACCAACAGGCAATATCTTCCCATATTTTGCGGACAAGGAAAAGTAATTGTTTTAGCACTTGAAGGAACCCAGTCATGACTAATCATGGTGTTATACATACTTTGCATAAATCACAGTCAACTTCCCTGGAAAATATTTTTCTGTCTTTAAATTTCACTGTTACAAATGCACTTTCATAGTTTGCATTCGGACACTGTTCAGTCTTCAACATTTGTTTCAAGATAGCCAAGATAAAATACCTACCACTTACTCATAATTATTTTCTTATTGTCCTCCTGAAAAATACAAATTCAGGTAGCTTCTCTTAATATAAAAAAGACAAATATCTTATACATAGTCTTCTCCCCTTCCTCATGGTTTCTAAGCAGGGATGAATGCAACTAGAAACATCTAAGGCAGGGGTGTCAAACTAGTGGCCCACAGGCCGGATGCGTCACACATAGGCCACACCCACCCCAGCTCTGCAAAGAGAAAAAACTTTGTGATACGTCACGTGACTGCAATGTGACGTGGCGAGTTTGACACCCATGATCTAAGGTATTTATAGTTCCCCCTCCCCCCCACGCCCATCCCCAGAATTATACCCAAATCTCGACTTACAACAGTTAGCTTAGTAACCACTCAAAGTTACAACGGCACTGAAAAAAGTGACATGATCATTTTTCACAATTACAACCTTTGCAGCATCCCCATGGTCATGTGACCAAAATTCAGATGCTTGGCAACTGGTTCATACTTATGACCGTTGCAGCGCCCCGGGATCAGGTGATCACTTTTTGCAACTTTCTGAGAAGCAAAATCAATGAGGAACCCAGATTCATTTAACAATCAGGTTACTGACTTGATTATTACTAACTACAGTGAATCACTTAACAACTGTGGCAAGAAATGTCATAAAATGGGGCAAAACTCACTTAATTCTCACTTAGCAACATAAATGTTGGGCTTAATTGTGGTCATGAGTTGGGGACTACCTGTATTTCTAATGAGTTTTAGAATTAAATTTCTTTCTCATTCTCTGTTTTCAGTGGGATCAAAATCAATTAACTAATAAAGCCAGAGATCTGCAACTGAAATTTTATTTTCCTAAACAATGAAAATCCATTGCAATGGACCTTGCAATGAAAATGTAGCTTATTTAGGTCTAGGACCTGGCAAAAATGGCAGCCATACAGTGACTTTAGCTTATGTCAGCAATAAAAATATATATCAAATCTCATGCCAATTTACCTCATGCAGAACCTGTAATTTAGCCTTTTGAATTTGATACACAACCCTATTTGAGCTTTATTCTTGCAGTTTATGAAGTAATAATAGCCCTTACAGTAAAATTATAGCCTGGCAGAATACTTTAATACATGAATCCCTTTCTTCATTGTTGAGGAAATTTAACATGCACAAGTTACAGTTATAAACACAGAGCAGAACTGGATTATTATATTCACGTGTCAGGAATCGTGGGGGTAGGAGGACATAAGCAAAATATATTTGATGTCTCGTATGCAAAATCATAGCCATGGTCTTGGCGTAAATAACCCAAAGCGGCATTTGCGTTATATTTTTGTGCTCTCAACACTAACACACATTAAAAATTAATAAATACATTTCCTGGCTTTATCTGACAATTAATGTTCATGTTGGCTCCCTGCAAATTACTGTTTTTCTTATGTGGATGAATGCAGCAAGAGTTAAAGAGTTTCCTTTCATCCTGACAAAAAAACGCTTTTGGAGGTAAATGCTAGCACAGAAAAATAGCTGAGGATCCCATTTATGGAATAATTGAAATGGTATGTTCAGCGCCCGAGAGAGATTCTCATTCTGGACATGTGAACATTTCTCTTATCAGTTAAAAGAAGTCTTTTTGCTACTTCATACAGAGGCTGTGCTTAACAGGCTGAGAAGGTTCTTGCCTTAGCAGCCTGTGCGATAAAATAGCTTCTGAACATGAAAACTAGCCTGCTGTTGATATCTCTGTAATCTAATCCCTTTCTCCTTTCAAAAAAATCAAATTAAAAAAGCCACTTGTTTTTTTTTGGTGTATCTGACTATCACACTTGATGCTAGATTTCCATCATGATAGGAGTTGTGAAATAGTTCTTGCAAGCTTACTCTCCTCTTTCTTTAAACGTTCACAATATATTTTTCTAATTTTTCACTTGAGCTTTCAGAGGCCCACATAAACTCCTTGTTCTGGTCACCAGATGATTCTGAAAACAGTTCATCGAGTCCAGGCTTTCAAAACCTTTCCCTGCTCCTTCCAAAATAAATTGCTATCACAATCAATTGTGTAAAGGGAATAGTAAGGCTTTGCTTTGATGTGGCTAAATGTGTGAATTCAGATTAACACACGAGGAAATAAGATACCACAGGAACTTTCAGACAACAGTATGTTCAAAGCTGAAATTAGTAAATATTATTCATTTATTAAATCTATGTGCCACCCATCTTGTTTCATTATTGAAAATTACAACCATTATAGGTAATAGTTTAAGATACAATGATGAATAATGGTTCTAATACCTTAAGATAAAGTTAATGTCCTGCTTTAGTCGCATCTTAACCACTAAGCCAGTGGTGAAATTCATTTTTTTTTACTACCAGTTCTGTGGGTGTGGTTTGTTGGGCAAGGTGTGGTGTGGTTTGGTGGGCATGGCAGGGGAAGGATACTGCAAAATCTCCATTTCCACCCCACTCCAGGGGAAGGATACTGCAAA
>WNWU01013815.1:2143154-2169472 GCA_012654045.1 Ptyas mucosa | reverse complement strand
TGCAAAATCTCCATTTCCACCCCACTCCAGGGGAAGGATACTGCAAAATCTCCATTCCCACACCACTCCTGGGGAAGGATATTGCAAAATCTCCATTCCCACTCCACTCTGGGACCAGGCAGAGGTGGTATTTGCCGGTTCTCCAAACTACTCAAAATTTCCACTACTGGTTCTCCAGAACCTGTCAGAACCTGCTGGATTTCACCCCTGGTCTAACCATTTAATCTCCTCTGGTTTGGTTTTGTTCCAACTGAGCTCTCAACTGACTTTGAGTCACTTCAAATTTGCACAATGCTTTAATCTCAGAAAGAAACCAGAAAGAATGGAAAGAAAACATTCCTTTTATTGGTTCTGCTAGCCTTTGCTCTTTATGGAAACCTGAGGGAATGAGTCCTTACAATGCATCAACCAGATTGAAGAAAACCAGGTTTTCTTCATTCAAACATACTGAGTTTCTAGACCTGAAATTACATTGAGCATAACAATGTGGAGGATAAATAACTAATTTGTTTAAATTTCTATACCTCTTAGGTTTAAGGGGTCCATGGATTACACCAATCTTTGTGAAAAAAATATTTGTGAATAGTATTTGAACATGAGACAGGAGTGCAGCTGGAAAGAAGGTAAATTCCTGGGTTTTTTTGTTTGTTTTTTTAAAATTTGATTTATATGCCGCCCTTCTCTGGAGACTCAGGGCAACTTACAATGCGCTAAGCAATAGCCTTCATACTTTTGTATATTTATACAAAGTCAGCTTATTGCCCCCACAAACTGGGTCCTCAATTTACCTACCTTAGAAAGGATGGAAGGCTGAGTCAACCTTGAGCCTTGGTGAGATTCGAACCTGCAATAATTGCAGGCAGCTGGTGTTAATAACAGGGCTTTAGACCACTGTACTATCCAAGGCTCTGTTGATTTATACTTATCAACATAAGTATAATTTTTAAACCCTGCAAAGTAATTATTTCACATTCTATCTGTTTTGTTCAGATGCCATCAACTGTGTCCAGCTTTGGGCAACACACTTTTAGGATTCAGAGAAACTGAACGAAGTTCAGACCAGGCCATGGAAATGATCAGAGGGCTAGAAACTAAGCCCGTGAAGAAAAATTGAAAGAGAAGGGTATGTTTAGCTTTGAGGAAAGATGACAGAAGATGACATAACACTCTTCAAATACTTGAAAGGATATGACACAGAAGAAAGTCAAGATCTGTTTTCCCTCATTCCAGAGTTCAAAACATGGAAAAATAAGAGATTGAATTTACAAGAAGGCAGATTCCAAAATAAGAAAAAGAATTACCTCACAGTCAGAACACTTTAAGAGATGAATCATTTATTCCAGGGGTGTCAAACTGGCAGCCCACAGACCAAATGCATCACGCACAGGCCACGCCCACCCCAGCTCCGTGAATGGGAAAAACATCGTGAAATGTCATGTGACGGCAATGTGACATGGCATGTTTGCAACCCGTGATTTATTCAGAAAGGCGGTGAGCTTCTTTTCACAGGATGTGCTCAAAAATGGAGGCATTCTTTGTGTGGTGCTATGGTTACACTATTTTCTATTAGAATAATATAGGAAGCAATTTATAAGCTTAATTAAAATGTTTATTTAATTTTTGTTTATGCTGGTTTTTTCCATTCCTCAAATAAAAAGGTCACACCCTTAATGCAATGCCAACATATTAATAATCTTAAAGAATCCAAACCATAATAGCAATAGTAATATCAATAGCATTTAGACTTATATACTGCTTCATGGTGTTTTTCAGCCCTCTTTAAGCAGTTTACAGAGTCAGCATATTACCCCCAACAATCTGGGTCCTCATATTACCGACCTCATAAGGATGGAAGTCTTGAGTCAGTCAGGATCAAACTCCTGTCAGTGAGCAGAGTCAGCCTACAATACTGCATTCTAACCACTGTGTCACCATGGACAGCTCTTCTTGAATATGTTTATTTCATTCATTCACCTATTTTTAAGTGGCAAGGTTGACTACTTTGTTCAGAGAAAAAATGGTAAATACTTTTTTCAAGGACTGGAAGTTTTTAATGGGCTTTTTGTTGAAAGACGTAAAGGCTGAATTGATAAATTATGGATTTGGAATTTTAAAAAGTAAAGAAAAAGAGGAACGAGTAAGATGTCAACTACTTTTTTTAAAAAATTTGATTTATATACCGCCCTTCTCCGGAGACTCAGGGCGGCTTACAATGCACTAAGCAATAGCCTTCATACTTTTTGTATATTTATACAAAGTCAGCTTATTGCCCCCACAAACTGGGTCCTCAATTTACCTACCTTAGAAAGGATGGAAGACTTGATAGAAAGAAGGGCAGAAGTCATATTCCTATATGTTTTCACTTTCCTTTTTTCTTACTTTCTACTTTTTATACTTTTTCCTTTAATTTTGCTATACTTTTATTGTATTCAATATTGTAGTTCTAATAAAATAAATAAATAGAAAAGAACCAAGGAGTGGAAACATTTCGAGCAAATGGCCAACTTTCTTCCCCTATGAGTGCATTGGGTTCCCCTGGGCAGACAGAACTGATTCGTTTTCTAACTTGATCTTTCTTTTGCCAGTTTTTGCCTCACACCATATTTGGCCTCCCCTCCCACCCCACCTTCCACTTCAAGTTTTGGAGGGGCTGATGAATACACAAACAGCAAGCGTCTGAACTCATTTGCATAATTTCATTCCAAGATCCTTATGTTGGAAAGAATAAAAAGGACCCAGTCATATTCACATGGCAGTCTGTGTTCAGAGAAGACAGATAGTGGATGGTTTGAGGATTCGTTTTGTAAACCAATTTTTTTTTAATTAAATGAATGTTTTTAAAGTTTGTTGCCTCACAAACCTGCATCCAGCCAAGTGAGTTCTCCATGCATTTTTTGGTTCCAGAGAAAATTGCAAAATGGAAAAATCCTTTTAAATATCCCAATCATTCTTTGGAATATATGATATTTCTAAATTTCAGATATGTATACAATACATTAATACTGAAAGACAGGAAGGATTTTTGTTCTTTGTCTTTCAATTCATATTCACTTTCTTTTCATCACCTGGTTGAATTACTGAAAAGAATTTTTTTCCCTCTTTTTATTTATTCTGGTATCTCTGTTCTCCATTATCCTTGCCATAAATCACACTTATAATAACAACGCACCAGGATTGATGCATGTCAAAGACGGGAGAAACAAGTATTATCTCTTTTTCTACCCTTTCCCTCTCCCAACATGGAAAATGATTTTACATATCCTTTGCTCTCTCTTGGGGAGATTAAAAAAACCCATTTAAATATCAAACTTCAGTGGAATTACTGAAACTAAAAAGGATTAATGAAAACAAAAGTGCCTTAAAATGCTCTATTTTCCCCATGTCTCCTGGAGTAGAAAACAAGAAGACTCAAAAACTGTGAATGAACATTTACAACCAACTGTGAGCATCGTACTGCACTGCAGAAACAGTAGGCTGGGACGAATAGGGGAAAGGCATCTGTTTTCATAGGAAACAGCTGCCTCTATTTTAGCAGAAAGAAAGAAAAAAAAACATTCACAAGAAAAAGATAAATGCTAGGCAAATGAAGCTAAAACTGCATCCGTTTACAATATTTTTAGATGCTACAAGTACAATTTGGATTATCTTTCAGAAAAGCAAATGAAATCAGCCGTTCTTGGAACATTAGCTCTCTCGGAGACATCATCATCATCATTGGGGAGTTTTCTCAGAGTGCAAATTATGGGCTGGACAGAACAGTTTCCTTTGATTAATGATTCAGGGAAATCAGCAGGCAGAGAGAGGGTGCCTGTGAAAATGCTGCAGCACCTCTATTTATCTTCTTTTTTTGACCTACATAAAAGACCAACATACATTAAATATTAATCATCAGATTCATGCACCAGTCCAGTACAAGCAGATTCTATTCCCCTGCATATGTCACAGATGGGAAGACGTCTTTAATTCCCTAAAAACTGCATGCTTGTTATTTTAAAGCATCTGTAGCAATATATTAAAGCTTATCACAGATATATAAGTCTCAAGCAGAACAGTACCTCACTGCTGGTACTTAAAATACAATTAAGGCTTAAAAGTACAGTTCTGCAATGGAAAAATATGTCAAGAATGCATATAAAGTTACTGATTTTAAAAGCCGCAAAAATTAATTGTAGCCTTTGGAAAATGAACAGCCTCAACTTTTTAGCAAAGATGTATTATAGGCCACACCTATATGTAGCACTTTTTAAGATATCTCTATGTATATTTTTGTAAGCTGCCTAGAGACTCTGGAGTGGGTAGAATATAAATTTAGAAAGAAAGGGATAAATAAATCTCGCGGGGAAATTTCCAAGTGGAACAGGGAATGTCTGAGCTACTTGTACTTGCTCTGACAAATGACATTGGATGAAAGTGGTAGTCAGATCAAACTATGAACTTTGCATTTGAATGTCATGGAATTTGAATCCATAGCTCCTACTGAGACTATTGAATCCCAATATTCCTATTCAAACTGGATTTTTCTACAGGTTAATTGTGATTTATTCAGTAAACCTAGCAATAGAATAATTCTGACCCAAGTAGAGTTCCCCTTTGCCACCTAGGTAGTCCAAAATATCAGTAATTTATTAATCCTTCTTATTGCTTTTTCAAGAAAGTCTTTTACATTTGCATTGGATAAGTCAAGCTAAAAATTGTAATAGAACAGAATAGCAGAATAACAGAGCTGGAAAGGACATTGGAGGTATTCTTATCCACCCCCCTGCACAAGT
Source organism: Ptyas mucosa (assembly GCA_012654045.1). Taxonomy (NCBI): domain Eukaryota; kingdom Metazoa; phylum Chordata; class Lepidosauria; order Squamata; family Colubridae; genus Ptyas; species Ptyas mucosa. The sequence continues at coordinate 2,164,703 of WNWU01013815.1, read as the reverse complement.
AGGAGACCCTATATCTGTGATGGCGATCCTATGGCACGTGTGCCAGAGGTGGCACGCAGAGCCCTCTCTGTGTGCATGCATGCCGGACCAACCGGCTGCTGTGCATGTGTGCAACAGAATCCAGAAGAGCAGCTGGCTGCCACGTGCATACACACAGCCAGCTGCTCTCTGGATTCTGGCGCTCCAATGCACACGCATATGCGCGCACGCTCCAATTTCAGCACTCAGTGCCAAAAAGGTTAATCATCACTGTCCTAACATTATTTCATGGCTGCCCAGTCATTCTTCTTAAACACCTCCAGTGATGGAGCACCCAGAACTTCTGAAGACAAGCCATTCACCTTGTTAACTGTTCTCACTATCAGGAAATTTCTCCATACTTTGGGTTGCTTTTCTCCTTGATTAATTTCCCTCTATTGTTTCTTGTCTTGCCTTCGGTTGGTTTGGAGAATAGGTTGACACCCTCTTCTTTGTGGCAGCCCTTTAAATCTTCCTTCTTTTCCTTCTTTTCACTAGACTAGACATACCCAATTCCTGCAACTGCTCTTCATGTGTTTTAACCTGCATTCCCGTAATCTTTGTTGCTCTTCTCTGCACTCTTCCCAAAACTGGATGCAATATTCCAAGTGTGGCCTTACCAAGTCATTATAAAGTGGTATTAACACTTCATGTGATCTTGATTCTATTCCTGTGTTAATGCAGCCTAGGATTGCATTGGCTTTTTTGGCAGCTGCAGCAACTGCTGGCTCATATTTAAGTGATTGTCTACTAGGACTTCAAAACTCCTCTCACAGTTACTGCTATTGAGCCAGTTTTCACCTATCCTAACCTAACCAAAAAGCATTTGGTTTTTCATGCGTAAGTCTAAAACCTTATTTTTCTCACCACTAAATTCCATTTTGTTCAATAGGGCCCAGGGTTCAAATCTGTTGAGATCCTTCTGGATCTTGAGCCTATCTTCCGGGGTGTTGGCTATTCCTGCCAGCTTGATGTCATCTGCAAATTTGATAGGTACCCTTTCTATTCCCTCATCTAAATACTTTATGAAGATATTGAAGAGAATTGGTCATAAGACAGAAACTTGGGGTGCCCCACCCTTACGATCAAATGGTGACAGAAGTCACAACTAAGTTACTCTCATATTCTTCACTATTGATCCCAAGCCCACCAAAGATTGGTGACACTGATATAACAGTTCATGCTTTTTGATATTTAGGAAACTACATTTTGCACCAATTGTATTTTCAAGATAGTCATAAAAGATAAATTATTACTACAATTTCTGTTGAACTAATTTATAAACAGTATAAATTACACTAAAGTTCTGTGCATACAATTAGGGAGCTCTCTTAAAATATAAACCAATCTTATCCTTATCTTAATCACATTTATCCTATTTTAGATTATCAAACAGATTCTCGACCATCTCTCTGACTTTTCTTTCATTTTTACAAAAATGAGTAATAAGTTCAATTTTTTTTATTTGAGAAAGCTTCCCAATAATCTGTCAGTTCTACAAGGTGGACCAGACTAAGTAGTCAGTGCTTTGTAGGTCAGTACTACTTTTATTCGGAAAAGCTATAATAACTGAATCTTGAAAATCTATGCTTCCCTTTTCCTCCCTTCATCTTCATGTGAACTAGGGAGAGGCTTGTCTGGAATGTTTTCTCACATTACTTTCTTGGCCTGTCCTCAGGGCCCTTTTATATGACTATGGCCTTGGTATCAGTTCTTCCTCCTAACCTTCAAAGTCATTCCCTCTACCCTTTACAGAATGCTTATACAATGATAAACACAAGAATCAGAAAACAGTCTAAAGTCCAAAATTATACTGAAGACCATTTTTTTCCAAGTCCTTGTTATCACACTTTAAGTGGCAACTAGGCAGAATATCAAACTCATATATTAAAAATGATGTTAAGGATGGAGTTTTTAGTCTTACATATAAAATATATTTGAATAATATATTAATATATTGAATAATATATTTGAACTGCTTTATTTAGTATTTTCAGAATTTTTTAAAATACAAAGTTGCAAAACTAAATTAAAATGGAAAGGATAAAAAGGATGTTATTGATGTGAAACACAGTGTAAATTCAACTAAGGAGAAAAGATGCAACATTAGTAATCATATAGTGAGGGGTCAGATAAAATATGCCACTCCAAAATAGCTCCAGGTGCTTCCAGGTGACCGATCCCCCCGCACCTGTAGCACCTCAGCAGGCTCCGTGGGATGACTGGTCTCTGGGTGGGCTGTGGTGCTGTGGTTCCTTGTCTGCTGGGTGGTCTCTGGTCAGGTTGGCCTCTCTCCCTGCTATCTGGCTGCTTCGGCATGTCGTTGGCCCGTAGCCCCCTGTTGATTTTTATCGCTACTCGGAACCATTCGGAGAGTCGGTTCGGGATGTCTCGATAAGCGGTCACTTGGACAATTCGCTTATCTAGGCTCGTTCTAAAAAAATACACTAGTAGTCGCTCTGGTAATGGAGGTAGGGTCCCAATGACTCTCCTGAACTCATGGATGTGCTCTCTGATAGGCTTCCCCTTCTGCATTAGGTTCCTGAGCTCGTCTTCCACATAGTGGTCCTCTTCTGCCTCTTTGAACTGGGTTCGTAATAGTTGTAAGAACCCATCTGCATCGTGCAGTTGGAGGCCCCTGATCTTGTAGAGGGCTGCTGACCACCTTCTTGCTTCTCCCTCCAAACCCTCTGCAATGGCACTGACTAGGGCTCTAGGAAATGGATAGAGGTGTCTATAGCATTCGATGTAGATCTCAGCTGTGTCGAGGAATTGTGCCAGCTGGTCTGGGTCGCCATCAAACTTCCCTCTGAAGTGGGGTGGGTCCTCCCTCGCTGCTCTATCCTCTCAGTGCGGGGCTCTGTAAGCCTGCCCTTGGTGCCACTGATTCTCTTCCTCTCCTCTCATTCTAGGGTAGGGAGGTGGTGTCCTGTCCCGGCAACTCTGCTTGCTTTGCAAGGGAGGAACCCATGGATGCACTTTTGGGCTTCCTCTCCTTCTGCCGTGGGGGGAAGGGCTGTGCCTCCACCTAGGGCGTCTCAATTCAGCAGGCTCGACTGATCCCCCCCTCTCCTTCGGTCTGCATGATGGTTCCTCCTCCAGAAGGGTGGCACAGTCAAATTTCTCCTTCAATTCATCTATGAGGCACTGGAGTGGCTTCCCTGAAACTTTTTGGTGTCCGGCCTGCTGCTCCAAAATTGTTAAGGACATTAAAGTAAAGCAAATCTCACTTCAAAGCCTATCATGTCAAAAGCTTTCTCGGCATCCCAAGAAATAATAGCTGCTGGATTCGACACTGAGTTAAAGCAAGTACATAATTCACCATTCTAATATTATAAGAACCCTGTTGGCTTGTACAAATCCAACATGAGCTCAGTACACAATAGTTGAAAGAACATGCTGTAATCTGTGGGCCAAGGTAGCTATTAAAATTTTGACATTTGCATTTATCAGGGAAATAGGTTTATAATTGGAACACAGAGTAGACCCCTTATCTGGTTTGGAAAGGGCTGCTAATATTTGCCTTGCTAAAACAAGAGGATTCAAGTTTATTTTTAAAAAAGCTTTAGCATGTATTCCTAGTAAAATAGGAGATTGAAGCCCATGGTAATTTTTATACCAAACAACTGGAAAATTACCAGTTGATTATAAGCTTCTCCTAATTTCATAAATTTAATATATCTTTCAAAGATCCAGGAGCAGTGGGGAACTGCTAGAGTACTGAAAAGAGCTGATGTAGTTCTTATCTTCAAAATAAAGGGGGGGGGGGAATCCAGGAAACTACAGACCTATCAGCCTGTCCTCAATACCAGGGAAGATTCTGGAAAAGATAAACAAGAAACGAATCAGTGAACACCTAGAAGCAAACAAAGTAATAACCAAAAGCCAACATGGGTTTGTCAAAAACAGATCATGCCAGACTAATCTTATTGCATTCTTTGACAAAGTGACAAAATTAGTGGACCAGAGGAATGCTGTTGTTATAATTTACTTGGACTTCAGTAAGGCATTTGATAAAGTAGAGCATAACCTACTACTAGATAAAGTAGAAAAATGTGGGTTAGACAGCATTGCCACCAGGTGGATTTGTAACTCGCTGATCAACCGCACTCAATGTGTAGTCCTCAATGGAACTGCATCTACATGGAGGGAAGTATGCAGTGGAGTACCCCAAGGCTCTGTTTTAGGCCCAGTACTCTTCAACATTTTCATCAATGACTTGGACGAGGGGCTACATGGGGAACTCATCAAATTTGCAGATGAGTGTTGGAATAGCCAACACTCCAGAAGATAGGCTTAAGATCAGTTCATTAATCAATATAGAACCTGAATAACTTTCCTGTTATGGATGAAAACTCACCAATTTGGGGATGGAACATTTTCAAGAATTTTCTAGACCATGCCAAACCTTACCTTGTGCTGCTCCAGTAATAGTTTGACAGTTGTGAAAGTAAATCCTGACTCAGTGGTAGTTTAATGTAATCCAAGATGGCTTGGCCACAAAAAAGGATTGCTTAATTGCTTCTAATTTAGGCTGACTTCTGGAAACCATGGAATGAAGTAAATGGGTTAAGTCCGGAGAAACAGTCATTATCACATTACTTTCAACAATGTTTGTCTTCAGCTTAACTCAGAGCTTCATTACTGTACTTCTAAGGACTAAGGACATTGTGGCTGTGTTTGTTCAAAATGATCGCTTCAGTGATAGGTACCATTACAAATTCTGACTTAACAGACAATTTAAGACCGTCCTAGAGGAAGATAGGAGACTTAGAAGTCCAGAAGAGTTTGGCATGGATCAGAGAACCAAAGGACGATTGCTTAATACACTGTAAACCGCCCTGAGTCTCCAGAGAAGAGTGGCATATAAATCAATTTTTTTTAAAAAAAAGGACGAGAAGCTCTGGTTCTGAATTGGTGAGTTTGCACATTCCTATTTCCCATCAATATAACAATTCTGAATCCAATAGCCAATAGTTTCTTAGATTTTTCTCCTCCTTTCCAGTATCAGTGACTGATGCAATAAAATAGAAAAATAGGTTCCGAATCACAGAGTTGGATGACTTCATATTTTACCACAAATTCAAAATTTATATAACTGAAGTGATGGTGGAATGAATAATAGAGTAACAATTCTTTCACCTTCTCTCATGATTTGACTTCATAACTGCTTAACCAGAATCTACTTACTAATGCCTCTGAATGCAGTTTCAGACTATTGAGTTTGCTAAGCAAACATCAAAACTATACAGTATTTTTTCAAGCCTTCTCTTAACTTGTAATTTGAGTCCCATCTCCTTTGATGGTCTGATGCTGACCTTGCTGTTTCTAATTGACTGGTATTGGAGTCTCTAAGTAACAGGCTATAGCTGATGGAGAAAGATTCCAGGGTTTAGTGGCAGCAAAGTGTATGTTTTCAAGGAGCTCAATATACTCACAATACACTTGCCTCTTTCTATCCTCGCCAAAAAGAAAAAGAAAAGATGTGCTTAAAATAGCCAGGACTCTTTGGTCTTCCTCTTGAGAAAAGAGTAAATCCTTAATAGCAGGATTTCTGTACTCTTCTGGAAAGTTCAAACCTGAGAACTACTCTTTAAAAAAGAGTTGGTAAGAAGTCATTTTAGACTTAAATTTGCTATAGTCATGTGCTGTCATGTGCCAAAAGCGGAGGAGCACGGGGAGGTCGCCAATATGCATGCCCACACCCATAATTCAATGTGCCCTGCCCCCGCACATGTGTGCGTAACCTCCCCTGCGCTCCCCGCTTTTAGCACGTGATGGCACGGTGGGCACGGTAGGCCCGTTTTTCACCCTCCCCAGGCTCCAGATGCTTTCTAGGAGCCTGGGGAGGGTGAAAATGGCCTTCCCCACCCCCCATCCCCGGAGGCCCTCTGGAGGCTGGAAACAGCCTATTTTCCAACTTCCGGTGGGACTGAAAGGCCTAAAAATCAGCTGACCAGTGCACGCATGCGTGCTGGAGCTGAGCTACGGCAACGCTTGCGTGCCCACAGATATGGCTCCGTGTGCCACCTGTGGCACCCGTGCCATAGGTTCACCATCACAGGTATAAGGTTTCCAAATCATACGGAACTTGAAGGACTCATCTCATTCCACTATCTTTCTGCAGAGCATTGTGGAATGCATTGTACAAGTTAACATCGTTGTCCATAACTGGAACATAAGGATCAAATCAGGAAACTGCCAGTGTAGAATAGATCATTGGTCCATTTAGCTCAGGGCTATCTCTACTAATTGCTAATCCTAACTCAGACAGGTCCTTTCCAGGCAGCTGTCCTTGAGATAATTCAATTGAACTTGAAAACTCTACATGTAAATATGTGTCAGATCTCTTTTTTAAAAGATTTTTTCATCCCACCTTTATTGTTTTTATAAATAACTCAAGGGGGTGAACATACCTAATACTCCTTCTTCCTATTTTCTCCACTACATTAATCCTGTGAGATGGGTTGGGCTGAGAGAAAGTGTCATCCAAGCAGCTTTCAGGCTTGAGGCAAAACTAGAACTCACAGTCTCCTGGTTTCTCGGCTAGTACCTTAACCACTAGACCAAACTGGCTGTTTTAATTCTTTCAACCACCATTTTTATTATACATTTTTGTTGTCCTTTCATGTTTGAAAAAACATGTTTGATAATGTTATTATCCCAAGTTTTGACAGGGAACAAATGAAAAGATGTGCAAAGCATGGGAAAACAGATAGTATCACAGTAATCAATGATTATCTGCAGCTTAATTTAGAGCTATCATAACTATATAGTACTTCTAAGGACTAATTATTATGGTTGTGTTTGCTCTGATTTATTGTTTCTTGCTCTACTGTATATCCCTTACTTATTCAGAATCACAATGACCCAAAAAAAGAGATTGCAGACTTCAACTGAAGTATTATATGTGTAAATCTACTATATTCAAGTAGATGAGTTCGCTGTTACATAAGACTACAAACATTAACTTAGGAAATAATCTTAAGACCTAGAAAAATATGGAGGATTCAGCTTTAGAAATGTAACACTTTTGGTTCTTTTTAAGATTTATTTGCCATGATACTATATGTCATTCTTGGCATTCTACCTTTTCTCTTGCAACTTAAATACCATGAAATCTCTGTCATGAAAAAAATATTATCTGTAAAGAAAATCAATCAATCTTTATTACGGTCACAAACCAGCAAAATGTAAAGACAACAATATTACAGTGTAGCTGTTGTTATTTTGATACATCTAATAGAAACAGTTTACCTTAAATTTACTGCAAAAGATAACCACTATTCATCTCAAAGATGCATATAAATCGCACCAACTTCAAATTTCCACTGTGAATGCTCTCCTTGGTGGCCAAAGATATATGGTAATTCTTCAACAAAATACAGGTAGTCCTCAACAATTTATGCTACTAAGTGAGAATTTGTTAAGTGAGTTTTGCCCCATTTTACGACTTTTCTTGCTGCATTTGTTAAGCGGATCACTGCAGTTGTTAAATTAATAACACGGTTGTTAAGTGAATCTGCTTTCCCCAGTGACTTTGCTTGTCAGAAGGTGATCACATGACCCTAGGACACTGCGATTGTCGTAAATGTGAGTCACTTGTCAAGCATCTGAATGTAAATCACATGACCATGGGGATGCTGCAACAGTCACAAGTCTGAAAAATGGTCATAAGTCACTTTTTTCAGTGCCTTTGTAACTTCAAACAGTCACTAAGTGAACTGTTGCAGGTCAAGGACTACATGTATAAAACATGTATTCTCTGGATATCTGACATCATTATTCTCCAACCTCTGGTCCATGTGGTCCAGGAACAAAAAAATGATTTTAAAAAATGGTTCTCAAATTTCACAAGAGTTCAAATGGGAATGCCAACAATCTCATATTGTCAGAAACTTTCTCCTTCCTTCTAGGTTGTACCTCTCTTTGACAAACTTCCACCCATTACTTCTTGTCCTGCCCTCTGGTGTCCTACAGAACAAGTCAATCCCCTTTTCTTTGTGACAGCCCCTTAAGTACTGGAAGACAGTTATCAAGTTCTCCCTAATCCTTCCTTTTGATAGGCTAGACATACCTAGCTCCCTCAACCATTTGTCATACAATATAGCCTCCAGACCCTTCATCATTTTTGTTGTTTTTCTCTGCACACTTTCCATATCCTTTTTGTATTGTGGTGATCACAACTGAATGTAATATTCCAAGCGCGGTGTAAAGCAGTAGTATCATTTCTCTCTATTTTGACGTTATCCCTCTGATGATGCACCCTAGAACTGCATTGCCTTCATTTCTGCAACACATTTCTGGCTTATATTTAAGTGGTGCACCACTAGGACAGCTAGATCTCTCTCAATGTTACTACTGTTGAGCCAGGTATCATCTATTCCATACCTATGCATTTGGTTTTTCTTGCCTAAGTATAGAACCTTATTTTTCTCACCATTGAACTGTATCTTGTTGGATAAGGCCCAATGCTCAAGTTTGTCATGTTCATTCTGGATTAGCTACTGTATTTTTTGGAGTATAAGACGCACCTTTTCCCCCCCTAAAAGAGGCTGAAAATTTGGGTGTGTCTTATACTCCGAATGTAGCTTTTTCAAAGCTTTTTTTCAGCCCTAATGAAGCGCTAACGAGGCACTAGCAAGTGAAGTGATCTTCCCAGCTTTGCCTGCTCCCTTGACTCTCTGCTGTGCTTTAAAGAGGCACTAGTGAGTGAAGCAATCTTCATGCTTTGCTCTGACTCTCAGTTGTTCTTTAGAAGCTTTTTTTCAGCCCTAACTAGGCGCTAGCCGAGTGAAATGATCTCCCCCCCCTCCAGTGATTTGCCTGCTTTTCTCATTGCTGCTTCCTCTCAGCTGTGCCTTAGAAGCTGTTTTTTTATCCCCAAACATGGGATAAAAAACCAGCAAACTAATGTTCTGAAGCTGACCAGACTAAGGACCCTAGCCAGATGAATACCTGGTAGGCAGATTTTTTTTCCTATTTTCCTCTCCAAAAACTAAGCTGTGTCTTAAACTCCGATGCGTCTTATACTCCGAAAAATACGGTATTTCCCCTACTTTGGTGTCATCTGCAAACTTGATGAGTTCCCCCTTTACCCCCTCATCTAGATCATTTATGAAGATATTAAAGAGTACTGGGCCCAAGACTGAACCTTGTGGTTCCCCATTAAATGCTTTCCTCCATGTAGAGGTAGTTTCATTGAGGACTACCCCACTGAATGCAGTTGGTTAGCCAAATCCAAATCCATCTAGTAATGATACTGTTCGTTCCCTATTGTTCCATCACGAAGTAGGTTGTGATCTGCTTTGTCAAATGCCTTGCTGAAGTCAAAGTATATTATAGCATTTCACTGGTCCATTAATTTAGTTTCTTTATCAAAAAAGGTAATAAAGTTTGTCTGGCTTGATCTATTTTTAACAAACCCATGCTGGCCTATAGTAATCACCTTGTTTCTAGATGAAATCCTTCACTTGATTATCTTTTCTGGGACTTTCCCAGATATTGATGTCAAGCTAATTGGCCTATAATTTCCTGGAATCATTTTCCCCCCTTTTGTAGATTGGAACCACATCGACTCTTTTCCAATCCTCTGGTAGTTCCCCTGGGCTATATGAGCCTTGAAAGATTACATTTCATCCTTCAAAACCCTGGGATATAATCCATCTGGCTCAGGTGATTTCAATTTATCCTGGGTGGATGGGTATTTTCTTACTGATTCTTTACCTATTTTGACTTGTATATCTGTTCTATCTCTATCGGTGTTGCCTTTTTATAGATTGGGCCATTTTTTTCCCTATTGCATAAAAACAGATACAAAAAAAGAATTAAACAGTTCTGCTTTTTCCCTGCTGCCTGTCAAGTTACAGCTGAAGAAGTATCTCATCATCAATACGATGACCATCCTTGTCTATGTCATTGGAGGTACAAATGTTCTATCACTTAAAATATGCATTAGGCCTTGTCAAAATATGTATTAGGCCAAATAACAAAAACAAGAGGAATTTGCAATTAGAAATCACTTTAATCAATTTAGTCTATCAATATCACTTAGGGGGTGCGGTGGCTCAGTGGCTAAGACACTGAACTTGTCGATTGAAAGGTCAGCGGTTCAGCGGTTCGAATCCCTTGTGCCGCGTAACAGGGTGAGCTCCCATTACTTGTCCCAGCTTTTGCCAACCTAGCACTTCAAAAGCATGTAAAAATGCAAGTAGAAAAATAGGGACCACTTTTGGTGGGAAGGTAACAGTGTTCCGTGCGCCTTTGGCGTTTAGTCATGCCGGCCATATGACCATGGAGATGTCTTCAGACAGCACTGGCTCTTTGGCTTTGAAACAGAGATGAGCAGCGCCCCCTAGAGTTGGGAACAACTAGCACATATGTGCGAGGGAAACCTTTAGCTTTACCTTATCACTTAGCTTACTAACCAAAAGTGTTTCTCTTTTATAATCCTATTTCCAAAACTACTTTTCTAGAATATGCCAACCTCCGCAATCAAACTTTGAGGCTGCACTTGTATTAGGCAGTTAAGCAGGCAATGTGAGAGCTCACGAGCCCTTATGAAAGTGTAGCTCCAAGCATGTCATGAGTCACTGACTCCATTATGTGAGACAAATGATCCCACACCCATCTGCTAAAGGAAAGGGGACAGGGTTCACTTGACAATGAATATGGGTAAGCTTTTTTCTCTGCTAGCGAAGAAAAGATTCATTGGCATGAGCCCAAGAGGTGTTTAACTGAAATACCTGCTTAAATTTCTAATAATATCATTGAAATATTGATTTTAGAACGCTAGTGATGAACACCAAACGGCAGTGGGCTGCCTGGATTCAACACATGCTTTTCAAACACAAGAGACATGGATGAAAAGGAGCTGTTCTAAGTTAACTCAGAGTCCATCCTACACAACAATAAAGGGAACTCCAAATGCCTGCTTTTCAACTGACATTTCTGTGTAATTATCATGGTTTCTCAAAGGGCAATTGCAGAGGATTACAATCGAAATCAGTAAGGATTTTTTTTTTAGATGTTTCACGCTGCTCCTCCCAAGCTCAAGGTGATTTTACCTCCCCACCACCACTATGAGACTCTACATATGAGTGTGCTCCTGTGGTGGGTTGCTCCCGGTTCTGTCCGGTTCTATAGAACTGGTAATAAAACTGGTGGGAAGTTCCGCCCACCCTCCACGATGTCATCATGGGTGATCTGCGCATGCACAGAAGTGTGTGCGCTCCCGCTGTGAACTGGTAGTAAAGGTAAGTAGAACCCTGGTGTGTTTACTGCCTATTTTATAAATGGAGAATTTATTTTACTTGTATGCTGGATGTTAGTATTTTGCAGAGGATTACAGGTAAAGAACTAATCATGGTAAATTTATGGTCTGGGTCAATTGTCTTCCTTCTGCATCTTTGGTTGGCTAAACCATTTATATTGGATTTCTTGAATTAATTGTTAGGAGAAAAAGCAGAGAAATGTGTGACTCAACTAGCTATCTTTGGTAAGGTCCTCATGATGAAAAAGAGGCACAAATTATAAAATTAGTAATTAATGGAGAGACAACAGGACAATTTGATATAAAGAGAGGGGTGAGACAAGGATGCCCCCTATCCCCCATATTGTTTATACTAACATTGGAATTATTGCTAGAAAAAATCAGAGAAGATACAGAAATAACCGGACTAAAAATAAAAAATCAGGAATATAAACTGCAAGCCTTTGCGGATGACATAGTACTCATCCTAGAAAAACCATTACAATCAGGACTAAAATTACTGACCAAAATACAGCAATATGGAGAAGTAGCAGTCCTGAAAATCAACAAACAAAAAACCAAAATCTTAACAAAGAATCTCACCAAACATCAAGAAAAAGAATTGGAAAATATGCTAGGGATACAAAAAGCAAAGAATGTTAAATACCTAAGGGTGTGGCTTACCAACAGAATATCAACGTTGAAGGAGGACAATTATACTAAACTGGCTAAACAAGAGCCTTGGTAGTACAGTGGACTAAAACACACTGTTATTAACACCAGCTGCCTGCAATTACTGCAAGTTTGAATCTCACCAGGCTCAAGGTTGACTCAGCCTTCCATCCTTTCTAAGGTAGGTAAATTGAGGACCCAGTTTGTGGGGGCAATAAGCTGACTTTGTATAAAATATACAAAAGTATGAAGGCTATTGCTTAGCGCATTGTAAGCCGCCCTGAGTCTCCGGAGAAGGGCGGCATATAAATCAAATTTAAAAAATTAAAAAAAAAACAAGTAGAAAAAGATTTGGAAAGTTGGACAAAACTCCAGTTATCTCTCCTAGGCAAAATCACTACTATCAAAATGAATATTCTGCCAAGAGTGCTCTACCTATTTAAGGTGATACCAGTAAATCCAGGCAGAACATACTTCAAAGATTTGGACAGGATGATACTAAAATTTATCTGGCAGAAAAAAAAAGGCAAGAATCAACTTAAAGCACTTACAGGACAAAAGAGAGAGAGGAGGAATGGGACTCCCCGACTGGCAGATTTATTATAAAGCGTCAGCATTAACATGGATAAAAGATTGGATTGAACTCAAAAACAGACGAATACTAACATTGGAAGGTTTCGATTTGACAGAGGGATGACATGCATATTTATGGGAAGAGAAATTCACAAAACAAGAACAATTTCATAGACATATCGTAAGAGACACCCTGCTCAAAATCTGGAATGAAACTAGAAAGAACCATTATGATAAGATCCCACGGTGGATCTCTACAATGGAAGCACAAATCTATCCAAATCCAATGGATACAAAAGAAATGAAAACACACCAGGATCTCTTAAATGAAGAAGGAAAACTAAAAACAATAGAAGAATTAATAACTGGCTAAACCATTTATAGTGGATTTCTTGAATTAATTGTTAGGAGAAAAAGCAGAGAAATGTGTGACTCAACTAGCTATCTTTGGTAAGGTTCTCATGATGAAAAAGAGGCACAAATTATAAAAAAAGAGGTTGGGTGTTTCCCTTTGTTTGGAATCTCCATCTGGGAGTTGTCCTGGATTCATTTTTGGATGCTACAGACACAGGCAGGACCATGAGTAGGAATATGTTTCATCTTCACAGGGATTTCTTTATGACTCAACAGAACTTCAGCTTTACTAGCATAAAGTCCCAAATCTAAATATTTCCTGTTCCTATGCCCATTTTACCTATTTCCTAATCCCCAGGTTTATACCTACCCTAGTTCCTAGGTTTACTCATGATATTTCTATCCGTTCCTAGATTTCCTAGTTTTATTTCTGTTATTTTTATCTATTTATGGAGTGCTCCAGAATTTTTCTTTAGTTTCATGTACTTTAATGCTTCTTTCTTTTTCTAGCTGCCTATAAATCAAGCTATTTCATGGTCACCATTAAACTTGGTGACTGGTTCTTTTTGTGCTGCTGCTTTTACTCTAGACATTGTCTTAAATTTCACTTTCAGCTCCTGTTTCCAACATTTAATCAGTGTTAAATATTGGGAACAGTTTCAAACATTTCCTGTTTCCAATAATTAACCAGTGGAACATCTTGCCTTCAGAAATTGTGGGTGCTCCATCACTGGAGGCTTTTAAGAAGAGGCTGGACAACCACTTGTTTGAAATGGCATAGGACAGGAGTCGCCAACCTTTCGGACCTCACGGACCACTAAATTCATAATTTTAAATCCTGCGGACCACTAATATGATCTGCCTAATGACCAGCTGGGTGGGCGTGGCTAGGTAGTCATGTGACTGGGTAGGTGTGGCCAATTCAATGTCACTCATGTTGAGGGGCGCCCTCCCAGTCCCTCCTTGCCTGCCCACCCGGGCTCCTTAGGGCCCCAACAGGAAGCAGTTGTTGGAGCTAAGCAGGCACCACGAGAAAGAGTTGACAAAACAGCTCAGTTCAAATTGGATCTGACCAAGGAGGGTCAGCAGAAGGACCTCACTGAGGACTACAAGCATAGGCTTTCCAAACAGAGGGAAGACCTGCAGGAGTGCAAGGCCAAGTAATAGCACCTGGAGGCTCAGCGGGCTGAGATGGCCAGCCAGTTCCAGGCCATGATGCAGTCCCACTGGAACAAGGTCCTCTGGCTCTTCGTCACCAGCGGCACTTCCCTCCAGCCTAAACCCCGCACCAGGAGGCTGAAGCAAACCCCAAGTTGGAATTTCTGCCCCCCTCCGACCTGCACAAAAAGACCCCAAAGGGGGAGACTCTCTGCAGCAACACAAACGTTCATTGCATGTATCCCACCCAGGGGCCATAGTTTGAGGACCCCTGATTTAGTGCAATATAAAAAATGCAAATAATTCTGTCGACCACCAAAATTTTCTCATGGACCACTAGTGGTCCACGGACCACCAGTTGGTAACCGCTGGTATAGGATCTCCTGCTTGAACAGCAGTTGGACTACAAGACCTCCAAGGTCCCTTCAACTCTATTATTCTGTTATTCTGTTCTGTTATTTTATTGTACAGCTGTCTACCTTTATTCTGCTTCACTCTTTGCAGATTTCTGTCTTGGCTGTAGGTGAAACATTTCACCACAAGCTTCTACTCTTTATCAGAATTTGCTTGTTGTGGTTTTTGTTGTATGGCTGCTTTGTCTTCCCAGTTCCATGTCACCTTTTCTGCTGGAATTGGGTTCTCCTTCTTTCCAGTAAAACCATAATCTTCAAACATCCATGCACATTCCAGTAACATTTATTACTCATCTTTATTTCTGTAGGAGTTCTTTTTATTAGTTAACGGGCTGACAGAGAGGCAGAGAAAGTAAAAAGTACAGAGATTCCTGTTGCTTCTAGAACTACCTGCCTCGACTTGAGAAAGGGGAATCTGCTCAGTGTTGGCTTTTCATCAGCATGGAAACAAATGGAGTAGGAAAGGGTTTTCCAGCCTTTTATGCCAATTCTCTTCTACAGATATAACAGGAAGAAGCCCCCTTCTTTTCTCCGCAAGCTTCCTTCCATGTTCAAAAAGAAGTCACATTTCTTCTTTTATAAATGTAGTCATTTATCCTTTCGAAAATTCTCACTGATTTTAATCAAGCATATTTAGATTTGTTTTATTGCTTTCTATCCAGAAAAGGAGCAGTGTTGAGTCTTCTGCAGCATTTGAATAGAAGACTCTCTTACTTATAGGTGGTCCTCAGCTTACGACCTTAATGGAGCCTCTCCATTGGAGTCAAAAGTTGGGACAATTTTAAATGAACTGTCACAAGTAATGACCAGCCATCCCTGCTCTCCCAGTACATTTGTTCAATGAATGCACAAGTCATTAAGTGAAGTTTAGGATTGGGGGAGATCCTGGGAGGCCTAGTGCAGGCACAAGCCCAGCCCACCTGCTTCAGACCTCTCAAGGCCTCTCCCACCCCGAGATACCCTGCCCCTTGGGTGCCTCGCATGCCAGCTACACAACTGACTGTCTTGCCAGTGAGAAACTATGGGGAAGGAAAATGCTGGGAGTGTCTGCACTTCTTAATTCTGCCCTTGCCTTCTGGGGCAAAAAAAGGATCAGTTCACCTGAAGGCAGGACAAGAAGCAATGGATGGAAGCTAATCAAGAAGAGAAGCAACCTAGAACTAAAGAGAAATGTCCTGACATTTAGAACATCTAATCAGTGGAACGACTTGCCTCCAGAAGTTGTGAATACGCAAACACTAGAGGTTTTTAAGAAGAGATTGGACAACCATTTGTCTGAAATGGTAGAGAGCAGGGGTGTCAAACTAGCGGTCTACAGGCCGGATGAGTCAGACGCAGGCCACACCCACCCCAGCTCTGCGAATGGGGAAATGTCATGTGATGGCAACATGCGAGTTTGACATCTGTGGTATAGAGCTTCCTGCCTGAGCAGGGGGTTGGACTAGAAGACCTCCAAGGTCCCTTCCAACTCTATTCTATTATTCTCTAGCCATTCAAATCTGCACTGGCCATCAGGAGGCTACAAAGCTGTCCTGCATCTTGCTAGGCTTTGGGAAGCCTGCATAAAAGGCAGCAGTTTCAGCCACTCCCAAAAGCTATTCCTTGCTTAATCCCCTCTCTCCCTCCCCAAGTAAGCCACATTTCTTCAATATATAAAAACAAAAAAAGCTGGGAGGGATAGATTTGTTGATCTTTCTCCCTCCCTCCCCAATTAGGTTCTAAAACTAATCCCTCCACTTCTGGCCTCCACTGTTTATCCCTTTTAAAAACCTTACCTTGACTCCAGGCTAAAGAAGAGCAAGGCCAGCAAGGAAAATAAGGAGGGGAAAAAAAATCTCTTTGCAGCTTTTTCCCTTGAAGTGGAGAGGAAAAAAATCATCTCCAAAAATTAGCTGACTAGAGAACTGTACAGCAAAATGGAGGACGCTGGGTTTTTTCAGCTGTCCATCTCACTGCCTGTGGAGCCCAGCTTGAATTTAAAGGCTAGACCAGCTGTCTCAAAACTTGGCGACTTTAAGACTTGTGGACTTCAACTCCCAGAATTCCTCAGCCAGCATGTCTGGCTGAAGAATTCTGAGAGTTGAAGTCCACAAGTCTTAAAGTTGCCAAATTTGAGTCTCCTGGGCTAAATTGTTGACTGCCTCTATACCCGTGATGGCGAACCTATGGCACGGGTGCCACAGGTGGCACGGCCATATCAGTGGGCACGCAAGCTCAGCTCCGACATGCATGCATGCACCAGCAACCAGATTTTGGGGCCTTCTGGGCCCACCATAAGTCAGGAAACACACTGTTTCTGGCCTCCGGAGGCACTCTGGGGGGGTGGGGAAGGCTGTTTTTGCCCTCCCCAGGCTCCTAAAAAGGCTCTGGAGCCTGGGAGAGCAAAAAACGGGCCTACCGTGCCCACTGTGCCATCACGTGCCAAAAGCAGGGGGAGCACGGGGGGGCGGGGCGCATAGAATTATGGATGTGGGCACACGTGCATGTGACCCCACCACGCTCCCCCCACTTTTGGCACATGATGGCAAAAAGGTTAGCCATCACTGCTCTATACTCTTGGCAGTCAGCTGATTTGCATAAAAAGCTCTGGAAGCAGCCACCATTTCTGCAATGGAATTGTTCGTGCCCTAAAAATGGTAGGTGCTTCCAAGAAGCATGGAGAACAGGCCCAAGTGCTGGGGGTCCCATCAGGGTGGGATGGGGAAGAAGAGGGGGGGGCACTGAAGCATCCCTATAGCCTATCATAAGGGCAAATGACCATGGGGTACTGCAACTGTTGTAACTTTGAAATAGGGTTGTAGGTGTCAGTTTGAACCATTGTTAAGTGGCCTATCGTTTCTCGAGGCTACCTATAGTGGAAGGATGAATTTAAATCCATCATTTGTATTTAGATAGAGTAGACAAGGAACATATCTTCATTATTAAATCATAGTTTTAGTTTGGGGCTATAAGTGTCCAGTTTTATTACAGCGTTCTTTAATTTATTTATTTATTTATTTATTTTTATTTGATTTATATGCCGCCCTTCTCCGGAGACTCAGGGCGGCTTACAGTGCGTGAAGCAATAGCCTTCATACTTTTGTATATTTATACAAAGTCAGCTTATTGCCCCCACAATCTGGGTCCTCATTTTACCCACCTTAGAAAGGATGGAAGGCTGAGTCAACCTTGAGCCTGGTGGGATTCGAACTTGCAGTAATTGCAAGCAGCAGATGTTAATAGATGTTAATAACAGGGTGCTTTAAACCACTGTGCTACAGGGTCTGTAGTTCACCATTTTTTCTTGATATCACTTGCTGCTGCTGAAAACATATATTGAGTCACAATTTTTATGCCTGCCTCAACTCTCCTTTCTCCTATCATTGCCTCAACCCAAGAATTATTACCACAGATGAATCATCATCCTCTGATCTCTTTGTCAACCCTCAAACAGAGATTTCACACAAAGGGAAACACCCACCCACAATCTGGCTTAGTTCCATTCAATCATCCCTTCAAATGTTCAATCAAAACATAGAAGATTGCACTACTCAAAGATTATGTCATCTGATGGCATTGGATTGCCTTCCTGGTGGTTTATCTTTCTCCCTTATAGCTTTATAAGATCCATTCTTTATAGATATTCTTATATCTATTTATTCTTATATCTTATATCCATTCTTTATAGATATTCTTGTATGTTAATACACTCTTACATCTTTGTAGATCTATTTCATCATAAGACCTTCATGTTCAATGGCAGGATCTACAAGCAGATACAAGGCACACCCATGGAATCACTCATATCCAGCCTAATAGCAGAAGCAGTTATACAAAAACTCAAATGCACAGTCCTGACAATCATCCAGCCAAAATTCTGGGTCCGTTACATGGATGACACCTTTGTCATCTTCAAACAATTCAAACTTGAACAAACACACCACCTACTCAAGAATAGAATAGAATAGAATAGAATAGAATAGAATAGAATAGAATAGAATAGAATAGAATAGAATAGAATACAATACAATACAATACAATACAATAGAATACAATAGAATACAATAGAATACAATAGAATAGAATTCTTTATTGGCCAAATGTGATTGGACACACAAGGAATTTGTCTTGGTGCATACACTCTCGGTACACTTAAAAGAAAAGATACATTCGTCAAGAATCATAAGGTACAACACTTAATGATAGTCATAGGGAAATAGTCAATATAAATCTTAAGGATAGAATGTATTCACTGGCATCAGCTTTACACACAAGGAAGAAAAAGACAAACACCTCCCCTTCCTCAACATGGATATAAGGACACAGAAAAATGGTAAACTGACAACTTGCATATACCGGAAATCCATGTACACTAAACCAATCTTAAACTTCACAAGCAACCACCCCACAGCACACAAAAGAAGCTGCATCCAGACCTCTTTAAGAGAGCCGAAGCACATTGCAGCATCAAATCCCTAAAAGAAACAGAGGAGAAGCACCTTTTCAATGTTTTCCTTCTGCAACTATTATCCCAAGAACTTTATATTACAGTGCATAGCACCCAAACCCGTAAAACCACGCAGCGAGACGCAACACAGAAAGAAGTCCTGCCATACATCAAAGGGACATCAGAAGTAGCCACCAGACCACTGCAGCCCCTAGGAATAACGGTAGCACACAAACCCACTTTCACACACAGACAAGAACTAATGAAGATCAAAGACAGAACACGGATGGAAGGCAGCAGCAATGAAATATACAAAATCAACTATAACCAGTTCTACGTCGGACAAACAGGACGACAATTAAAAAACAGAATTCACGAACACCAGCTGGCAGTCAAGCGGCATGACCTGAAGTCCCTGATCTCCAACCACGACAACGAATAACATCTTTTCAACTGGGAAAGTCATTGGCCGCGCCAGAACCCATCATGCACGCAAATTCATTGAAGTCTGGCACTCTATCAACAAATCCATCAACAAACACATCGACTTTGAACCTGCATATGAACCAATAAGAAAACGGGTCCCCAGAACACCAATCAGTGACAGAACCGACCACCTTCTCACCACTTGAATTTTGTTCCTCACAAACAACCAGTCACACGACCAACTGACCACAATACCACATAGGACCTATAGAAGCAGAAGAGAAACCGAACAAGACCCTTCACCCAAAACCCTATGGAAGATGTTACCTAGTTTGGTAACGAAACTTCCAGGAGCCAAGAAGCAAGATAGGAGAATAGACTGCTGCCAAAACCAGTACCTTCATCCAGAAGATCTGGTTAGGCTACTCTTCCAATATAAGACAACATATTCAAAGTTTATCAAATGGTAGATTGTTTTAAAAACTTTTGCTAACTTCTTTCTGAAAGACCAGAAAAGTACCCTCCCACCCCCAAATCCTTAAAACAACAATAAAACACATTTTTGAGAAAATATTATTCCTATATGGGTAAAACCTAAAAAAATATGTGAAATTCACCAAAGAATTCACGAACTTCCTTGCAAATTTGGCCTTTTTCTCTCAACTTCCACTGACATGCCACATATCTACATTGGTAAATTGAATGTTGGTTCAGCAAATCCACTCTTCTCCCCCTCCGCATATTATAAGCAGATTTGGAAGTGGAGTATGTTTATCCATTAATTCATTGTCATAAATTCATATTAAAAATGAAGACATGCTGTCCAGAATAGTGGGGATGCGGTATAAAGTGGCATGAGAGGTTGTGGAAAACAGGTAGGGGGAAGAGAACTGCAATTTGTGTGAGAAGCAGCAACAGCCCAGGGCAGATTGGCCTGTCTTTTCAGAAATACAGAAGAAAGAAAGCCAGAATCTAACTGCTTTGAATTGCCTATAAATAGCCATTGGAACCAGTGCTATTTGCCAGATTCTTGTATTATAACTGCAGCATCATCCCTAATCTTATTAATCTGGGTACAGAGAAATTTGTTCTTTGCTTTTCTCTCTCTCTAGTCCTGTGGATGCTAAGAAGACGTCATATTAAAAGTGTTAATGGGAAGTCTTTCAGCAAGATCAACTGAGTGAGAGCTGGATACTCTCAATTTATAATAGAAAGCTTTCTGTCTGACAGCAGCTCAGAGCTAGAGGAAACATATACTACTTTTGAGATTGTGGGATTGGTTTTTTTCTTGCTCCTTCAAACCTGGCAGACCATCTGAGGCACAATATTCACTATATTCATTCTCTATTCCAGTGATGGTTAACCTTTTTGGTGCCGAGTGCACACGCATGAATGCACGCACATGTGTCACAATCCCCAAAATGCAATGTGAGCATCTCTGCGCATGCCCACCACCACCACACGCAAGCGCCCCGGGGCCCCATTTTGGCTTCCAGATTGGTGCAGGAGGTTTTTCAGGCCCAAAAATGGGGTGCCAGGGGGCTCATGATCTCCACAGTTTCTATCCCCATCATGTCCTAGTTTTCTCCTGTATTCATGCCTTCTCCGATCTTTGCAGTTTCTCCCCCCATCGAGTTCTAGCTGCCTCCTGCCTTCCTGCCACGGAAAGGCATTTGCAGAGGGTAGAATCTGCAGAGATCGGGGAAGGCCCTGCCCCCATGCATGTACAGCAGAGACCCAAAGACCAGCTGGCCAACGGGAGGTGCACGCATGTGCGGTGGAACTGGGCTGGGGCGATGGCCGGCGTGCCCGCAGAAAGGGCTCTGCATGCCACCTGTGGCACACATGCCATAGGTTCACCATCACGGGTCTATTCATTCTTATTGCCTTTGCCATTTAAAATATTGCTTTCCTGCCCATGATCTCTGAATACACCAGCGAAGAGAAGGAAGAGGATAGGAGAGCTAGATTATAAACTTTGCTGCCATCTCATGATTGTGTGGACGGGACTGAGAGAGCTGAGCCAAGCTCCAGTAGGAAGGATGGAATTGTATTTAAAATAACTGCTGTAAGATACTCAGAACCATGTGTCTGCTAGATCAGGGGTCTCCAACTTTGGCAACTTTAAAACTTGTGGACTTCAGCTCCCAGAATTTCCCAACCTGCATGGGAAGCTGAGTTATGCGCGCACACACACACATACACACACAAAGAGAGAGAGAGAGAGAGAGAGAGAGAGAGAGAGAGAGAGAGAGAGA
>WNWU01013815.1:2107921-2143144 GCA_012654045.1 Ptyas mucosa | reverse complement strand
AGAGAGAGAGAGAGAGAGAGAGAGAGAGAGAGAGAGAGAGAGAGAGACTTCAACCAGCCAGTCACGTGACCCAATTCCAAATAGACCACAGCCTGAAATTGGGGACCCCTGATGTGGAGGGTAAAGATGACATAGTAGCGGGGATAACAGGTTTGATGGAAACCAGAGGTATGAGAACCAGCCTATTCCACTCTTCAAGGCTGCCAGTCCACGGAGCCTGAGAAAGGAGTGTGAATTGCACCAAACGTCTGAGCAGTTCCCAAAACACCTAAGCAGCACACCATTGGCGGAAGATGAACTGATCAAGGGAGGAGAACTGGGATGAAGGGGAAAAGTTTGTAACCTTTTGCACAGGAACTTCAGTTCCAGCCTGCTTTTGCTGCAACCACTAATTCTTAATAAAAAGAATCTATCACTTCAACCAAATGGAGTTGAGGGTCTTTCTTTCCTAGTGACCTTGTTGGGGCAAGCCTGACACGCTGAAGAACAAGTGAAGTAAGTTACAATGACCAATGGTATATATGGCATAGACATTTTGCGCAGTATTTCATCTGCCCATCTTCTTCCAAAATAATAAACCAAAAGCTCAAGTATCTGCAGAAAACAGCCATGCCCTTAACGTACCACCTGATCAGCTATACTTTTCTGTAATTAAAATCAATAATCGTTGATCAATATATGAATGCCTTTATTGATTAATATTTAAGCTTCAACTGATTAAAACTGTCAATCTCCACTTTAATTGCAGCAGAACAATCAGAAAAATATACATTGTGGCAAATCAATAAAAGAGGATTAAATTTCTTACTAGATTACCAGGTTTAAAAAGAGCAGAAGAAAGCTTTCTTGGTCTACTTTGCAGTGGATTAAACCCCTTTTAGGATGCTGACAAATAGGCATCCTAAAATCAGGATAATCCTATAGCTATGTCTAAAAGCAGTTCTATGCAATATACTTCGATAATAAAGAGCATCTACTACAATAAACGCAATCAGTATTTTTAAAAATCTGAAACAGGCCCTTTATGACTTGTGGACATGCTGGCTCAGGAATTCTGGGAATTGAAGTCCACAAGTCATAAAAAAAAAAAAAGAGCCATAGTTCCCCTCTAAATCAATAGCAAGCTAGCATTGCTGCTATCAATGAAAAAAAAGAATTTGGAGCTTAACTTAAATTAAAATTTTAGTCTGTTAGGAATAAGACTATTACCTAACTTGTTGGGTTGGCAATATATAAACCATCAATGCATGTTTGCAGTGTATTGTATTGTATTGTATAGCTTTAAGACTGCTGTATTGCATCATACTGTGTCCTGATTGGTAAGCTTTGTTGCCAATGTCCTTAAGAGGGAGCTAGAAACATGGCTTGTTCTCTTTGTTGTTCTTGCTCTCTGATATCTCTATCTGACTTATTGTATTACTTCTTTGCAACTCCAGAAGAACTGTTTACTGTGTATGATTAATATGATTGGTATGAAGACTTTGTTTATTGGACTGTGCTTTATTTTTCCTGAATGTAAACTGTAACACGACTCAGTGTATCTGTCTGATGACTGTGCTTATTCATAACTACTCTCAACCGCTTTCATGTGCACACCCTTGCTACTCAAGGGTTATTCCTTAACAAAGTCCAGCCTTCTCTAATATGCAAATATTTAGGTATATCAACTCTCATAATTCCATCCTATAAGAAAACCATAATGGCATCGAAAATGCTGTACATTCTGGGAAGTTTAATAATTTGCATACAATCAAACCATCTTTTATCTCAAATAATCAATAATTATATTTACACCATTCTCCTGTTTATAAAATTCATTTCACAAGATTTGCTTGCCAGCAAATCTTGCTTATGATATATTAACATTCGATCCATTTACCCGTTTCTTAATCTCCTAAATTCTTAATATCTGTCTGTGTCGATGCTTGATGACCGATTTATGTTCCCAACTAGTCATTTTATCAGGGTCAAGTGCTCTACTTGACAAGACACTCACCAATTTCCAAATGTGACAACCATCCTAAAAGATTGAGGAATTCCATGTTAAGGAATTAGATTAATATCACTCGGATTAAAACAAACAGTATTGACTTAGAAAGATATAGTGACAAACCCAGTGATTTGGTGGGGGGAAAGCACTAAAGCAAATTTAATAAGCTAGCTACATTCTTCTACCTTGCCTTGTAATTGAAATAGCTGTATTCAATTAATTGAGGGAACTCCCTGGGAAAATAGACAATTTTCTATCTCATAATGACAACATAAATACCATGCAGTAGCATAAGCTAATAATACTAGGAAATAATAAATTCAGATCAACATTTTACTGGAATTTAATACAACTATTTCTTTTATATTTATTTCATGTGCTGAGTCTGTGGGTAGGTGTTGAAAACATTCATTAAGACCTTAGGATATCAAAGTCACCTCAATTCCAATGAAGCTCCCATAATGAAAAAAAACTGTTGCAATTTTGTCCCTCAAGAAACCAAACTTCTCAAGTTTTAGAACTATCCAAGATATAATTGCCTTGTATGACCTTGGACCAGGTGGGCCTATGGCAATATGCCCTTGGGAAAGAGATTATCTCTCAATAATCTCTCTAGCAAGAATAAATTGGCATAGATTTATCTGGAAAAGCCAAGAATAGAGGTCAAAGAACCAAACCACAACAACTGCAGATTTTAAAACAAGATCGTAAGCCTACTGATCTCTTTTCCTTTAGGGTATTTAACAGATGCCCTAAGTGATCTGTGTCTACAGCTTGGTGTCAATTTTAAATCAAATGTCCTCTAAAGTACAGCAGATTTCCCCATCCTAATTTCAGCAGTTATTTTTTTTTCTTAAGAATTAATCTTCCTCCTATTGTTTAATATATTAAACCTGCTATCGTGTTAGTCAAAAAATAATTTTCTCCCACACTCTCAAATATTGATGTACAGTAATCTCTTTCTATTATTTCAATTCTATGGATACTATTTCATGAGCTCAACATTTTTAAATACCCAATTGCTTAATCTTCATTATTTCTTTGTTTTATTCAGAGTGGCAATGTGGTTAATAGCACTTAAAAGGAAATAAATTTGCTTTTTTTTGATGGGGGGTGGGGTGGAGGAGTCCAAGTTATATGCTGAGGGAAGAGGGAATGGCCTTGAAGGACAGGAGGAAAAAAAATATTACTACGGCAATGGTCAGGTAAAAGAAAACTAAGTCCAGAACAATAATGTAGTGTAAGAAGGCACCTCAGACAAGCCTGTCCCTAGTTCTCATGAAGATAACAGAAGGGGTGGAAATGCACATTCAGACTTGCAAAATTCGTTTATGTAACTTTATAGCAAAGTAGTATTGACCCATATGACATTTGTTTCCTAGACTGGTCTACCTTGGAAGGCTGACATCAGCCCTTCTCTAAAAATGCCAGAAAACTGCAGTTTCTTTCTTTCCTTTTCCCCCATTTTCTTTCTCTTGCACAGAGTGCCAATATTGATTTTTTTTTTTATGGCTGTAGGGCTTGCCACAGCTTAGAGGAAGACAGTTATTTTCTTGTTGTCAGTATTTTTGGGTGGTAAAAGCAAAAGTAACATGAATCGTCTTCAATTTCTTTTGAGGATTTAGGGATGAAATGATCACACATCTGTGGTGAGATATAAAATCTTGGAAATACCATATGTGGTTCTGGTCAAGACACCTCAAAGGCAGGAAAAAGATGGAGAGAAAGACCATTAAATTGATCAGAGCAGTATTCTTATTAAATATTTATGGTATTAAATATAATATAAATATTAAATATAATTAAATATAATATAATAAATATTATAAAATATAAAATATTATATTTATAAAATATTATTATAAAATATTATAAATAAATTAAATATTAAATATAATAATTAAATATAATAAATGCCATAAATATTTATGGTATTAAAAAGAAGTTGGTAAAGCAGATATTATTATTAGAAAATTAAGCCCAATATAGGAAATGTTTCAGTTTGGTAACACATAGTTGAAAACGAAAGATGTTTCACTTCTCATCCAAGAAGCTTCTTCAGCTCTTCGAAGAAAAACCAGAAAGTCCAGTTGCCTCTTGAAAAAGCACCTTTGGGACAACCATGACCTGGATGACTGAGAATTTCCACAGACACATAGTTACATTATAAAATAATGTTGGCACCTGATGTAGAGATGGACAATAATTAGGACAACTAAGATAACCACAACATTTGTGGAAAGTTGGGCCAGGAATAACTATTAGCTTTTGTGGTTGTTAGTATAAGAATAGCAGGGAACATACCTGAAATACTAATGGTTAGGAGCAACTGAAGAAAGAAAAGTAGGAGCAAGCTATTAGTCTTGATGTCCTCTTTTGAATTTCCAGCAGCCCTTCATTGACTTCTTCATGTGGCCAATGAAGGGATTTATTAATTCTAATAAGGGATAGTTCCTCATTATCACTTAAAATTATAAATTAATGGAAGATATATCCTCTTTTTTTCTCAAAGTTTTCATGAGAGCTTACAGAGGGAGTCTCTCCTCAGACAATCCTGTAAAGTTAACTGGTCAGGAAGAAAGTGAGTCACTTAAATTCACGTTCCATGAATTCCTTGGTGAAGTGGGAATTTGGACTCTAGAAACCCAGATTTAGCACTTCAATAAGTAAACTACATTGAGTATCTTATATTGTTTCGATGTCAAGATAAATTACTTCTATGAATCCTGCCTACATCATCACAAATACTTTCTATTTATTTTATCGTGACTGCACAGTCATCTAACAGCCCCAAAGGATAAGAAACACTCAGAATATTCTACTTGTTCATCCTTTTAAAAAGGTGATGTCTTAATAAAATCAAGCACTTTTTTCCCCAGCTTAGAAAGTTTCATTGCATACAAAAACGTACAAATGTTGTGATTATACCTCTAGGGCCGTGATGGCGAACCTATGGCACGGGTGCCACAGGTGGCACGCGGAGCCATATTGGTGGGCACACGAGTGTTGCCCTAGCTCAGCTCTAGCGCGCATGCACACACCGGCCAACTGATTTTCAGGCCTTCCGGTCCCACCGGAAGTCGGGAAACTGGCTGTTTCCAGCCTCCAGAAGGCCTCCGGTGGGATGGGGAATGCTGTTTTTGCCCTCCCCAGGCTCCTAGAAAGCCTCTGGAGCCTGGGGAGGGGGGAAAACAGGCCTACCGGGCCCACCCTGCCATCACATGCCAAAAGCAGGGAGAAGTGGGGGGGGTCACGTGCGCATGTGCGGGAGGGCGGGGCGCATTGAATTATGGATGTGGGCACCCGCACCCATGACCCCCCATGATCCCCCCGCTTTTGGCACGTGATGGGAAAAAGGTTAGCCACCACTGCTCTAGGGTAACAATAGCCACAGTATTCTGAAGTGACAGTGAAGTTGCTTTAAAGACTGTCGTGCTTTTTTCAGGCTCAGAGGCTAATTTTACGCAACTGCTTCATTGCCCTTTGAATTGGAATTGGCACACTCAGAAAGTGTTACTTCATATCTGGTTTTTGACAATATGTCCACTCACTTTCCAGAATATAAATAGCATTGGCTCTTCGCCTGATTTGGTTGTGTTTTAGGCATGTTTATTCACAAGTAAAGGCAATGATGTTCAATAGGAATTAGTTCCAGGTAACTGCACACAGCAGCGCAGCTCAAAATCCTGGTGAGTGGATATGAACAAGATGAGGAGCCTGGTTGAATACCCCCAGCCACTAAATTTTTCAGCAGAAGTTGTGAGAATGGCAAGGGAACTTTTGTTTACAAAATCAACCAGAGATTTTGTACAGAGCCTCCATGATTTAATATTATTTAGAAATCCAGATTGTTTTTCTTTCACAGGTCAAAGAAAAATCAAGCTCTTCAGGATTGCAGACACATTCATTCTTTTTGTACGTTTTAATACAAAGAATGATATATAGATGTAACTGCTAAAATGTAACTATGTTTAATTAGGAAAAGCAAAACAAATGAAGACCTCTGCATTGCACAGTTTATCCTCATTATAACAAACCCTTACAAGGTAGAGCGGAAATGGTGCCATCTCTTCCCCTTGCTTTATTTTTAGCTGTTATGTCTAAAAAAAGATAAGGAAGGAGATGATTGGTTTGCTCGTTTTTCCTAGCAATGCTATAATCATTGGTAGGCACCTATTGGTAAGAGTTAATAAAGGGCAGAATGTGTTTGTTGTCCCCTATATGCAGAACCCATGCAGCCCTAAAGCATTTTGCTAATATACTTTACAAAAAGATACTACCAAAAAAATTGAATTAACTTCTTAAACATTTATTTTAGCCACCCCCATGGAAGCCCTTTACTGAGTGCCCAAAATGTGATCATATCACTGGAGAGGGGATGGCCATTGGAACATCGAATCTGGATCCTACGTAGCCTTGGGGAAGACTGTCATAACTTTGAAAGTTCACTAAGTGACCGGTCATAAGTTGAGAAGTACCTGTACTTTACAATTAGCCACATTATTATTATTAAAGCAACAATAAATTGGAGGTTTATTGTATTTCAGTACATGAAGCCAGTTAACCTTTTTACTTCATGCAGCTAACTGAAAATGTCTTTTCAGAAATACCCATATAGAATAGAATAGAATAGAATAGAATAGAATAGAATAGAATAGAATAGAATAGAATAGAATAGAATAGAATAGAATAGAATAGAATAGAATAGAATTCTTTATTGGCCAAGTGTGATTGGACAGACAGGAATTTGTCTTGGTGCATATGCTCTCAGTGTACATAAAAGAAAAGATACATTTGTCAAGAATCATAAGGTACAACACTTAATGATAGTCACAGGGAACAAATAAGCAATCAAATCATACTAGGAAACAGTCAGTATAAATCATAAGGTTAAATACTGGATTTTCTGGACTTTCATAACGTCTGACAAGTAACTACAAGTAAAAAAATTGAAAATCAAATAACAAAATGCTTTGTTATTGGGAAACAATGCAGAATTGCAACCTAGGTTTTACGTTGCTATATTAGTATAATTAATTGCAGTGCTGGTAATAACTTCAATCCATTTATCACAACTTCTAAAAATGGGAAGTTAATAGCCAGTTAAGGAACAAAATAGCCAAGTGATGGTATTATTTTGGGCAGCTTTGCCTGATGCCAGCAAGGAACTTATTTAAAACCACATGCAAGGAATGTGACTTCGTATAACGCAATCGCCAATCTAAACTTGGCATTCTTGATTATGCACAATAGAACTGTTAAAACAGCCAACATTAGGTATGTGAAATATAATTGTACAGACTTCTATTTAACCATTTGTAATTCACAAAGGGATTACAGTACTATTCCTAAGGAAGCAGAGAAATGAAGAACATGCTGTAGTTTCTCTGTCCATACCTGATTGTTCTTTATCGATGGGCAAAATTTCCAAATTAAATACCCTGTTTCCCCCAAAATAGGACATCCCCTGATAATAAGCCCAATTGGGCTTTTGAGTGTATGGCAATAAGGCCAAGCACTTATTTCGGGTTCAAAAAAAATACAAGACAGGGTCTTATTTTCGGGAAAACATGGTAGCACAAGGCAACCACTACCAAATATCTCCATTCTGGATTTTCCTGTTAACAACATGCATCCACATTTCTCCTAGAATCCTAACTAGGACTTCTATTGGAATGGAGAAAATGTAGGAGAGAGACAATTAATTAGATAATAGATTTAGCAAATAATAATGCACTTTACATACATGTTCTAAGCAACTTGTTCTATTTGCTTTATCTCCCCACATTTTCTAGTCTAGTGGGTTTCAAACATTTTTAGGTTGCTGATCCTTAGTTTTTTTAAAAAAAAAATTCTTAGAAACACAGTCAAGATGGAAAGCTTTAGTAACACAAGAATGGCTGAGTTGAATTGATTCTTTTTATGCCTTTAATATCTCACAAAATCCCATCAGATTTTTGTGGAATTCTAAAGCCAATTTGGTAAACCCTGGTCAAATCATTATCTTACATTCTACGTTTCTACTTCTTGTGTTTCTTCTTCTTTATTTAGTTGTTTTATAGATTGAAGTACTTACTCTTGCTCTATGCACTCTGTTTTTGTTGTCTTCTCCTGAGTGCAATTAAAAAAAGCCAGGTTCTATCCAGTGGTGAAATCCTCCACGGTTTGCTGTCCCTCGGGTGCATGCGCAGTGCATGCCAAATGCACACTGTGTGCAGAAAAAGGAGGCTTAAGAAGATAAGTAGAAGAGCGAGGGGGGAACAGCTGTGCCGCGTTTAGAATATAAATCTCGCGGCACAGCTGATCATCAGAAATACCGGTTCAGATGTACCGGTAGCTTTTTTAAACTATCAGTTCGCCCAAACTGGTAGTTTTTATTACTACTGGTTTGCTTGAACCGGTGCATTTCACCCCTGGTTCTATCTGATTTCCTTTAAAAATGTGCCCCATGTCCAATTAAGCAGTTCAGGTTCAATCACAGCCTGTCCTTGAGCCTTTTTTTCTGGATCTAATTCATATCTTATGAGTTTTAAGGGACATTTCCCACCCCTCACTCAAAATTCTAGTTTGAGGCAAACTAGTGAAATTCATATAACGGAAATAAAACACTTAATAAAAATATTGTGATCATATGGGATATTTTTTTAAAAAAGCTTTGATTAGTTTTATGTTGCCAATAGGGGTCTCAGTAGCTCATGTGGTTAGGACAGGGAGTCAAAAGGCTATTGAGAGGTCGATAGCTCGGCAGTTCGAAACCCGAGAACAAGCCGCATGCCGAATGAGCTCCAATCAATTTGTCCTAGTTCCTGCTCACCTAGCAGGTCAAAGCATGCAAATGCAAGTAGATTAATAGGTACCACTTCAGTGGGAAAATAACAGGAACAGGAAAGGAGCCCTCTCAGGCATCCCCTGGGCAACAGTGATGTCAATGGCTAATCCTTTCAACCCAGAAGCACCTTAGTAGGTACTTTTGACACTAGTATGATGCCAATCAATCATGGAAAAACAATGTATGTCATTCCAGGTGTTGCCATATTACAACTAGTTTAGTAACATGATTCATCTATAAGTTGCCCTCACCTGATAACTAAGGGGCTTAATGTCTCCTTCTTCAGTTGTTTCCACACCATTCACACCATTGTGAATCAATCAACCATCACTGAGATGGATGACTCTGAATGATACTACAAATCCCTAATGTGGAACTGATCTTCATCTCCAAATGCATTCACACCCCTTAACCTTAACATGGAGTGACAATAACTCCATTTTTTTAAGCTATATGTTTTTGAAACTATAAAATTGTTTTGAAGCCATCAATACTTCAGATCAAATGTTGACTTCTACCTAATCACAAATATACTTTTTAAGTATATTTGTGATTAAGTGAATATTGCTACATTGAATATTGTAAGGAATATAAAAAATATTTTTAAAGCACAAGATCTTTCTGTCAGTGAATACACCCTGTTAACTCTATCATGTTGGAAATCATCCCTTCTTTGAAATATTCATTTTAAAATATGGAGAGGAAATCTGTAGCTTCTAGAGAGAGGTGACAAGAGAGGGTTGAAGGGTACTTAACCAACTTATTTCCCACCCCTGCGCTAAAAGATTGCTATTCTGTACAAGAATTATTTTTCTTATGGGCTATAACCATGATGGTGAACTTATGGGTTATAACCATAATGGCTATAACCAGAGGTGGCACACAGTGCCCTTTCTGTGGGCATGCGAGCTGACGCCCCAGTTCAGCTCCGCCATGCATGCGGAATTCTACTTACCTTTACTACCGATTCGCAATGGGATGGCGCGCATGAGTGTGTGCACTTGGTTCTCGCACGCGCCTTGCTTCTGCACATGTGCAGATCGCTTCTGATGATGTCAGGGTCAGTGGGCGGAGCCTCCCACCGGTTTTACTACCAGTTCTATAGAACTGGTCCGAACCGGGGGCAACCCACCACTGATGCACATGTGCCTTCCACTGGCCAGCTGGTCTTTGGGTCTCTGCCGCACATGTGTATGGGATGGGGGGGTGGGGCACATGCAGGGGGTACATGCATGTGCGGAGGGACAGAGTGCATGTATTGGGGTCACACACACATTGCATTTGGGGGAGTTCGGCTGCACAAGCATTCACGCATATACATGCGCGCTTTGGGTACTCAGTCTGGAAAAGATTATCCATCACTGGGCTATAACATCTAAAGGAGCTAAATGAACATCAACAAACAATGTGATTTTGAAAATGTTAAATGAAACATTCAGGTACCAACAAATCAGAGCAAGTAATCAAATGATGTTGAATACCTTTCTCATAAACAGTTTAATGCTACTTTCCTACCACCAAACCTTTTTTCTGTTGGGATTAAAGAACATAAGAGAGATATTCAAGACACAAATTCTATGAGTTCTGAAGCAGTCAAATACTGAGATACTACTCTATTGTAAATAAATAAAGCCAATATAATTTTTTCCTAACTACCCAATTAATTTTATTGTATAGAGGTAGTCCTCAACTTACAACTATAATTGAACCCAAAATTTATGTTGCTAAGCAAGGAGGTTGTTAAGTGAGTATTGCCCTTTTTATGACCTTTCTTGTCAGAAGGTCACAAAAAGTGATCACATGACCTTGGGACACTGAAACCATCATAAATACACACCCCTTGCCAAGCATCCATGATCACATGACCATGAGGATGTTTCAATCTGGTAAGTGTGAACAATGGTCATAGGTCACTTTTTTCAGTGTAGTTGTAACTTCGAATAGTCACTAAATGAATGGTTGTTAAATCAAGCATTACCGGTATGTTATAGAGAATAAGTACAATATTATATGAATATGTTACATTATATTTAGGGTTTGGGATCCCATTGATTAAAACAATGTCACCTGGTGGGACCCAGAAATGGGTTTTCTCTAGCATGCCACCTGCTCTTTGTTCCTTACACCATTCCTTACAATATTCATACAACCCCCAGATGGCCCTGTTTAAGCAAGACTTTAAAACCTGGCTTTATTTTTAGACACAACTAGCGTTTAGCATCTATTTAGGCTCTAGGCTAATTTGTGTAAAATGTAAGTGTTATCGCATAGACGAATTCAGAGCCCAGATAAATATTTAAGAAAATCAACTCAGTCTTTATAGGATAGTTTAGTATCTATGCACGTTCACTCTTGTTCCAAGGGGATGCAGAAAAGGAACCAGGCTGCACTGCAGATATTGGAATAATTTAATACAGCTGTAGAGAAAAACATCACCCTGCAGATAATCTTATAAAGACTGTCCTCTTTACCCCAAGTCCTCACACTTTCAAAATAAATGAGTTATCTGTATTATAGCTACGCTATGTTTTTGCTATAAGCTTCCCAAGAGAAAGGACCACGGTGCATTGTGTACAGTTTCTTTGGATTTTCACCAATGAAGGCGAATATACGTGTCCCAGGATGATGCTGCAGGATCCAATCTGGGTCGGTCACTGGGACCAGAGATTTAGTCTTCCAAGCTTTCGGACTCATGCTGGAGCCCATCTTCAGGGAATTTCTCTCTAGATTTTATTTAAACATACTATAATTCCTAAAATGAGCAAAGAAGCATGATTTTTAAAAGGTAGTCTTACTACATTACTAGCTGCATTGCAGTGATTTCTTTCAATCTTTGCCACACATATATTGGATCAATAGATTCCCTATTCTAAGCCCTGTTATCAAATCATCTTCATTTCCCAATACATGTGCCTTTTGTTTAACCAGGGCAGCAACAATGTCACTTAGATCACAGGGGCAGAGATATAAAGTTGAGTATCCTATAAAGTTGACACCTCAACCTCTGGTGATGAATGATCTCACCCAGTGGCTTCACATAGTTGTTAAAAAGGATTGGAGAGAGTACCAAGTCCTGGTACTCTCCACCACAAAGGAGTGGCCACCTCTCACTCCTTATCAACTCCGATTGGGACTAGCCTTGAAAAAAGGAGCCAAACCATTGCCCAGTCCCAAACACCACAGCTCACCCCAAAGATACCATGATCAATGATATCAAAGGCTGCTGAGAGGTCAAGGAGAGCCAACATGGTTGACTATTCCCTTCCTTTTTTATTTTATTTTTTTATTTTTTTATTTATTTATTGATTGATTTATTTATTTATTTATTTATTTATTTATTTTTATTTATATGCCGCCCTTCTCCGGAGACTCAGGGCGGCTTACAATGCGTTAAGCAATAGCCTTCATACTTTTGTATATTTATACAAAGTCAGCTTATTGCCCCCACAAACCGGGTCCTCATTTTACCCACCTTAGAAAGGATGGAAGGCTGAGTCAACCTTGAGCCTGGTGAGATTAGAACTCGCAGTAATTGCAGGCAGCTGGATGTTAAATGCTGCCTTAATAGGAGGCATTAGCCTGCTACGCCACTCAGGCTTTTTACGGGTTTTTTACGGCTTTTTAATAGTATCTGATCTAATTAGGCATTTTAACTTTGCATAATGGATTATTGTGGTTTTTATTGTTGTGAGCCGCCCTGAGTCCGTTGGAGATAGGGCGGCATATAAGCCTAATAAAATAAAATAAAATAAAATAAAAAATAAATCCTGCTGTCGCCAGAGATCATCAACAAATGTGACCAATGCCACTTCCATCCCATAACTGTGCCTGAATCTTGACTGAAAGAGTCCAGATAATCTGTTTCATCCAGGACCTTCTCAAGTTGCTAAGCAACTGTCTTTCCTACTACCTTCCCTAAGAAGGGAAGATGGGAAACTGGACGAAAGTTGTCCAGGCATTTGGGATCAAGTCATTTTTTTAAGGAGGGATGAACCAGGGCCTCCTTTAATGACCCCGGTATTTTCCTCTCCTGTTGTGAGAAGTCTACCACTGCTTGCACCTACCTGTTAGTCACTGTCCTGATGGCTTTCAGCAGCCACATGGGTCAGGGATCTAATTGACAGGTGGTTGCACTGATAGCATCGAGAACCCTGTCCAATGCATCAGGTTCAACAGGATCAAACTATTCCCAGATACCTGGGCATCTCACAAGGACCTTCACCACTGGGGATGAATTTGAATAGCTTTGTTGAACAAATTACTCTGCACAGCCTTGAAGAAGATCAACAAAGCTCTCCTGTCCCAAAAGGGGGAACAGGAAAACCACAACAGGGCTGCAGACACTGTAGACTTAATAAGGATGGAGAAATAATGCTGTTTCACCGCTCTTGCAGCCATGAGGTAGGCCTTAATTGCAGCTCTAAGTCATGTCCAGGCAGAGTCATCCTTCATTTTCCTCCAACCAGAGGTGGGTTTCAGCAGGTTCTGACCAGTTCTGGAGAACCGGTAGCGGAAATTTTGAGTAGTTCGGAGAACTGGTAAACACCACCTCTGACTGGCCCCACCCCCATCTATTCTCTGCCTCCTGAGTCCCAGCTCATTGGGAGGAAATGGGGATTTTGCAGTAACTTTCCCCTGGAGTGTGGAGGGAATGGAGATTTTACAGTATCCTTCCACTGGAGTGAGGAGGGAATGGAGATTTTACAGTATCCTTCCCCTGCATGCCCACCAAGCTATGCCCACCAAGCCATGCACACCCACCAAGCCATGCCCAGAGAATCAGTAGTAAAAAAATTTGAATCCCACCACTGCCTCCAACCCTTTTCAGGACCACAGCTCCTCCATGAACCATGAGCAGAGTTGGGAGCAATGGGTCCAGAGAGGTTGGATAGGTATAATCCTTCCCAGAATGCTGGCTGCCCTTTGATACTAGCACATTACCAAGGCTTCGGCAGGGCCATGCAGCAAAACCTCAGGAATGTCCCCTAGTTCCCTCTGGAACCCAATCAGGTCCATTTGTCACTAGGGGTGAACTATTTGAATGGGCCTGGCCCAGTGGTGGGATACAAGTAATTTAACAACCGGTTCTCTGCCCTAATGATTTCCAGATGGATCCAACAGATCTCACTACCATTACTCTGACAAGAAAATTGTATCTGGTGTGTGATCATTGTCCCGAGTCGGGCCCAAAATGATCAGGGATACAGTGGGTCCATGGCTGCCATGGCTGCCATGAACTCCTGGGCCAGTATGATTCCCAGTTGAATTCAAGGTGCTGGTAATGATTTATAAAGCCTTACATAGCATGGGGTTGAAGCCTGGGTCCATAGCCTGGGTTATTTGAAAGGCTGCCTTTCCTTGATTACATTTACCCGTCCAGTGGTGGGATTCAACTGGTTTGCACCACTTTGACCGAACTGGTTGTTAACTTGCTGGCCGGTCCTCCACTCCCCACCCCGCCCATTCCAGAAGTCTCCACATGCACCGTTTTGGCTCCCAGGTAAGTGCAGGGAGGCCTACTAGGCCCAAGATTGGGTGCAGGAGGGTGTGGCGTGGGACCCCCCCCCCCATGGCCCATTTTTATTCCCAGAGGGGTACAGGAGGCCGAGTGCTGCATGTCACACACCCTGGCCACGCCCACCATGGCCATGCCCACCCAGCTGGTCATTAGGGCAGAAAACCAGTTGTTAAATTAGTTGAATCCCACCACTGTACCCATCCCATGAGCAGGGGTAGGTTCTACTTATCTTTACTACCGGTTTGTGCTTGCTTCACTCGCATGCATGCGTGCTCTTCTACGCATGCACAGAAGCGTTTTTGTGACATTGGGGTCGGTGGGCAGAGCCTCCCGACAGTTTTATTACCGCTTCTATAGAACCAATGCGAACCGGGGCAACCCACTACTACCTGTGAGGAATGATAGCAAGCTAAGCCCCACCTATTAAGGAATGTCATTTGATGGGACTCAGGAGGAGAGACGCTTTCTGCCTCAGCACTCTTCCTTTGAAAGATAACATTCTCCAAATGATTTTGTCATTGTGCCTGGAGGCTGGAGGAGATGCGGAATCCACAAGTTTGTTACACTGTTAGTAAAATACGGATTGCACTCTCTCACAGATTCTTTTAATTGGTTTTTAATGGTTTTTATTCTAACTGTTTATTTATAATTGTTTATTGTTCTTTGTGTGAGTTGTTCAGAGTCACATATGTAAGATGGGCAGCTACCTAAATTGAAGTAGATGATAGCTAGATTAGATAGATAGATAGATAGATAGATAGATAGATAGATAGATAGGAGAGAGAGAGAGAGTTGTTGAAAAGAGAATATGGCTGTGTATGAGAGTAGTTTCGTCATTTGTTTATACAGAAGTGAGACTGGGTATTATCAGCAGAAACATAAGAAGAAACTGCAATCAATATGATGACAAATTGCTATTAGTTTCTATGAGCACTTAGAAACATACTGTAGAATAGATCATCATAAAGAAATCACATCAGCATTATTGTGTCATTTCTCAGATAGGAGCTGACAATAGCAACTGGCTCAAAACTAACTACAATGTGACTTTAGTATGATTTTGAATCAGAAACCTCTTTAAGCATGCATTTGCATCTTATACACTGTCCAAGAGAATTCAGTGGGGCTCATTTCTGATAGAACATATGATGTTCTTTCCATGAACTTCATTGACATATCTTCCAGGGTTATTCTGCAAGTATACCAGGATTTTTATAGAAGATTAGGCAACCTGGTGACCCCTTGGATCATTATTTCAGAGATATTTCTTTACCAGATTCCTCAATGCTTTCAATAATGACAGAACTTCTAATGATCTGCCTTCGTTGGAATAGTGTGATTCATTCAGAGATGTATCTGTCTTGAAAATAGCCCATCTTGAACTGTATAGCACCGTGATTGCCAAGCTAGTGGGCATGAACATCATTGCCAGCTGCTCTTCGTACATGCTGGAGCCCTGAAAACCTGAAGATCAGTTGGCTGGCACGCATGTGCATCTGCACACATGTGCACCAGCCAGCTGATCTTCGTACATGCTGGAGCCCTGAAAACCTGAAGATCAGTTGGCTGGCACGCATGTGCATGCCATCTGATCTTCGGGTTTCCGGGGCTCGGGCGTGTGTGAAGACCAGCTGGCCGGCACGCATGTGTGTGCCAGAAACCAGAAGACCAGGTGGTCTTCAGGTTTCCGGGGCTCCGGTGCGCACGTGCGTTCCGGTTTGGGCACTCGGTGCCGAAAAGATTCACCATCACTGGTATAGCACATCAAACATCAAAAGTTGACTACAGGGAATATTTTGTGGCATTTTATATTATGTCATAAACTGTTTTATGATAAATTTTTACGCTAAAAGTGTTTTATAATATTTGCCAAATTTCAAACTTTACGGGGGTCATGGGTCCTAGATTTTGGATGCTTTTGTAAATTAGCCCTTTTGAAGTAGCTTAGTTAAAAAATGGTTTCCCTGTGATGTACCATTTCACGCAGTGGAAGACTATGGGAACAAGAATTTTACCAGTATATAGATAGTATGTAAGATACTGAA
Organism: Ptyas mucosa; assembly: GCA_012654045.1. NCBI lineage: Eukaryota > Metazoa > Chordata > Lepidosauria > Squamata > Colubridae > Ptyas > Ptyas mucosa. Next base: position 2,126,762 of record WNWU01013815.1, on the reverse strand, counting down.
ATAATTTCAAAAAAGAAAGGGACAACTCCACCTCACTACCTCTGTTCTCCTTACTAACCCAAAACACATATTGCAATACATTCTCCTGATTCTTTTAACACTGTAATTTTTATAATCCTGTACTCTCTTTTTATTTATTGTGCTTATGACTATATTTTAACATTTAAGGCATATGAATGGTTGGAATTTATCTAATCCTAAATTTAACCTTGCCCATTAATCAAAACATTTTGCAGTGAAAGAGGCATTTTTAAGTAATACTTGAACATGTTAAATGCTCTACTCTGAATATGTTCTGAACTACTGAATCATCCCTCAGTAGTGACAAGCAATCTTGGTCTTTTATTACTATTAGATGAGATTATATTTCATATTTTTCTATCAATGTTTGATTGATGTCAGATTTACAGAAAACCTAGCTTTGAACATTTACAGAAACAAAATTATATGTGTGCTACCTGTGAAATACGAAGGAGCTTTTTGTTCTTATAAATACAGATGGTATGTGAGGTTTATTCATAATTCAGAGTTTTGAAAAGCAAAGCAAGTAATTTAAGAAAATGGAATAAAAGCTCAAAATGGGTAAAAGCAACAATCCAAATTATATTAATATGTGAACAAGCCATCATAATACAAGTAAATGTGATTTATGAATGTATATTTTCAAAATGGAATATGCTAAGGAGCATCCACTTACTTCTGACTCTTGAATACTTTTCTCTGTATTTTCTTAATCTCCTTCTCCAGTTTAATTTATAGTTAAAGAATGTCTTTTGCAAAGTTTTAAATAACGCCTTGTGTAATTTCTGTTGCTTTTCTTCTTACCACTATGTAGACATATGTGTGATTGCCTAATTAAACAATACTGCTAAAGGACGAAAAATAGCAGCAACTCTCTTTAGATGAAAACTGCATAATGAAATCATCACTACATTGACATAGTAAATAGAAAGTAAAGAAAACAACTTATTAATAAAATATCATGTTGGTACAGAAATGTCAAACTGGCTTTGGAAGATCTACTGTCGGGTGTTTTCTTTGCTCCCAGCTCTTAGAAAGATTGGTGAGATGCCAAGTGGCGATGGGAAGCAAAATTGGGGAAATAAGCTTGACTGGTGTAACAAGTCCTGAATATTTAACAACAGGTAGTCTTCAACTTACAACAGTTCATTTAGTGACTATTCAAAGTTACAACAGCACTGAAAAAAGTGACTTATGACCATTTTTGTTGTGGCCCGTCTGTGGCCTGTGCAGCTAATAGCTGATTCCGACAGTGAGGAGGCTGGTGTGGTGCTGCACCAGCAGCCTGTGCCGGGTTAATTGGCCACTCCCTTAGCCTATTTAAGGAAGGATGATGACTGAGGCAATTTGCAGGGAACAACTTCGTTCACTCTCCTTCGCATCCTGATCTTAGTTCTCTTATCGGTTTCCTGCAAATTGCTTCTGGGCTTTCTGCCAACCATAGTAAGATTACGATTATTTATTCTTTGGATTCTTGTAGGCTGTTAAGAAAGTTAATTAACAGCCTTTATTTGAAAAAGACTGATTTTATTTAGTAAACTAAGGTTTGTACAGACTTTGTGTGTGCTGCGTTCTTTGGGGTCCGTAGCTGGGGCAGAACAATTTTTCACACTTATGACCATTGAAGCATCCCCAATGGTCATGTGATTTACATTCAGATGCTTGACAACTCGTTCATATTTATGACGGTTACAGTATCCCAAGTTCATATAATCATCTTTTGTGACCTTCTGACAAGCAAAGTGAATGGGGAAGCTAGATTCACTTAACAGTGGTGGTATTAATTTAACAAATGCAGTGATTGACTTAACAAATGTGGCGAGAAAAGTCATAAAATGGGGCAAAATTCATTTAATAAATTTCTCACTTAGCAATATACATTTTGGGTTCAAATGTGGTCATAGGTAGAGGACTACCTGTACTCCAATAGATATCACTATATGCCTTCTTACTAACACTAGTATCCTTTTTATAGCATTTTGGTTGTTCCTGGTAGGAATAGCCAACACCACTGAAGACAAGCTGAAGATCCAAAAAAGATGTTGACAGACTTGAACACTAGGCCCTATTTAACAAAATGAAATTCAACATAGATAAAAGTAAGGTTTTACACTGAAGCAAAAAAAAATTCAACTGCATAGATATAGATTAGGTGAAACTTGCCTAAATGCCAGTAACTTTGAGAGGGATCTTAGAGTCCTAGTGGACAATCGCTTAAATATTAGGCAACGGTATGTGGCAGGAGTTAAAAAAGGCAATGCAATCCCAGGTTGCATTAATAGAACCAGGGATGACATAATAGCACTCTTCCAATATTTGAGAGACTTCTACAAAGAGGAGCGGGTCTTTGGATGAATATACAGAGAAAACACATGAACTCTTTCAGGCAATGGGAACAAAACTTGAATATATAGCACATTTTAAAAATATAGGCAGAGGCTCAAATTAATTATCCTAGAAAGAAAGTGATAGAACACGTTAATATGTAGCGGTAAAATTATTTTGATTAATTCATGTATGTGTTTTTCATGCCAAATACATGAACTAAAATAAAAGTTAAGACAGTATCTAATGCAGTATTAGATACATATAGATTTGCTACAAATGCTACTTAACAGACAATTCCAATATTCTCTGTACTCTCCATTTCTAAGATATATGAATTGGAAAATAACTGTAATTAAATACTATGTATAATTCCCAGTAGAACTGTTTGGGCAATTATTCATTCTATTATTAAAAGTATACAATTCCATGTTGATGAAATTAACAGGGTGAGCTGTTGAAAAAAGTGAGAACAATTTTATTATAACATCAAGTGTAAATACATTTAGGCTGAACATTTTATAAAAGCATTTAAAAAAAATAAAAGATAAAGTGCCATTATGTTAATATCTATGTTCAAATCTTCCTATATTTTTATTTATTTTTTTTAATTTTTTTTTAAAATTTGATTTATATGCCGCCCTTCTCCGGAGACTCAGGGCGGCTTACAATGCGCTAAGCAATAGCCTTCATACTTTTGTATATTTATACAAAGTCAGCTTATTGCCCCCACAAACTGGGTCCTCAATTTACCTACCTTAGAAAGGATGGAAGGCTGATGCAAGAGAAATTCCTCTAAAACTGGGCATTTTTTCTTCATTATAGTGACCCAAGTAAACATCCAAGGTCCCTTCCAACTTTTTTATTCTATTACTCTGTTTACATCTCTACTCTTCACATGCTGTAATTGTTATTAAAACCAAGTTTCTTCCATGCCATTACTGTTGTCTGAAAACATGGATTTTTTAATTTTATTTTTTTGGTAATCTCATATCTAATTTCATATCTCATCTGGCCAACTGAACGCCAATGTGTGCATGGTATTTCCTAGTGGTCTTAACAGTTAAATTTCTCCTAAGCATTTCCCCATCTTAAACATTCAACTTAAACCTGGCCAATAAAATATTTGTATTCCATTCATTAAGTCTTTTTCTAAAATGTAATGGATGACTCGGTGACATCATCTTCCAGTTGGACTCTCCTCACATTTTCTTATTGCTACTCCCCTCTTTCTTCCTTCCACAGCCAAAAATTCCATTGAAGAAGAAAAGATGGAATAATTGAACAAAGTCTTTTGACTGATCATGCTAGAAGGCCATCTGGTAACACCTTATGGCAGCTTTTACCGAGGAGGTGTTACATGTTTATTCCTGGTACACAATATTGAATACAAGTTTGTCTTCTACTCTTCAAGACTGTTAATAATCATGCATGTGCCACTGCTTGTTAGACCTTTGACAGTAATCAAGGACTTCCACAAAATGATTGTACACACATTTACTAATTACATTTGCCAGCATTCTCATCTGCATGTTGTTTTGTCACATACCATACCCTGTAATATAAACTCTATGAAAGAATCATGCAAAGGGAATAATGATATTCCATTCATTAAAAAGCTACTAAAGCTGATAGACTTTATGAATAGTGTCTGTGATTGTGTCTTTAATTTTGCACACTCACCAGGCAGCTTGCCCTCTGCTTTTACTAATGGACAGAGGCAGGGGTGAAATGTTCCCGGTTCGGACCGGATTGCCTGATCCAGTAGCGATGGAGGCGGGTGGTTCGGAGAACCGGTAGCAAAAATCACTGCCCCCCCACCCCCATGCCCAGCTGAGCCACGCATCATCAGAGGCTTTTAAAAAAAATGTAAAAGCATTTTTTCTACAACCTCTTTGGCTGAAAAAATGCTTTTAAAAGTAAAAAAAAAAACAACCTCTGATGATCGCGCAGCTCAGCTGGGATCATCAGAGGCTTTTAAAAGCATTTTTTCTACAACCTCTTCAGCTTCAAGATCCATTAGAGCAGTGGTCACCAACCAGTGCTCCATGGACCACTGGTGGTCCATGAGAAAATTTTGGTGGTCTGCAGAAAAATTACTTGCATTTTTTATATTGCACTAAATACTATTTATCTTTTTTTAAAAAATCATATTAGTGGTCCGCGGGATTTAAAATTATGAATTTAGTGGTCCCCGAGGTCCGAAAGGTCGGCGACCCCTGCATTAGAGCACAACAGAAGGAGCATGACATCCTTCATGTCAAAAAAAGTTTAAACAAAAATTATCTAGCTGAGTTAGGCTCCTCATTACGCCTAAGGGTAGAACTAGCTCTGCTTTGAAAGTACCATCTGTAGTGAATAACCTTTTGGCTTGCTTTCCCTAAATACGTTTATGACCAAAACCATTTCTTGAAATGCCTTCTAAGATGGATACATTTCAAGAACTGGGACAAGATATCATTTACTATTTTATAAGTAGTTGGCAAGACTCTTTTCCAGTGCAGGAAACTGTACGAGCCAATAACTATGCTTTAAAACCTTAGTAATTAATGCAGTTTTTAACAGCACTAGTGAAATTCTGGATTTTTTCCATGTCTTTAAGTTGTGCTAAGATCCAAATCTTGCTTGAAGGAAACACTAATATTATACAACCGTGCTGCACTGCACCAAACTGACTGAACACATTGCATTTTTACAACACTGCTATGCTCCCTTTAGAAGTAGCCTAATAATTAAAAGAACCATAAAGGATAAGCAAAGCTAGAAATGATGCTATTGTATAGTTAGTTTTAAATGGTGCAATGTATATTAGCAAACAGATGGTAGGTGAAGTACATTTCCCCAGCACTGAAAACCCCTAAATAATTATTTATTATTCTTCAAATAGTTTATATACAAGAGACACATTGACAGAAGTCAGTGCTCCTCAAAGTTTTTCAAACCGTCTTGATACTGACAATAAAAATTGTTATTTATATAACCAGATAAAGCATCCAGTATCGCTACCATTAATTTGAACAATAGAAAAAACAAATATATGTAGAAATAACAGTATTATAATTAGATTGATGCTTAAATGGAACAAGGATAGTAGAAATAAAAGGAAAAAAATGAGGTAATTTTGAATTAACATATTGAATTATTCTCCATTCTTCAGGTAAAAATGCAAATTCGGTAGAAAGAAGTAAAGCTTTGTTCGGAATAATATCAGATTGAAGGTTGCTAATGGAAAACTGTTAATGGAACAACCAAAGGGACGATAACAGGATTAACAGGGTTGGAAGAGAGCTTGGAGGTCTTCTAGTCCAACCCTCTGCTCAGGCAGGAAACCTTATACCATTTCAGACAAATGGTTGTCCGATCTCTTCTTAAAAAGTTCCAGTGTTGGAGCATTCACTACTTCTGAAGGGAAATTGTTCCACTGATTAATTATTCTGTCAGGAAATGTCTCCTTAGTTCTAAGTTGCTTCTCTCCTTGATTAGTTTCCACCCATTACTTCTTGTTCTACCCTCAGGTGCTTTGGAGAATAGGTTGACTCCCTCTTCTTTGTGACAACCCATGAGATATTGGAAGACTGCTAACATGTCACCGCTATTCCTTCTTTCCATTAAACTAGACATGTCCAATTCCAACAACCGTTCTTTATATGTTTTAGCTAACAGTACCCTAATCATCTTTGTTGCTCTTCTCTGCACTCTTTCCAAAGTCTCAACATCTTTTTTACATCGTGGTTAAATGAGAAGAAACGTACCCCTGGCTCTTTCCAACAGCAAAACAGGAAAATACCTCTGTTTTATCTAAACCAGATTGTTTCCTGGGTTGTAGATCATTTGCTCACTATCAGTAATATATCAATAATATGTATTATCTTCACAGTATCACCTAGATTCAAAAATTATGATATTCAAAAAACCATCTTCATAATTACTCTAAATGTAGCGGAATCCATAAAATAGCTGAAAGTGGACAGTGTGAATCATACATTTCTACTAGAAGCCATATTTCTTCTTCAGCTAGCAAGCATTTTTAAATGCCAGTGCTACAGCAGGTGCCTTACCAGATCATCTCTGCTTGGGGCAGTAGGATTATACAGGGTCAGATAACAGTATGCAGGAAATAAAATGTGGGCCATGACCTAATCAATATTTTTGTGCCAAAAGTATTTCTGGTGTTATTTCTAGCTGTGTCTCTAAAGTCCTTCTTAGATTCTTATTTCTAAAGCGAGAGAAATAGCTTCCAGTATTCGGTGTTTTGGGGGTTTTTTTGCAGAAGGATCATCTGTAGCAAGAGAAATAGAAAAAAACCCACATCTTAAAGATGTGTAATTTATGATGTTATGACATACTGTTGTTAGACAACCTTGTTTATTTGATGCATGAAACTGGCAACACTGATTAATACTTTCAAAGAAGCAGAATCTCACCAATGAAAGCTGTCAGGGCACTCATATGTTATCTTCATTGAATCCTGCACCGTGTCCATTTGTGTGATTCTCCCCAACTCTGTACTGCATTTTGCAGTCATGAGGGATACCGTACCTGGCATTTGGCCACGGCTGTATTGCAGAACAGGAGATATGTTGAGCTGGCTTCACGCACATATATTCAGATCCAAATTTAATAAGGTAACTTAAAACAGAACCTACAATAATGCTTCAGGGTTGAAGGCATACAATAATTATAATTGACACCCTCTAGGAAAAGCTCCAGCATTGCTTTTATACAAAGCATTCAAATTTAATAGAAGTAGCTGAGGGGGTTTAAAGAAGGGTGGTGCAAAAAGAGAAACCACCTGGGAAGCAATAGGAGCAGGGATGACTGAGATGTTTAAAATATTTCATGCAATCAGGCAGCAGTAAGATGCATATCTGGTGTGAAGAGCTGCCTGAACAGGTGGCTCATTGTACAGACCCTGCCATTTTGTACATACAGTTCGTCTGCCTGGAATCCGCACTGTATATTGGATATTAATACAATTGAGAGAATCTAGAGCAGTGGTGAAATCCAATTTTTTAAACTACCGGTTCTGTGGGCGTGGCTTGGTAGGCGTGATGTGGCTTGGTGTGCGGGGCTTGGTGGGCGGGGCAGGGGAAGGATACTGCAAAATCTCCATTCCCACCCCACTCTGGGACCAGCCAGAGGTGGTATTTGCCAGTTTTCTGAACTACTCAAGATTTCCGCTACTGGTTCTCCAGAACATGTCAGAACCTGCTGGATTTCACCCCTGGTCCAGAGGTATTTCACAAGAAGAGTATTCCACTCCTCTACTCGCAACAGAATACCTTATGCCACCAGGCTTGAATTTTTGGGCTTCGACAACCTAGAACTATGCTGCCTACACTCTGACCTAAGTGTAGTACACAAAATTATCTGCTACAACGTCCTACCTGTCAATGACTACTTCAGCTTCAACCACAATAATACACGAGCACACAATAGATACAAACTCAAGGTAAACCGCTCCAAACTCAATTGCAGAAAATACGATTTCAGTAGCAGAGTGGTCAGGCACTACCTGACTCTGTTATCACATCCCCAAACTCCCATAACTTTAACCTTAGACTGTCTACTGTTGACCTCGCCCCAATCCTAATAGGTCTGTAAGGGGCATGCATAAGCGCACCAGCGTCCCTGTCCCCTACTGTCTCCATTTATTCCTACCCATTTACTGTGTTTATATTTATGTTTATAAATAAAATAAATAAATAAATGTTACCATAGGCTAACAATTATCTCACATTAAAACTTTCTGGGGAAGATTGTGGAGAAAACAGTTGCAAAGCAGTGTCCAAGAACTCTGGAAGAAGTAGATTAGCTGGATCCCTTCCAGTCATAATTTAAGCCTGGATATAGGAGAAAGACAACATTGATCATACACTTGGATGACCTCTGGCAGGAGCAGGATGGGGATGGTGCATCTATGTTGCTCCTCTTTACCTCTTGACTACCTTCGATACCATCTAAATTCAGGGGTTGGGGTTGGGCAGCACCATACTGTATTGTTGGTTCTGTTTCAACTCCTAGAACCAATTTCAGTCAGCATTAACAGGGAAGAAGAGGTCCAGTCCATGGCCCTTCTTTGTGGTGTGGTTCAGAGCTTGGTACCCTCACTTATCTGGGTCATAACAACTATATCAAGTCACTGATTGAAGTCATCCAAGGGCTCAGGATAAGTCATCACCAGTATGCACATGACACCCAGTTATATCTCCGCCACAAGACATTTGAGTCATGACATGGAACTCCTGTCTCAATGTCTGGAGGATAAGGAACAGCAGCCTTTAGCTCAACTCTATAAGTAGCTAAAGAACGTTCTTCCTGTGTCAACTCAGAAGGTTCAGATTGCCCCAGGAGGTGTTGATACAGTTCTACAGAGGAATAATTGAATCTGTCATTTGTACCTCAATAACTGTCTAGTTATTGGTATAATAACCAGACAGCGGTCCCCTCACATCCTGGACATAAACTGTTTCAACTTCTCCCCTTAGGATGCCATTATAAAGCACTGCATACCAAAACAACTAGAATTTTCCTCGTGCTATCACTCTGCTGAACACCTAATTACCATATGTCTAAGGATATTTACCCATGTTGTATGGCTGTATTACCATTACCCTTCGCATCTTTTTTACTACCTTTTCCTATTGGTATCTTATAATTAAATTGCTTTGTTGTTTGTATGTACACTGAGAGCATATACACCGGAGACAAATTCTAATTTGTCTAATCACACTAGGCCAATATAGTATTCCATGCCATGCCATGCCATTATCCTATCCTATCCTATCCTATCCTATCCTATCCTATCCTATCCATTCCATTCTTCTGGGGACCTTCTCTCTTTTATTTTGGATTGGGGGGGGGGTCTTCCTAGATTCACAGCTCCTGCTTGAAGAGCAAGTGCCAAACATAGCCAGGAGGGCCTTTGCCCAGTTTTTCATTGTATGCAATTTGACATATTGCTAGACCAGGAGGCCCTCCTTAAAGTCATTCATGCCTAGTCACCTCTTGATTGGATTACTGCAATGCATGCTACATTGGGGGGGGGGGCTTGAAGACTATTTACAAGAATCTGCTGGAACAAAATGCAGTGAATGGGTAATTATGGGTGCCTGTTATCCATACATGTAATACTTCTGCTCCTCAGGCTGCACTCATTACCAGTATGCTTCTAGGTATGGTTCAAGGTGCTGATGGTTATCTTTAAAGTTCTTTGTGATCCTGGGCCATGTTACCTTCAGGACTATCTCTCCCCAGTAGTATCTACCCATCCCATTAGATCTGGCAGGAAAGACCTGCTCCATATCGTGTCCGTGAGGGAAGAGAGTTTTTTCTTTCTGCTCTCTGGAACATCATCATCCCCTCAGAATCAGAGTCTTCCTAATCCTGATGGCCTTTTGCAAGGCCTTAAAGACCTGGTTTTGTCATTAAGCCTGGGGTCTTGATAGTGTGGGTGAGCCCATTTCCGAGCTGTGTCAACTGATGATTATTAACGTCATGAGTTGTTTTTCTCAGTTGTCATTTAAGTTATTCATAAATCCATTGAGGACCTGTATACCGCACAGGTCAGAAACAGAGCTGAGAAAGTATCTGCAGATCTCTCACATACTGGCCATAAACTGTTTCAACTCCTCCCCTCAGGACGCCACTATTGAGCACTGCATGCTAAAACAACTGGACACATTTTTCCCCTCATGCCGTCACTCTACTGAACACCTAATTACCACAGTACTGTCTTATGTCTAAGGATATTTACCAGGGGTGAAATGCTGCCAGTTCGGACCGGATCGCCCAATCTGGTAGCAATGGCGGCGGGTGGTTCAGAGAACCGGTAGCATAAATACCTGCCCCCCCCCCGCATTTTTTCTACAACCTCTTCAGCCGAAAAAAGTTTTTAAAAAGCCTCTGATGATCCCACGGCTCAGCTGGGATCATCAGAGGCTTTTAAAAGCATTTTTTCTACAACCTCTTTGGCCAAAGAGGCTGTAGGGAAAAAAAATGCCTTTAAAAGCCTCTGCCGATCCCAGCTGAGTTGCCTGATTGTCACAGGCTTCTAAAAACATTTTTTTCTGCAACTGTTCAACCAAAGAGGTTGTAGGAGAAAAAAATGCCTTTAAAAGCCTCTGGCGATCCCAGCTGAGTTGCCTGATCATCAGAGGCTTTTAAAAGCATTTTTTTTCTGCAACCTCTTTGGCTGAAGAAGTTGTAGAAAAAATGCTTTTGAAAGTTTTTTTAAAAAAAGTTGGCCACACCCACCCAGTCACATTACCCCCACCCCCACCTCCACCAAGCCACATCCACAGAACCGGTAGTGACAAATTTTAGATTTCACCCCTGATTTTTACCCATATGGCTATATTACTATTATCCTTCTTCTCTTTTTATTACCAATTCCTATTGGTATCTTACGATTAAATTACTTTGTTGTTTGCATGTACACTGAGAACTTATGCATTGGAAACAAATTTCTTGTGTGTCAGCCCAGAAACAGTCTTCCTAATCTTGATGGCCATTTACAAGGCCATTTACAAGATCTGGTTTTGCCATTGAACCCAGGGTTTTGATGGTCGGGTTGAGCTCATTTCTGAGCTGCGTTAACTGATGATTATTAATGTCATGAGTTGTTTTTCTCAGTTGTGATTTATGTTATTCATATTTCTGTTATGTTAAAATACAGCTTTGATACAACATGAAACCAAGACAATTTAGAAATCTCTTTTTTGATAACATGATATTGTTGCTGAAGAAATTATTGGGCAGGAAAATTATTGATCAAAAAGGAGGTTGCCATGGGAGAGAGGGAGGACTGACTAATGCCCATATTAAGAATTAAATTAAATAGGAAACCAGGAAATGGGAATAACAGTGCCTAAAAATGTCTCAAAGGGAAAAAAGCATATAGAAACAGAAGGAATATAGGAGGCAATCCATAATGCAATTTATAAAACTTACTCTAGGAGGGTTATGCTATGCAGAACAATCATTGTACTTCCATGAAAAACATGCTAATCTTATGTTTGGTCATATTTACTATCCTTATATTTTCTTCTGTGATCTCCTTCTGCAGAACATTTTAAAACAGTTTTGAAATGTTATATTAAATAATATTGTATAACAGGTCTGTTTATCATCTCCACGGTGTATCTCAAACTTGTAAAAGAAAAAAAAATTGAAAAATGAGAAGAGAGTGGTCTGCAATGTATAAAAGAATTTCAGATTCATGTTGGAAATGTGAACAAGAAGGGTCATTTTATCATGCTTGATGTCCATATAAAAATGCTAAAATGGATTCAAATACATATATTGTTTCAGAATATTTTAAAGGTCAATATACAATTGTTAATCAATCAAAATTTTACTACAGTCATAGATCAGCATAACAAGGGAGAGATATAAACAATAATTCTAAAAGCTAAAATATATGAAATACACACAGTTAAAACATTTTTAAAATTATATATATATATGACTGTACTAAAGATTTGATTTATATATACTGTATATATAAAATACACTGCTCAATAAAATAAAGGGAATACAAGCAGAAGACAAACAAGATCTGAATGAATGAAATAGCCTTATTAAATATTTTGTTCGTTACATACAGTAGTTTTGTGTTCCCTTTAGTTGTTTGAGCAGTGTATAAACTACTATATGTAAAGAACAAAGTATTTAATAAGGCTATTTCATTCATTCAGATCTCGGATGTCTTCTGCTTGTGTTCCCTTTATTTTTTTGAGATATATATATACATACATATATATATATATATATATATATATATATATATATATATATATAAACAAACCCTATAAAAAGGGTTAAAAACAATAAGTATAAAAATATAAAAATTAATATATGGCTAACTCTTATCATAATACAAAACACTCTCAACTAACAAGTTAAATACTCATTAAGGCTGGTTTGTGACACAGGGCATCATCTGATGGATTTTAATCACAGCTGTGCAGAACCTGGCAGAGTTGTATGTTGTAACCGGATTAGTGTCTGCAAACAGCAGGGGAGTATAAAAATGTCCTATGTGCCCTGGATGTTTATTTAGTACTGGTGAGATGAGACTATTACAAATGTCTTTATAGTGCAGGCACTGGAGGAGTACATACTCGTTTCTGCATGCCCAGAGTTACAGAGGCATTGCCTGTCTGGGCAGAGAGCTTTCAAGGACAGCCGAGGGCATAATACCATGCCAGATATAATATACAATTGAGACCTGCAGTCTTTCTTTTGGTATTGATGGGACCAACAGTTGGATAAAAGTCATAGAATCTTGTTTTTGTAAGCAAGATTATTGTATGCACAAAGATGGAAAGATTCCGCAATATCTACAATAGAGGACTAACAAGAGCTATAGCATTTAGACTTATATGCTGACCCATAGCACTACATGGGTAGTTTCAGTGTAAGCATTATTTGCATATTGCCCCCACGAATCTGGGTCTTCATTTCACCAAACGTGGAAGACTGGAAAGCTGAGTCAACCTTGAGCCCTATCAGGATCGAACTCCAGGCTGCGGGCAGAGTTTGCCTGCAATACTATACTTTAACCAGGTGCAGAATGATTGGTGTGGTATGTAATTTTAACCACTGTTATTTTAGAAATCTATTAGAAATCATATTAAATATATAATTATATTAGATTACATTATTAGAATTATATATTAGAATTTATAATCAAATATATTATAATAATTATATATTAGAAAAAGACGGATACATTTGCAAAGTATGTTTTGTCAGTGGTGGGTTGCCCCCGGTTTGGACCGGTTCGCAAGGACCAGTAGTAAAACCGGCAGGAGGCTCTGCCCACCAACCCCGATGTCATCAGGAAGCGCGCGGGGCTGCACAAGGAAAGCAAGCTCATGCACGCGGCCCCTTTGCAAACTTGTAGTAGAGGTAAGTAGAATGCACCCCTGTGTTTTGTGCATGTGCTTATGCCCATAGAAGACCCAAATTACACATGTACCAAAGTAAAAGTCTGGAAGCAACTCTAGCCACTCTGAGACTCAACCTATAAAATGAGAAACTCCAACCAAAGCAAGGAGACTATATGCAAACTGAACATAATAAGGAACAAATAACTACCAGAAGAAATTAATACGTACATGAACCTTTAGAGATAGACCGATGGAAACATGTCATTCATAAAAGAAAACTACAGCCAAGAGCAATGTCGTTGCTCTAGTTCAGACCAGTTCAATGCAGCTCTACTGGAGCTGAGCAATCAATTTCATACCCTTTCACTGGAAGAAAGCATGCAGAGAGCAATAGCACTTAGACCAGTGTTTCTCAACCTTGGAAGCTTGAAGATGGGTGGACTTCAACTCCCAGAATCCCCCAGCCAGCGCTGCTGGCTGGGGGATTCTGGGAGTTGAAGTCCACCCATCTTCAAGCTTCCAAGGTTGAGAAACACTGACTTAGACTTATATACCACTTCACAGTACTTTACAGTCCTCTCTAAGAGGTTTACAGAGCCAGCATACTGCCCCCAACAATCTGGGTCCTCAGATACCTGGAGAAGGGACATCATCAAGTGTTTCTGTGATAGGGAGAAAAGTAACCCAGACTTCCCCAAGAAAAAAAAATGGTGATAGGAGATTCACTTCTCGGGGAAACAGAATCAGCGATCTATAGACTGGACATAAAACATAAATTCATCATCCATTACAATTGCAAACAGTGTGTCGGTCGGTTACAAATCTTTTGTGCTTCCTCCCCATGTTCATAATTAACAAATTATCTGATTTAACTATGGCTTTATCATTTCATAAAAATTATTTTCAAAGATTATATTATAACATTCATTTTATATTTCATATTTCATTTCCATGTTTTATTACCTAGCCATTGATAAAATAAATCCCATATCTTATAATATTGTTTATCTTCTTGTTCTCTAATTTCAAATGTCAATTTACTCATTTCAGCACATTCCATGATTTTTTTAATAACTTCATCTTGTGTTGGTATTTTCTCATTTTTCCAATTTTTAGCAAACACTATTCTAGCTGCTGTTGATACATTCACAATCAAATATTTCAATTCTCTATTGTATATTTCTGGCACAATCCCTAATAAAAAAATCTCTGGTTTAAAGTCTATGTGTTTTCTTGTCATTTTTTCCAGTCATGTGTGAATTTTAGTCCAGTATCTTTTAGCTTCTACACATGTCCACCACATACGGTAATATGAGCCCGGTATCTGATGACATTTCCAACACTTTTCCGATTTGTTCTTGAACATTCTAGCTATTCTCGCCGGGGATAGATGCCACCTATAAAACATCTTGTACAAATTTTCCTTATATGCTGTTGACTCTGTCATTTTATAATTTTGCAACCACAATTTTTGCCATTTCTCTAAATCAATTCCAGAACCAAAATTTTTCCCCCATGCAATCATTGTTTCTTTAACTTGTTCTTCTTCCAGTTTTACCTCTAATAAGTAACCATACAATTTTTTAATTACATAGTCATCAGAACCTGTTAAGATTTTATCTATGTTAGTCAAATTATTGTAAAAACCTTCTGTCTTACAGTCTTTATCATATCTAGAATGTATTTACATATACGAAAACCAATCCATCTTTATATCCCGTTTTTCTAATTCCTGCTTCGTATTTCATTCAATAATTCACTATATCTAACATTTTGTTCCTTTCTGAATGTTATTGAATATGAGAATGCTTCAATAGTAGATAACCAGACTGGAATTTTTAAATAATGTTGTCTTTTAATCTTCTCCCAATTTAATAGCAAAGACTCTCGTATAAAATGTCTTCTAAAATACCCCTATGTTTTTGTGCCCTTGTACCATAAAAAAGCGTGCCAGCCCAACAAGAAGTCAGGTCCTTCTAAAGTCAACAATCTAGTATTTCTTAACATTATCCATTCTTTAATCCACATCAAATTTGTTGCTTGGTAATATAGTTCCCAATCAGGCAAATCAAAACCTCCTCTTATTCTAGCATCTTGCAGCAATTTTAATTTTATCCTCGCCTTTTTACCCTGCCAAATATATTTTAACACTATTTTATTCAAGATAGACTGGATAATTAACCTCCTAAGAGGGATGTTGTTTCCCTAGAGCAAAAATAAATGATGTGGCTGAGAGCCTTACTAAAATAATAACGCTCACAATTACTCTCCCTTTCTTCTCCTACATGTGGAGACCAATGACACAACAATGAACCTGAAAACATTATCAAGAGACAACAAGCAGCTCAGCAAGAAAGTTAAGGAGTTAGGAGTGCAAGTGTTTTCATCTGTACTTTTAACAGAAGGTCAACATCCAGTTGAGGGATCAAAGGATATTAGAAGTTATAACCAGAAGCCAACATGGGTTTGTCAGAAACAGATCATGCCAAACGAATCTTATTTCATTCGTTGACAAAGTGACTAAATTAATGGACCAGCAAAATACTATGCTCCCGGTATACTTGGACTTCAGCAAGGCATTTTTCAAAGTAGAGCATAGCCTACTTCTTGATAAGTTAGAAAAATGGGGGATAGACAGCATCATCACCAGATTAATTCGTAACTGGCTGATAAACTGCATTCAATGTATAGTCCTTAATGGAACTACATCCATATGGTAGGAAGTAAGCAGTGGGGTACCCCAAGGTTGTGTCTTAGGATTCTTCAATATCTTCATAAATGATTTAGGTGAGGGAATAGCAGGGGAACACATCAACTCAGCAGATGACAGCAAGCTGGCAGGAATAGATAACACTCCAGAAAAATAGGCTCAAAATCCAGAAGCATCTTGACAGACTTGAACACTGGGCCCTATCTAACAAAATGAAATTCTGAAACAAAGAGAAAAGTAAGGTTTTATACTTAAGCAAGAAAAACCAAATGTACAGGTAAAAGATTGGTTGAACCTTGGCTTAATAGTAGTAACTGCAAGAAGGATCTTGGAGTCCTAGTGGACAATCACTTAAATATGAGCCAACAGCGAGTGGCAGGCACCAAAAAAGCCAACGCTTGAGCAGGCGGTAGGACTTGAAGACCTCCAAGGTCTCTTCCAACTCAGTAACTTTATCAAATTTCCCTGAAACAAAGCTGGTGGCACCTGTAGAGCTACATTAATTCTGAAATGCAAAGCTTGTATTAGATGACTACAGTTCTGTAATTACTACTTGATCCCTCTATCCGCAATCATAGGATACCACATTATTCTAATTGACAATCACAACCTGGTATTGGCTTCATACATATTATAAAACTCAGGAGAAAGTTTTACCACAGGTATTTATTTACCGTATTTTTTGGAGTATAAGACGCTCCGGACTATAAGACGCACCTACCATTTTTGGTGAGGAAAACAAGAAAAAAAATTTTTGCCTCTGCCTCCCAGCAATTTTGCCTCATTGCAGCAAACAGCAAATAGCCTGTTTTACTTTCATTTTCGTTTTCAGCATAACTTGATTAGCACAAAGAAGAAAAAAAAATCTGCTCCCAGCAATTTACCTCCTTGCAGCAAGCAGCTGAGGCCTGCGCAACAATAGGCAATGGCAACCCCTGCAGCCTGAAACAGCTGAGAGTCAGGAGGCCAATCCAACGGACAATCAACTTGTGCTAATTAGGCTGTGCTGAAGCTGAAATGGGCTGTTTCTTCTTGCTGCTTGCTGCAAGGAGGTAAATTGCTGGGAGGCAGACGCCAAAGGGTAGGGGCAAGTGGGTGTGTGGGGGGGTACATTTGGTGTATAAGACACACCTAGATTTTCACTCCCTTTTAAGGTGAGTCTTATACTCCAAAAAATATGGTATATACCTTTGCGCGGGCGCCCCCCATCAAGTAGATAAAGAAGGTGAGGAGTGACCATGAAAGAAAACAGAAGAAAATATAGGATAATGCCCTTTTTACATCTGTATACTTTCTTGCTCTCTAGTGGACAAGAAAAAATACAACATTTTTATCACTGAACCAGTACTCTTTTCCCATTTATAAACAATAACATGAAAAGCCTTTTGTCCAAAATGATTTAGGAAAACTACCAGGAATATTTATTTAGAAATACTGCAATAAAGCAGGATGTCTGCCATTAAGCAAAGAAAGAGGTCATTCCAAGACAAAGTAGGACAAGAAAAAAGATCATGGGATGAGAATATATTCACACACACCTAGTCATTCCATGAGGCAATACTAATGAAGGCTAGCAGATGACTTGTCACTTGCAGGTGTAAGCAAAGCATCTAGACAGACATTGTTATAATGATCATCTCTTTACTACTGAAATGCATTACAAGTTTTTAGAATTGTTCACATACAGCACAAATATTTGTAAATAAATTCCTTGAGTTTTAATAAGACTTCTATCCGAAAGAACAGATTACTGATTTCTTAGATTCTCGCCAATCTGATCCCTAATATATTGGATATCCATAACATATTGATCAAAGGCAACTACCCCTTTGATAGCCTACTCAATTGTTAAATTTTAATTCTGATTTTTAATCTCATTTGCCAATTATCTAACCTTATTTCCTGTTATCACAGATTCACAGGTTATGGAAACACCATGGATATAGAATACCTTGGCTCTATCAAAGCATTCTAAATTCTCATGATGTCTACACTAATAAAAATGTAAACTATGTGCAAGAGGATGGTAGCTGTTAGATGAATTCATAATTGGCTGATTGAATGTGTTTAGAAAATACTCATAAATGGCATTGCATCACCTTGGAGAATAATATTGAGTGGATTATTACAATGTTTTTTCTGGAGCTTGTGCTGTTCAATAGCTAAATACTACAAGAAGACCACTTTGAAGTCTGTTTGATTGCGTGAAATGGTATATCACAAACCAACAATTTTTGAATCAGCATACTTCAAGTGGGCTAATTTATACAATGAGACCAAAATCTGGGACCCATCGCTCCTGTGGGATTGAAATTTGGCTAAATTTCAGTCCAGCTGTATTTCCCAAACACCCATAGGTTACAAGGTGCAAGGAAAGATGAGGAGGCCGTACCCCCACCCTCTTTCTTGCCTCCCTGTGGCCCCTGCATCCAATCATCCGGTGGCAATGCCTCATAAGCATGCAGTCATTGGTTGCTTTGAAATCTCTTAACAGTGCTGATTGATGAGGAAAGAATGCCTGAGGGCAAGGTAAGGCTGGCTGGGGAGTGCTGGTGATCCACTGGCGAGCCTCCTTCCTGAATAGTTGGGGGAGCAGTTTTACTCACAGTCCACAGCTTTTTTGTCGTCCCGCCCCACACAAAGTGGCAAGCAGTTCTGCAAATTGGAGGACGAGGAGGAGCAGGGGGAGGAGGGGGAAGAGGGAGAAGAGGAGGAAGAGGAGGAAGAGGAGGAGCAGGGGAAGGAGGGGGAAGAGGAAGAGGAGGAGGAAGAGGAGGAACAGGGGAAGGAGGAGAAGGAAGAAGAGGAGGAGGAGCAGGGGAGGAGGAGGAGGAAGAAGAAGAAGAGGAAGGGGAAGAGGAGGAAGAGGAGCAGGAGCAGGGGGAGGAGG
>WNWU01013815.1:2084665-2105799 GCA_012654045.1 Ptyas mucosa | reverse complement strand
TATATATATATATATATATATATATATATATATATATATATATATATTTTTAATAGGTTAACAATGGCTTTAAACCAGAGGTGGTATTCAGCTGGTTCAGACTGGTTTGCCCAAACCGGTAGCGGAAATTGCGGGTGGGCCCAACCCACTTCGGCTCTATGCCATCCTATTTAGGCATGTTTTTTAGGCTGGGCCCACACGAGGAAGGCACGTGCACCAGCAAAGCACATACACGGAAAGCCGGGTGCCTGCATGGACACACGCACGCTCACATTTGCGAACAAGTACGGAAAGTAAGTGAGTACCACCTCTGCTTTAAACCCAACCCAGGATGATACCCAAAAGCAGAAAATAATTGTTGGACTTGATTCACAACTTGATGAATCGGAATCTGATTTGATGATTTGATTTGCCCGGAAAAAAAATGGAAAGGAATATAAATATAAGAAATTTTGAGGTAATGGAATTGACGATTGATAGACTGGTCTTTTTTGGCAAGTTGAATGCTGTATTATTTAAAGAAGCTTTCTGAAGAAGGGATGCTGCAGAGATATTTACAACAGAGACTTAGGAATTTGGGAAATGAGATGCAATTGTTGGGAAACTTCCGAATTAAAATCCTAAGGAAAGCTTTTATTATTATTAAGAGTTAATCAGGGATATTTAATCCTGGACAGAGCAGAGATAATGATTGGGGTGATCTGTGATAGATAAGAAAGTATTGCAGACTTCCTGCGAGTTAATTACAATAACAGATTGGTAACAGAAGGCTTTGAAGTTTAATTCTGCTGTTGATTAACCTGTTAACTATTTGTGTGGGTGTGTGAGTGGGTGGGTGGGGTGGGTGAGTGGGTGTAATGTATGACAGGTCAGATTGCGTTGCAGACAAATGTACTGTTGTAGTTTATAGAAGTTTTGCAAGAGGGAAGGTTGTTGTTTTTGCAATATATTTGTCAGTGTTCTATTAGCAGGGGATAATATGTGTTTTTGTTATTTTTCCTTTCAGCTCACGTTTTTAAAATGTTTTTCTCTAGTTTTGTTTTGTCTTTGGGGGAAAAAATTCTTTTGCATTTTAATTTTTGGAATAAAATTAAAAAAAATATGAACCTCCCCCCCTCCCCCAAAGATGGGTAAAAGAAGTATGCTGCTCTCTCTTCTAACACAATGATTTCCCAGAAGTGGAATGGTCAAAAGTAGCTGGACTTGGGAAATAACACTTCAAAGACTGAGCTTGACTTGTTTGTATCATCACTAAGGACTCTTCCAAATGGTTATATTTAAAAAAACCCCTAATCATTCCTCCTTGAATTGGTCTATCTTCATAAAATGCGCTCTCTTTATTGTTTCAAATTTTAGGCTTCATAATTAGCATTTTAAAAGGTGATATTAGCACTTTCAATAGGGCAATCTACGCCTCTTTTCTAACTTTAAGAAAACATGTTTTTTCCCCTTCTTAGACGAGGCCATTGTTTGGTAAATGAGAACTTGCTTTTTCAGCAACTACACAATAGAGACCGTATTCTGAGAGTCCTTGAATACACTTCCAAGTGTTAAGGAAGATAGAAACCCAGCTGGGAAACGGTAATGTAACCCATAAATTTGCCACCTGTGGAATGTTATCTAGATTTCTGTTGTTCAAGTCTCACATGTAATCAATGTCTTTTATTGTATCATATATACCAAATTTACGTACCATTTGTTTCTGTACCGTGCAAAAGAATTTGAACACCCCTTCCCCCACCACCTTAATGAATGTTTTTTGCTTTGCCTGAATTACTCAGTGATTTGTAGTTTCAGGTGGGCAAAGAAGTCCCTTTTTGCTAAAAAATCTCTCTCTCAAATTTGGGGATTATGTTATCAGCCCCACCCCAAACTTGGGGTACTTGAGTTTGGAGGTAAGATCTCCATTGCTGACTCTCCTGAAAATACTGTCCTTCTAACCAGCCTGTTGTTGGGCTATGTTAAAGAAAAATATTGATGGATTCCGCTAATTTCATTTCCCCTCCCACCAGGGGAACAATAACCAATCACTTTCTGTAATGTTCAGTGATGGGAGTTACCAAGGTTTCAGGCCATGTCAATCTGGTGAATGACCATTGGCAGGTCCAGGATGAGAATAATGCATTCACCTTAACCTCCTTAAGTGTTCATTGTCTTTCAATGCTATTAAACATGATATTCTTCTAGACCGTCTTAGGAAGTAGGGGGCCACTGTTTTGTGATAGGTTTCCTCTTTTCTCCATGTTCAGCTGCAGTCAGTTTTGGTGGAGTGCCTGAGGGCTCTATATTCTCCACTCTCATCTATCTGCATGAAGCTGCTGAGACAAGTTATCCATCAGCATAGGGTGTTGTATCATCAGTATGCTGATGGTACATCTCTGCCCCTGGCTGTCCTGGTAAAGTTAACAAGGTTCTGTCCCAGAATAAACATTTCAAGAATGTTTACAATACAATTGCACAGGGGTGGGCAAATATGACCCCTTTATGACCTGTGGACTTCAACTCCCAGAATTCCTGAGCCAGCTTGGCTGTCTCAGGAATTCTGGGAGTTGAAGTCCACAGGTTGTAAAAGGGCCACAGTTGCCCACTCCTACAATTGCACATATAGCAATAGCACTTAGACTTAGACTGTATACCGCTTTACGATGCTTTACAGCCCTCTCTAAGCAGTTTACAGAGTCAGCATATAGCCCAACAATCTGGGTCCTCATTTTACCCACCCCGGAAGGATGGAAGGCTGAGTCAACCTTGAGCCTGGTGAGATTTGAACTGCCAAATTGCAAGCAGCCGGCAGTCAGCAGAAGTAGCCTGCACTACTGCATTCTAACCACTGCGCCACCACGCACATATATACGTGAAGTGTTAAAACCACTTTATTATGCCTTGGTAAGACCACACTTGGAATACTGCAAGAGAATAGAGTCTGGTTTCCTATTTATTCAGATACCACCCAACTGAATATCTCATAAATGTGCTACATTTGTTTGAAACGTACAAACTCAGATTTGTAAATAAAGTGATTATAATTGTGATTGACAACCCATGATATATATTTGTTTATAAGAAAATCTCAAGTTTAAAAAAAAAGAATGCTGTTGCATTCCCTTGAATAAATACTATCAAGACTGAAATGTAATATTTTTTAATTAGGAAGAAGACACGGTCCAGACCGGTATAGTGGTGAAGGTATTGGACTAGAGCCAGGTAGACTAAGATTCTTCTTTCAGCCTTGGAAACTCATTAGATGATCTAGAGCAGCGATGGGCAATTAATTTTCCCAAGACTCCACATGAGAAACTGGGACTATTTGGATGGCTAAATCAACAGGGCTGTGAAAGTGCATAGGCATGCATGCACACACATACATAAATTTTAAAAAATAGCACTCACCTTCAAAATAAAAGCAAGGCAGCTCTATTACGTGCATGGCATACACTAATTTACATTTGATTTCTAATTTCCAGTTGACCTCACATGGGCCAGACAGGGGCAGCCAAAGGGCTGGATGAGGCCCCGGGCGCCATAAAATACTCAGGTTTGATCTAGAGTCAGTGACTGCTTTACCACACATATCATTACAGCCAATTACTCTCTTTCAGTCTGTCCTAACCTTCAGGTTTGTTTTTGTGAGGAAAAACTGGAGGAAAGGAATTCTATACATATTACCCTAAGCTTCTGGAGAAGAGACAGGTGCAACATTATGTTGTTGGAGGAAATATCCATCTGGTTCAGTTCCAAGCGGGGAGAAAGACACTGGAAACATGGAGGCTGATTCGAAAGATGGTTTGTTGATGGACAGGACCACATGGGTTTGAGGTCCTGGGCAGCTGACCACATGGAGTGCAAAATGAAGGTTCTTTATACCCTCTCTTGGGCCTTGCCCTTGAGCTTCCTGTTCCTGTGCAAGAAATGTATTCTATTGGCTGTACTCAGACTCCCATGGTGCCATGAGGGGATCATGTTTGTCTGAATCAAGTTTGGTTGATTTGGGGCTATTAAGAAAGGTGAGGGCTGCTTTCCAAGAGCATGTTTCTCCTTTAGGGAAACATTTTATCCTGCCTTTTTAATATTTCTCAAAATATTTCATTCTTCTAGGAAAGGGGTGGGTGCTAACTTTCTACAATATATTACATGGAAAAGTAAAATAATAAAATGTATACATAATCACTTTTTTTGAAGGAAGGGAATATATTTTCAGTCACTGATCGGGTCATCCAATTTTTCAGTTTATATATAATTCTACTTTTTCACTGACCATTGTAACATCATTACAATGCATTAGGAAAATGTATTTTCTTCCCAACGAAACAATTTCTTTGCAACTATTTTAAGCTTACAATATTATATTCATAAAACCTGAACAAAAGAGTGAACACATTAAAACAATTATCATAACTGAAGTTCATCTTCGGGATCAGGAAGAAAATGGTTGAAATAAATGGTCATACGAAGCACAATTGCCAGAAACCTTTGCCTCACATCCATCGCTCTGCCGTTTTGCTATAAAAGGCAGATTAATAAAGACATTTAAAGTAAAGAAAGAAGATATAATAGATGCAACAATGACACAAAGTACAGAATTCAGGAGAGCAGATGAAGAAACTGAGTATTAAAGAAGCTACTAGAACCCACACATGAGAAAGGCAGTATTCCAAACTGTTTCTTATAATAATTATTACATTTCAAAGAATTATTCAGACAGCTCATTGAGAGTCAAAGTAGCATCGATAGGGTTAGGAAATCCTTATTGTACTTGAACCTCCTTGAAATAACTGCCGTCCAAACTTTCTCAGTCTGTTCACAAATAGAAGTAGTTCAATAAGTTAGTACCCCTCTGGTCTTGCTCTTGATTCCTTGAAGAGAATCTCTTGAGAAACTTATATTGGTTAAGGAGGCCAGATGCAATGGCCCACTTAATAATTATAGAATATATAACAAATGCCTTCACTTCACCTGAATGGTTACTTTTGTTTTGTCCTAGGTCCTTGGCCTTAAGTGAGAAGGTCAAGAAATGAACTTGGATAGCACATTGCAAATCATGGGTGATATTTATAATAAAATCTGTTATAGATTTGTACTGTCCTCTCCCTTCAATACAAATTATAGCCTTCAGCAGCCAAGAATGTGTTGAATCAGCTACAGTTTTATGATTTGCTATAGATAAAAAAAACTCCTGATATCCAAAGTTCTTATAAGCAGTTAATATGGAGCTGTCAGATTTAAAATCCGGATATGAATAAAAAGACACCTGTCAGCAACTTCTTCCGTAATAATTTCTTCCGTTATTAATATATGAATAAACAAATCCCATATTTTCATATACCTGGTTTTTCGCCATAATCTTTCTAGCAAACTAATCAGCATATGATAATCAATATATATATTTGTTCCTTGACATTCACATTCTGCAGATAAGAGCAGCCATCAGTTCAGATGGATTTGAAAGAGGCTTAGATAGAGACAATAAGGTTATATGATATTTCCAAGATCAGGCCTAATATGATACCAATTGTTGCTAATGTAGGGAGATTGTTGTCCTGCCTATGGATTTCCTGGGGCATTTTACTGAACATTCTGAAAAACAGAATGGTGGATTAGATGGAAATTGGGTCTAACACAGCAAAAGTTCCCTTACCTTCCATCACTCTGTTAAACAAATAATTCCCTCCACACTGTCAAACGATTTACTAAGTCTGCACTACTATTAATCTTCTCATCATTCCCACCACCCATCTCCCTCCACTTATGACTGTATGACTGTAATTTTGTTGCTTGTATCCTTACGATTTATATTGATATTGTTTCCTGATTGCTTATTTGTACCCTATGACTATCATTAAGTATTGTACCTTATGATTCTTGACAAATGTATCTTTTCTTTTTATGTATACTGACAGCATATGCAACAAAGACAAATTCCTTGTGTGTCCAATCATACTTGGCCAATAAAAAATTCTATTCTATTCTATTCTAGTCTAGTCTAGTCTAGTCTAGTCTAGTCTAGTCTAGTCTAGTCTAAGACCACATTAACCTGTTTAATATGACTCAATCAAAAATTTGTACCCTTAGGTAGACAGAAAAAAAATGATTAGACTGATATATAAAAACCTACCTTAGACTTTAGAAAACAGTTTCAAAACAAAGATCTTTAATACTATTATTCCAGGCTGAATAAGGAAAAACAACAATTGCAATAGATGATAACAATATAAAATCTACCATTTTTTAATCACTTATTGAAACTGCAGAATGAGATAGTTTAATTTCTCAAGATATGAATGGCAGTTTTTTATTTTTTTAATTTTTACCCTCAGTTAGATAAATATCCTCAGATAGATCATCTAAAGAGACTTCTGGTAAATTTCTAGACTATGTCATTACTTTCTAGTTCAAATGATATGAATACCTTTAGGAAACTTCAGCCATAACCCAAGTTTTAAATTATCAATAAGTGTTGTATCTTATGACTCTTGATGAACGTATCTTTTCTTTTATGTACACTGAGAGCATATGCACCAAGACAAATTCCTTGTGTATCCAATTACACTTGGCCAATAAAAAATTCTGTTCTGTTCTGTTCTGTTCTGTTCTGTTCTGTTCTGTTCTGTTCTATTCTATTCTATTCTATTCTATTCTATTCTATTCTATTCTATTCTATTCTTTCTTCAATTTAATACTAAATATGCTTGATAAAAGAACAAACATTTCTCCAGGTGTAGTTTGGAGGGGGAAATGTTATGTACCCTATCTTAAGATCCTGAAGAAAAAAAGCAAGATATACAGTGTATTTGAACAATCAAATAAATAAATGAATGACATATGACAAAAGGAGATGGACAGGACTGGATTGAAGGTTGCACTTCAATGCATAATTATTTTACAGATTCAGCTCCAGGAAACACTCCTCTGGGCCTCATTGCAATTATTATTTGATCGTAATATTAATGGTTAAATTAATTGTTTTATTTAAATTTTTAGGATTTAGATTTTTTTTTTTACACATTTTACTAGAAGGTAATGAATCCAGGTTCCTAAGACGATGACAATGGTGATAAAGATCATTATGGTGGAAGTGATGATGGCGATATTGTCCACATCCTTAAGAGTTCCTTGTGATTTGGAAGGCAAACTAAGGACAAACTCCATTTAACTTTTTTCAACGTTTAGCTCTTCGGTGAGGCTAACTCACTGCTTTCATTTTAAATAATCTGCAACCAATTTCCACGATCCCCCAAATGGCAGAAAATCAAATGCCTTGCTCAAGTGTCTGTTCCACACCAAGGAACACCCTCTATAGTTGACACACCATTTTATTTCATGTCACCAGCTCATTTAGCACAATGTCCTTTTATTTCACTGATATGAATTACTTACCCAGCAGTTACCTGAGAGTATTTTTAGAACTTTCTGCAAAAGTGCTTTTACTAGTGAGCACTCAAGTTAGAGAGGAAGATGAAGAGGGAGAAAGAGACAGAGTGATAAACATTTTAATAAGTGCTGAGAAAGAAGGTGAAGCTTTCATGGGCATCAGTCAAATTATTATTATTATTGTTGTTGTTATTATTATTATTATTATTTAAATTTATATACCGCCCTACTCCCGAGGGACTCAGGGCAGTGAACAGCCAAAATAAAATACATGTAATACAAATATTAAAAACATTTAAAATATATTAAATATTATGGCCCCATACGACAAATTAAAACCAATTTTAAAACCTAGTTTAAAATTTAAAACATAAAACAATTTAAAAGAGGTTAGGCCAGGCAGGCCTAGAAATACTGTCCTTTGCTTAGATTAATTGCTAATTGGCTGTACTTCCAACTCTGCCTATAATCTTTGAATAGGGATTACTTATCATTTCAAAGCCCTGGATGAAAAATTTAATTTGCCGACTTGAAACTTTATCAAGGCACAGATCCATCATTCTACAGATAATGCTCACGTTTCAGCCACAATAGAGCCCAGAATTTTGGTCGTAAGTCATTGTGAACATAATTCAAATCACAAGACTCAAATTTATGACCATTTTACAATGGTCGTTAATGAGTCACATGGTTTGTAAATTCAAATCCATCTTATCCAATGTGGGGGGGGGGTGTTTGCCAGAAAATGCCAAAAAACATCCCAAAATGTTATCATATGTCCATGGGACACTGCAACTGATCATAAGTGGGAGAAGCTTGCCAAGTGCCCAAAATATAATCCATGACCACATATAACTTTGTAACTTTGAGAATGGGTCATAAGTAACTTTTTTAAAGTCTCTTCTAATTTCAAAAGGTTATTAAGCAACCAGTCATTAATTAAGTAAGTATAAGTAAGTATAACTATCTATACTTCTTCAGGGAAGGTTAAAAAAAACGTTTTCCTCACTTCTTTTGCTATGGTGGTGGTTTCTATGTGTTGAAATGTTGAAAATAAACATGTATAGGGAAAGAGAAAACGATATATTCAATGAAGTGTTGTCTTGGCGATTCTATTTAGTATCTCCTCATATGAATAAGCAATAGAAATGTCTGTTAACATTGCAATAAAATCTTACCTGCACAAACAGGAGAAAGAGCTTAAATGTGTGGCTTTGTTGGACAGTTTTCAAACAACTAGTCTTCCACAGATGCTTTCTATAAAACCACAATGCACTGAAAGGCTCCTTTTCTTACACTATGACTGTCCATAAACTAACATTTGTTTGCCAAAATCAAGGGTCCTTTTCATTAACTTTTCATTAGATTTAAATTAAAAAAGCTTTCACTTAGAAGATATTTTCAGTAATCCCTTCCTAGGCATCTGGTACAAGCCAAAATGATTACATATTTACTAGTTGTTGTGGAGTCATTTTGATATTTCTATTTATTTTAATTATAGAAATGTCTAATGCTTGTCTAAGGTTTAAATTTCTTCTACAGAATCCTATCTGGAGTAAATACAATGCTACCATTTAGAAAACAGAATAACAGAGTTGGAAAGGACCTTGGAAGTCTTCTACTCCAACCCCCGCTGAAGCAGGAGACCGTATACCATTTTAGACAAATGGTTATCCAGTCCCTTCTTAAAAGCCTCCAGGGTTGGAGTACCTACAATTTCGGAAGGCAAGTTGTACCACTGGTTAATTGTTCTTACTGTCAGGAAATTTCTACTTAGTTCTAGGTTGCTTCTCTCTGTATAATTCCAAACTGATCTTTTTAGGCCTCTTCCTCTCATCCTGCTCCAAAATCTGATTCAGAAGAATGATTCAGAAGGATAATTTGGGCCTTTGTTTATGTGTCCTCTTTATTAGTTCCCTCAGTAAAACTGTCCAGAAGCACTGCTGGTCACTGCTGCCTAAACTCAGCCTGGCATTGGGCCAATGCTATCAAAAGTCCTCGCCATCTGTCTTTTGTCTGCCAGGGAAGGACAAGCAGTGAGAAAATTCCTATTTAAAACTATCTTTTATTTCCCACTTCACTTTTTGCCCTTGTGTTTGGAATGCATCTTCTTGACTGGCGAAACTGGGTGTCTGGAACCAAGAACCCGATACTGAAAGGACTTGGACTAGAAACAACCATGACTTCCATCATCTGGCTCAAAGCCTGGGTTTATGAACCATTATTCTTAAACTGCTTAAAGAGAAGTCTAAAAATGAGCTTCTTACCAGCTTCTTAATATGGCCATCATCTTAAAGGAAATAGGAACAGAAGAGAGAGGGGATTGAGAAGGAGAGAGGCAGAACTGCCCTCATACTATTTCTCAGACAACCCATTTAAACAGCCAGTTACTTCCTACCTGACTTTCAAAAGCTGCTTTTCCTCCTATTTTGAATCAATGCATGCCAGCACACTAGACAACCCAGAGGGAGCTTTTGAGGCAACTCGCTATGTTTAGGAAAACTACCTTCTCCATACTGGAACTTTGTTTTTGTTCTACAAACTCACCAGTGGTGGGTTTCAATTTTTTTTTACTACCGGTTCTGTGGGTGTGGCTTGGTGGGCGTGGCATGGTTTGGTGGGCGTGGCATGGTGGGTATGGCAGGGGAAGGATACTGTAAAATCTCCATTCCCATCCCACTCCGGGGGAAGGATACTGCAAAATCTCCATTCCCTCCCTAATCCAGGGGAAGGTTACTGCAAAATCCCTATTTCCTCCCAATCAGCTGAGATTTGGGAGGCAGAGAATAAATGGGGGCGGGGCCAATCAGAATTTTTACTACCGGTTCTCCGAACTACTCAAATTTCTACTACCAGTTCTCCAGAACTGATCAGAACCTGCTGAAACCCACCTCTGAAATTCACATTATGGCAGTCTCTGGTCTGGAAAGCATCAGGAAAAACTTCAGAAGCAGCATTCCAACCCTTGAAAAAATGTGATTGGAATAGGGTTGCTTTTTTATTTACGAAGTTCCATGCATTCCAAAGTATCCTTCTCCTTCCTAATAACCATTTTGTTAGATCTAGTTCTTCACTTTCCTAAAATTTCTAGCACGATAGATAGTTTGCTGAACAAACTTCCAAGTAAGCTTGCTTCATTAGTTAATCAGATTTATGAGATTAAGTCTGCTGATCAACAATCTAAAGCATTCAGCTCCATGGTCATCTTTTTGTTTTATAGCTGCGATTTATACTGCTTACCTTTAAAATAGCATTATACATTAATTTGCATTTTAATTGTTATTCCGTGCAAACAAATTAAATCATATTAGAATTTGTTCAATTTCTCAAAAGAAATAATTGGGGTAGGTTTATTACTTGCTAAAACTCCAAAAATAATTGTCTGAATATTTGCACCCTGATGTATTTCTAACCCTAAGAGAGAAAATTGGCCCATTCTGTCTCAAATGAAACAGAAAAAGCTGCAGAAAAAATGGTTACAAAAATTAAGAGGTGCTCAATCTATATGAATCTATACAAATACTAAATATTGGCAGGTGAGGTTATTTCTAAAGCAGTTGTATAAGCAGAAATTAGAGCAGCTGGTGGTAAAGTTTAGATTTCAATAAAATTATACTGATAAAAGGGTAAAACATAAACAGCAACAGCAGGCTAGAGGTTGCAAGATTTTTTTTATATGCTCACCCTAGAATGCACTTAGTTAAATGTCAAAATAAATATAGTTTTTTTCCCCCAAAACAAGCCAATTTTGTATTGTTATGAAGATCGTATTATTTAAAAAGAAAAAAACCAGAGGCAGGCATAAATCACCTACTTCACAGTTTTCTGTTAAACAAACATTTCAAAATGGTCACATTTCTAAAGTGAATTTCTAAAAAGAGGCTTAGAATTTTTTAAAAAATGGAGAAAGGGTTGATGAATGTTATGGTGGAATGTAGAAGGTAAATGTTGAGGTTCATTGTTTATTTTAATCTTATGGTTTTAGATACGATCAATTATTAAGCCTGGCCTGATTACTTGGGTTAATTTCAAATCAGGTTTTTTGGCAAAGAAAAAGGAATGTAAAGAAATCTTTAACCACCTTTATAGATGGCTTAATCTGGAAACTCAACAGATGTAGCTATGCTAATTCTTTTGTAGCCATCAATGGGTACTCTAGTATGGTAACTTATTCTTCATCACACTTTTTCTTCTAGGACTACCAGATACCCAGATATCTGAGTAGTGGTGCAGTGGTTAGAGTGCAGTACTGCAGGCTGCCTACAATTTGGCAGTTCAAATCTCACCAGGCTCAAGGTTGACTCAGCCTTCCATCCTTCCGAGGTGGGTAAAATGAGGACCCTAACTGTTGGGGGCAATATGCTGACTCTGTAAACCACTTAGAGAGGGCAGTAAAGCACTGTAAAGCGGTATATAAGTCTAAGTGCTATTGCTAGTGCTATTGCTATCCCCAAAGCATTAGGATTGCAGGGGAGAGATTTCAGAATTAAGCTGATTGTCTGGATTTTGGAGGCCTTGGCTAACTCTGGTTCTACTTTCTAATTCCACTCATACATACATCCTAAACCAGCCAAATAATTAACTGCCACTTGGATATGATTTACAACCGAGTGCTAAAAGCAGGCATTGACAATGTGTGGGAATTAATTACAAGGCAACTATTATCCCTGTCAATAAAAAACTACAGGTATTTCCCATGGCCAGGTTTACCAAATGAAAGTCTCTGGATTCAGGAGCGCTGGCTTTGTTCTACTGACACAGAAAGTCAAAGGCAATTGTTGCTGTTCCTGGAACTGTTGGCTCAAAATGGATAGAAGGCTTTGGATGGTAAAGGGATATACACTAAAGTGTGAACAGGGCTCAGCAGGACAGAGAGATGACAGAAATTAGAATAACTGGAGGGTGGCCTTTTGCACACATGCTAGCTTATCGAAGGCTGCCTGAAAAAAGTTATGACACGAGAAGGATCATCTAGTACAGGGGGTCAAACTCAAGGCCTGGGGGCCGGATCTGGCCCATGGGAAGCTTAGATCTGGCCCACGGGGCTGCCCTGGAAACAGTGAAGGACCAGCCCACAGTGCCTCTGCCAGAGAAATTAGAGCATGGGAGTTCTGCGTGCGGTCCTCCTGAGCACTGTTTTTGCTGGCAGGGGGTTGCAGGAGCCGAAAAAGGAGCTCGGGAGCCCGTTTTCACTGGCAGAGTGCTCAGGCCACCACAGACGCTCCCGACACAGGTGACGTTGAGCTGGCCATGTCCACCCTGGCCACACCCACCCCAGGCCCCCAAGGTCAACACAACCCTGATGCAGCCCTCAATGAAATTGAATTTGACATCCCTGATCTAATAGAACAAATAACAGAATTAGAAGAGACCAATTCTACTCCAATTTGCTGCTCCGGCAGGAAATTCTCTACCATTTCAGACGAATGGTTGTCCAATCTATTCTTAAAAACTTCCAGTGTTGGAGCACTCACAACATCCAGAAGCAAGTTGTTCCACTGATTGTTCTAACTGTCAGGAAATTTCTCCTTAGTTCTAGGTTGCTCATCTCCTTGATTAGTTTCCATCCATTGCTTCTTGTCCTGCCTTCAGAGTTGATTCCCTCTTCTTTATGGCAACCCCTTAGATATTGGAGCATTATCATGACACCCTTAGTCTTTCTTTTCATTAAACTAGTCATACCCAGTTTAATGGACCAATCATTTCCTTGACTTTTTTTCTTGTTTTTTACGTATTGAAAGAAGGTGTTGTTGTTTTGTTATTTTTGACTTTTGAGTCTTAGCTTTCCTGAGTTCATCTTTGCAGGCTTTCTCATTGTCTCAGATATAAGGGCCACAAGGAGGCATGCACACATATAAAGAGAGATTTAGGAGAATTATGCCTCAGAGTCACTCCTGTGAACACAGCCTCTATAGGGTGACCCAATTCTCTTTGCGGTTGTTGATTAAGTCAGTGTGAAATGAGAAAGGAAGAATAATTGGTGCTGGAATTGCAGGTCACCAAGGGCACTACATATGTGGAGTTAAAGTCTTGAAGCTTTGGAGGAAAATTAGTATTTCTGTGACTCGGCCTTAAGTTCTTTTGGGAATCAATAAATGATAAAAAAGGATAGAAATGCAATTGAGGAATCTGGGATTTTCTCTGAGATAATTTGAAAATTGCAACGTTATGTCTATCAAAAATATATGGTTAGCTGTTACACAAGTGGCTAAATAAGTAAATATATCATACAAGTAACTAAGCATTACATAAAGCAATGTAATGCATAAATGAACATGCAAATTAATATTTGAATGTGCCCTTTTGTTGGTCCTTGAATTCAAGTGATCTAGACAGCTGGCAAAACTGAGCCTGCAGATCACTATACTAGATCTTGTAGATTCAAAAGCTAAGGTTGCAGGACTATTTGGTACTATAACCATTGGCAGAGTCTCCTCAAAAGTTGTGTCTTTGCCCCTTAGATTAATCAAAGTAAACATGAAATCATTGTAAGATATCATCCTGAATTTTGGAGTGAGCACAGCTTTGAATTTGCTGTCACAACTCCAATAAAACAATCAATATCCTTCCTGAATATGAACAAATGGAGATTAATTTGAACATGTTGAAAGTGCTGTTGGTTAATAGAAAGACAGACTTTAGATTTGGAATTCTGCCTAGTCTGGAATAGAGGCTTTTTTCAGAAACATCTCCTTTATAGATGGTCAATGCTTTGTGGCAATAACCTCTTCAAAGATGCCACATAACAAAGATTGGGAATTCTCCATATCTGAAAGTATTTAAAAAAACATATCTTAAAAACAGATTTTAAAAAACAGTTCTTGAAAATGATTTAACTGGTTTTTCTACACAATCCAGAGTGTCCAATTAGATGAGCCTTCCAACTACCTAATTCCATAATTCATTGGTCAGGGGAAAAAAACAATTGCAGGGAACTGCAGTTACCCTGTGGTAAAATGGGTCGCCAATAAAATTTACAAATAAATATTTTTTTAAAAAAAACTTGTTTTACCCATCCCAGCAGATAGAACTATGAACAATTTACATGACTTATTGAAAAAGGCATTTTAAATTTTGAAGAACTTTCTCTAAATGAAAAGAAAACCCTAAAATAGATACATGTATGAAAATATCACCTTTTCTTCCTTTAAAAAGAAAATATCCACATCTAGTATACAGTTTGGCTTCTTTATTTGAGATATCTAAAAGTAATTTTGCTGCTTCTTGTTAACTTTTGGCACAGTGGGATCTTGATGGTGCAAGCTGATTAATGGAAAACTGTTAAGTATTTACATGGTCATATCTTGAATGAGCAAGGCACTCTTGGACATTTTCCAACTGCATGATCTACAAAACATTGCATAAATGATGCTGAGTTATGAAAACAAACTGGGTAAAAGCAAAACTGAGACCTTCCACTAGATACAAATCAATACAAGACACATTGACGTTTAGCCTGGTATTCTAATTATTTTATAAAGGCTATGTGCCCAAGAGTATGACAAAGTGGAAGAGACGGCATTAATAGTAATAATACGTATAGTCTTCTAACTGCAATTTCTCTTCTCTGTAAACAGAGCATAGAGAGGATAATTTAATTCTACAGGAGATCATGACATTTACAAATTGCTCTCATAAAAATGAGATTACAGTCAATGTAATGGCTGAGGGGGATATTTTATTTTAAAATGAGAGCAGTACTTCTCCATTTTGATTTGACATGTAGTTGACAATGTTTATTCATTTGTTTATTCATTTATCTGATTTATTTATTTGAATTATATACACAAGATGTCCATCTTACATATATGACTCTGGGAAGTTTCCAAAATTAAAACATTAAACAATACCAAACCCTCCCCAAATAAAGTGATACAAGCATTAAAATAGCAAAACAATATAAATGTGTTTTTTTTAAATATAGTACAGTCAACAGGAGAACATAGTTAATTCAGGAAAAGTATAGCCATTTTATAGATTCTGCACAATATTCTTTTTGAAGCTGTTGGGAACAGCCCAGGGCTTAAGCTCCTCCCATCACCCACAAACTAATGGAACGTGTGAGAGAACCAACTTAGTCCTGGAACAGTACCTCAGGTGCTACATTAATTACCAACAGGACAATTGGGCTGACCTTTTGCTTTTTGCAGAAGTAGCATATAACAATTCTGTGCATAGTAGCACAGGGTTCACCCCATTTAAGGTGGCATCCAGGGAGGACTTTGTAGCTATGCCAGAGTTGCCTTAAGAGAAACCACATACCCTCCTTAGTGGAATAGGTAGCCCAACTGCAAAACACTTGGCCAGTTGTCCATAAGGCACTGGAGAAAGCACATCAGGCACATAAGAAACAAGCTGACAAAAACGTGTGAAGCCAAAGGATTTTAAAATAGGTGATAGAGTTTACCTCTCCGCGAAGTACTTACAGTCCACCCAACCATCTAAGAAACTGGGTCCTAAATATGTGGGGCCATTCCTAATTGTTAAAGTAATTAACAATTAGGAATGGGCCCACAAAGAGTAATTAACCTAGTCACTGTACAGTGTACAACTGGAGTTTGGGGCCATAGGATGGGTGCAGCAGCAGAAAAGTTTCTTCTCCAGGTGACCTTCGTTAATGAACAGAATCTACACGATGCTCCTTCTATTGGACCTGTTGGGACTTTAAGCTTTATATTACAGTAAACTTCCAGTATTACTCTAACATCTGCCCTGCTTGTCTTATATGTTAGTTTACAGAATTATATCTTATCAATATTTCACAATGCTTCAAAATCTCAGTGGCTTTGTTGTTTCTTCTGTCATAACATACAAAGCTTTCAGCTATATCTTATTTCACAGCTGTTTCAAACAAAACAAATCCACTACAGTGTGAAGAAAAGTTTTAGAAGAGAATTGTTCACCATTACCTCTCAAAAGCCATTACCTCTTAAACTTTGCTGTTGAAAGTAGCCCAGGGGAAAAGCAAACAAACTGTGAACTAAATCCAGTCACCAGCTAAAAATGACACTTTTAATTAAAATGTCTAGCATTATCTTTCAAAATTCAGTTAACTGCCTAGCTAGGTCAGTTTTATCTATCACTGAGAATCCTCAATTATCCTCATGAAGTCCTCAATAATACAGAATCCAACACTGGCCCAGTTATAAATTCAAGTGAAGGATAAAGAAGCAGAATGAATGAAATTATACTTAAAGACAATTCAGGTCACACATGTTCCAACACAAATTATTTCCCAATCTTGGCTCTTTCACAGCAGAATAAAGCTCTCAAAAATAGTAACAATAAGCCCTAATTAAGGTTCAGTTTTAATGAACTGTCATGTACGTATATATACATCAAAATCCTAGTAGAGAAGAATATTACTATCACAGGTACTCTCAGAATGAAGGTCCTTCATCTACTCCTCCAAAGATAAGGCACCTTAGTCAAATATTTGAAACTTCAAATGCTGGCTGAGAGTTGCTAATGTTATTGTTTTTATAGGTTTTCTCCCAGCGTGGTAAACATTCTGGACAATCCCTCTTCTAGCTCAGTACATATCCTGCTACTTGGTGAGTCTGCTTGAAGAGCTCCAGTGTTACATAAGTGGTGGGATGCAATCCCAGCAAAGCCGAACATGGTAGAAGTGAAATGAAATAAAAAGCAGACCTAGAAAATAACATTGCTAAACAGTAGTGCAGCAAGGACACCATTTAAAATATGGTTTTAATTAGTTGCCCTACAGAACCTGCCTGTAACATATATAAGAGGAACAAAATTTGTTTATAAACTTGAATCACGGATCTTTCTTGGAGAAAATTGGGTCAATTACAAAAAAAAGCAGATATGTGCACATATGTAACATACATCTAACAGATTATTAACATACATCTCACAGATTATTAGTCTCCAGTCATAAAGGCTAAATACTGCACTAATTAGAAGAGCCTTGCTGGCACAGTGGTTAGAGTGCAGTACTGCAGGCTATTTCTGCTGACTGCTGGCTGACTGCAATTTGGCAGTTCAAATCCCACCAGGCTCAAGGTTGACTCAGCCTTCCATCCTCCCCAGGTGGGTAAAATGAGGACACAAATTGTTGGGGGCAATATGCTGACTCTGTAAAACTGTATATAAGTCTAAGTGCTATTGCTGTTATTGCTAATTACCCTATCGAAGAAAGTTAAGAGCCTTGGTGGTGCAGCAGACTAAAGTACTGTTAACTAACACCAGCTGCCTGCAATTACTGCAAGTTCGAATCTCACCAGGCTCAAGGTTGACTCAGCCTTCCATCCTTTCGAGGTAGGTAAAATGAGGACCCGGATTGTGGGGGCAATAAGCTGACTTTGTATAAAAAAGACAACCGCTTAGGGGGGCCGAAAGTCCTACTAAGCAGGTATATACAAAAGTATGAAGGCTATTGCTTAATGCATTGTAAGCCACCCTGAGTCTCCAGAGAAGGGCGGCATATAAATTGAACCAATAAATAAATAAAATAAATAAGTATATTATTGATACTGACTGCACTGGAAGCTACAGAGTACACATGAAACCAAACAGAAGGTTCGAAATATTTTCCCTCACTTCTTCCATGAAACTTTTTCAGTTGCTTAATGGATTTGTTCAAAACATGCTGACTTGGTCGAAATCCAATATACTGGACCAAACCCAGAATCAATATAGAGAATACATGACAGCAATGATTAGTTGGTCACTAACCCTTTTAGGCAAATGTTTATAGATGTGATTGCTCAAGCCTATTCATCGCAGTATCTATATATGGTGTTTAGTAGACAGACAGGTTTGAACACGAATGTATGAAGATCGAATGCAGCTTTCTCTGAAATATCAGTAGTCCTCGACTTACAACAGTTCATTTAGTGACCATTCAAAATTACAACACTACTGAAAAAAAGTGATTATAACCGTCTTTGTTTTTCACACATATAACCATTATAGCATCCCCATGGTCATGTGGTCAAACACTTGGCAACTGATTCATATTTATGACGGTTGTAGGATCCAGGGGTCATGTCACCACCTTTTGCAACCTTCTGACAAGCAAAGTCAATGGGGAATCCAGATTCACTTAACAACCGTGCTACTAATTTAACAACTGCAGTGATTCACTTAACAACTGTGGCAAGAAAAGTTGTAAAATGGGACAAAACTCACTTAACAAATGTCTCCCTTAGCAACAGAAATTTTGCACTCAATTTAGGGTTTTGTTTTTGTTTTTTAAATTTGATTTATATGCCGCCCTTCTCCAGAGACTCAGGGCGGCTTACAATGCGCTAAGCAATAGCCTACATACTTTTGTATATTTATACAAAGTCAGCTTATTGCCCCCACAAACTGGGTCCTCAATTTACCTACCTTAGAAAGGATGGAAGGCTGAGTCAATCTTGAGCCTGGTGACATTCAAACCTGCAATAATTGCAGGCAGCTGGTGTTAATTACAGGGTGCTTTAGACCACTGTACTACCAAGGCTCTTGTTTGTAAGTTAAAGAATGTGATACGTTCAATCCACACTTTAAAAATCTAGTATAAATACGTACACTTTTTCTATACACTTTAGAATACGACTGAAATAGAGAAACAGGGAATAGGGTAACCAGCTTAATTATGACACATGATTTTAAGATGCATGCTTCCAGTATCAGCAGCAGTTCATATGAAAGAGTACATGGAACTGTATTCATGCACTGGTGGAAAAAATGAAAAATCTGG
This sequence comes from Ptyas mucosa, assembly GCA_012654045.1. Lineage (NCBI taxonomy): Eukaryota > Metazoa > Chordata > Lepidosauria > Squamata > Colubridae > Ptyas > Ptyas mucosa. Next base: position 2,086,721 of record WNWU01013815.1, on the reverse strand, counting down.
GTCTAGAGATTTATCTTTTTAGAATGAGGTAAAATATCACAAAAACAGTGAAAAACTTTCAAATTCTCTCAGCTTTTGCCCTTAGCTTTAATGGTGTGTGTATATTGTCTCTCTCTCTCTGTAGAGAGAGAGAAATTCACTCAACTATTCCTCTAAAACACAATTATCATTAAGGAAATAAATCATTGGGTAAACTAGCTTGTCAGAAAAGCTATTAAAATATTTTGTGTAACTATTTTTACACCAGAAGAAAAAATCTTTCCAAGGCAGTGCGTTCAGCTCTGCTCTCTCCTGATGAACTTTGTGCCTCCGTTCTATTTTTTTAAGCTTTTTTTTTTTTAAGCTTTTAAGCTTCACACATGTTCCCTTCAATCCCGAGCTCAAAAAATGAATTACCACTGCTCTGCTGTGATGGAGAAAGGTAAGCCTTTATGTGTAGCTGCCAAAATGAGGAATTTCTCATTGTTAATGAAGTGATATGGAATGAAGTTAAGAGGTAGATTCCCAAAAGGGAAGGAAGTGCATTCCAGAGGAGTAAGAGGCAACTTAATTCAGATATTATGTGTGAAAGAAAGCAGGTGAGATTGGCAAGATTGTGTCTTTAGGTGTGAAACAAGAAAGAATTCAGTTTGGAAAAATCACTACATATTCTTGGTTTGGGGTCCGGGGGTGGGATTCTACTGGTTCAGACCGGTTCGTGCGAACTGGTAGCTCCAACAATCAGTTGGGATTGAACCGGTTCGCTCCGACGATCAGCTGGGCCCACCCACCCGCCCCTGAGCTTTTCTCACCTTTATCTTTGCAGCTGATTAATGCAGCAGAGCGGATTGCCGTGCCTCAGCTGTTTTAATTCCCTAGCACTATCGCGGGAGGTGACTTTTCGTTCAACTGCACACATGCACCAAGTACATGATTACCAAACTGGTTGTTAAACCGGAAGGATCCCACCACTGTTGGGGTCTGTCAGTAATCTTATGGTGAATGAAACTATGTTAAATGCAGCAATGACAGGAAATTTTCTTCCCCTCAGTACAAACATTAAATCAAATGCAGATATTTGTGTATTTGATTCACCATTCTTTTTATGGCATGGGCGCTATGCTACTTATGGAGGAAATATCTGAATGTTTCACTGGACTATTATTGTCTGTCAGCCAGATATTCAGACAGGATTTGGCATTTCTGTCTACCTATCAAGTCTTTCCCAAGCATCTGGGATAGACAGAGGTAAATGTTTGACAGTATTCTAGATATCATCGCAGGATGTAAGCTATTCCAAATAAAGGCACTTTTTGCAATTGACTGATGGTGAATTTGTTTTTTAGTCTATATTTGGTACGTGTGTAATTTGGGTCATACATGGGCATAAGCATATACATGGAACATATTTTGCAAATCACAACAGTGTCACTCTATTTCCATGATTATGTTTCTTTTCACTAGTTCTTTAAGGAATAAAAATTTTTAAACTTTACAAAGTATTTAAATTTTTTTCCCCAAAAAATGAAAAACAAAATCTAAATGCATTTTTTTTAATTCTGAAACTTCATTTAAAAAATGTAAACATGTCCAGTTTTTTAATTCAATTTTTTTCAAAATTTTAAAAGATTTTTTTTTAAAAAAATAATAATTCTGGAAGCCCTTCTAAAAATTATAATGTTCAAACATTTTCAAAATTTGGAAGAATTTTTTGTTCTTTTTTTTTTTTTTGTAAAAGAATTAAACCAAACATTTTTATTCTTCAATGTTAGTCTTTTGAGCCCTCCTATGGTTAATGTTGAGTAGGACATAATGCAAGTATGGAGTTGCCCTCTAGGTATAGCTGGTAATCCACAGATGTATAAAAATGATAGATAAATATATAAAATAACAGATGAATAAAAAGATTTAAAAAAATCTTGGCTGAAAAGAAAAATGGTGTCTCAGCTGAAAATAAAAATGGAAAAAGAAGAAAATAATTATGCAGAGGTTAAAAAGACTACAGTTGATATAATACAAAGGAAGACATAATCTCTCTCTCCCTCTCTCCCTCTCTCTCTCTCTCTCTCTCTCTCTC
>WNWU01013815.1:2065359-2084565 GCA_012654045.1 Ptyas mucosa | reverse complement strand
GGTGAAATGCTCCCAGTTCGGACCGGATCGCCCAATCCGGTAGCGATGGCAGAGGGTGGTTCGGAGAACCGGTAGCAAAAATCCGTGCCCCCGCCCATGCCCAGCTGAGCTGCGTGATCATCAGAGGCTTTTTTTTTTTTTTTACTTTTAAAAGCATTTTTTCTACAACCTCTTCGGCTGAAGAGGTTGTAGAAAAAATGCTTTTAAAAGTAAAAAAAAAGCCTCTAGCAATCAGGCAACTCAGCTGGGATCATCAGTCTTTTAAAAGCATTTTTTAAACAACCTCTTCAGCCTAAGAGGTTGTAGAAAAAATGCTTTCAAAAGGTAAAAAAAAGCCTCTGACGATCGCAGCTGAGCAGCGCGATCGTCAGAGGATTTTTTTTTTTTTACTTTTAAAAGCAATGCTTTTAAAAGTAAAAAAAAAGATTGCACACCACAGCTGATCACCCCCCTCGCACGCTATTCTACTTACCGCATGCCTCCTTTTGATGTACACTGTGCATGCGCACCTCGCATTTGGTGTGTGGTGCACAATATGCATGCACAGCCAGCGAACCGGTAGTAAACCGGTTCAGATTTCACCACTGGTTTAAACCAGTCAGATGTTTTACCCAAAAACCATGCATTTCATCTTCACCTGGTGCTGATGAATGAATTCTTGAACTTCATTACTCTTTTCTCCACCATTTCTGCTGTTATTACTAGTTCTTTCATTTTAGGTCCTTTTTTATTCTTATCCACCTCTTTTAACCAAGCTGGATCCTTGTTGTATTTCTTTTGAGTTATCCCAGAACTGCACTGTTTCTTCCTTGTCAGATGCTGACTGATCCACTGCAATCTCAGCATGGGTGGATTGTTAGAAATGTTTCTGATAAATTGGAAATTCTGTCTATAATTTGCAATTCAAGATATTCATATTTGCTGATTTTTTGGCTATAGCTGTGATTTGCTGCTTTGTTGTTTCCAGTGCTTCCTTGATCTTCCTTGTTTCTAAGTGGTAATTCCTGGATTAGATATTCTTTGATCTTGTTCTTCATCTTCTTCTTTTTTATCTGCTCCAACTTGCTTGCATTTGATTTCAGCTTGCTGATCTTATTTTCCAGTCTGATCTTCTATTTTTTTTTTATTTATATGCCGCCCTTCTCCGGAGACTCAGGGCGGCTTACAGTGCATTAAGCAATAGCCTTCATACTTTTGTATATTTATACAAAGTCAGCTTATTGCCCCCACAATCTGGGTCCTCATTTTACCCACCTTAGAAAGGATGGAAGGCTGAGTCAACCTTGAGCCTGATGGGATTCGAACTTGCAGTAATTGCAAGCAGCAGATGTTAATAGATGTTAATAACAGGGTGCTTTAAACCACTGTACTACAGGCTCTGTAGTACAGTGGTCAAACCACTGTACTACAGGCTCTCTATTTTGGTGGCACACTGACTTGTTTTTTTCTTTGCTGATTTTGCATCTCAGGTTTTCAGTTATAACTGCAGTTGTGCTATACATTAGTTGGTTTGGGGTTTTTTTTGCAGTGAGCTGCTGCTTATATTTGATATTGCAGTATTGGCATCTTTTATTGCTTGTGCTAGCTGTAACTTTGCAACAAGCTTCAATGCAGGCAACCTTACTCTAATGTTTTTGTACTGTTCTAGATGTCCAATTATTCTTTGTTTCAATTCTTCTACTTCTTTAGTTAGAGGGCTTTGCTTTTTCTGAGGCAGAGCAGTGGGTGCCTGATTTCCAAATGAAAACAATTCTATATGTCTGCTGCAGGGGTGGGTTCTACTTACCTTTACTACCGGTTTGCAATGGGATCGCGAGGCGCGCTCACTTTGCTCACGTGGGCGCCTTGCTGCTGAGCATGCACAGAAGCTTCTGCGCATGCGCAGATCGCTGATGACGACATCCAGGGCAGTGGGCGGGGCCTCCCACCAGTTTTACTACCGGTTCTAGCGAACCGGTCCGAACCAGGGGCTACCCACCATTGGTCTGTGGATTCCTCTACTACCAACTCCCCCTATTATAAATCAATGTCAATCTGCTCGTCTCTGTTCTGTTATTTCTGATTCTGGATGTTGTTCTTTCCAGAATTAGTGCATTCTTTTCAAATAGTCTCTTCTTGTTGGACTTTTTATTCCAATAGTTCTGCAGCTGCTGGTCCTATTTGCTCAGCCAACAGTCCTGAGTCCTATAGTCCATTTTTCACCAGATGTCCAGGCATTCCAACATCTCGTGAGTCCTTGTTAATCTGGGCAACAACTGAGCTGATATGGATTTCTGCAACTTACATCTCACCATATTTTTATGGGAAAGATACTCTCTGTCTGAAGCCCTCTGATGAGACCTGTCCCGTCTGGCATGGCTCTTATTTTCCTCAGAGCACACAAGCCCCACAACTACGTCAAGGTTGTGTCTCACAAGGGGATTATTATTACTATTACTATGGTTCATCACACAAATAAGAGCCTTGGTGGTGCAGTGGACTAAACTGCTGCTGTTAAAGTAGTACTTAGCTGCCAGCTGCCTGCAATTACTGCGAGTTCAATTCTCACCAGGCTCAAGGTTGACTCAGCCTTCCATCCTTCCAAGGTAGGTAAAATGAGGACCCGGTTTGTGGGGGCAATAAGCTGACTTTGTATAAAATAGAACGCCGCTTGGGGGGGCCAAAAAGCCCTACTAAGCAGGTATATACAAAAGTATGAAGGCTATTGCTTAACGCATTGTAAGCCGCCCTGAGTCTCCGGAGAAGGGCAGCATATATAAATTGAACTAATAAAATAAATAAATAAAATAAATAAAATTAGTCAGATGTTCTGTCTGGATTTGACATTTTTATCATATATCGTATCATAAGTTTATTTGTCAAGCATATATAAGATAACAGGTAAAAGTATAAACATAATTTGAATACATGAAAAGAATAAGTAAAAAGGAATATGAGGACAGGGACGGTAGGCACGCTGGTGCACTTACGCTCGCCCCTTACAGACCTCTTAGGAATGGGGTGAGGTCAACAGTAGACAGTTTAAGGTTAAAGTTTTGGGGGTTTGGGAAAGAAACTACAGAGTCAGGTAGTGCATTCCAGGCATTGACCACTCTGTTACTGAAGTCATATTTTCTGCAATTTTTTTGTCTATCAAGACCTTCCCAAGGATCTGCGATAGGGAGATGTGCATGTTTGATGGTGTTAGAGGTATTGTTGCAGGTTATATACTGTTCTGAGTAAAGCTGCCTTTTGCAATTGACTAATGCCGGTAGTGTTCAAGTAGTGCTCCAGTTATTTTGAGATTGTACCCAAGGTTCCTATGATAATTGGGACCACCTTTGCTTGCTTCTGCCACATTCTATTTCTATTTGCACGTCTTTGTATTTTGTGATCTTCTTCCATTCTTTCTCTTCTCTTCTGTCGTCTCCAGGTACATCCACAATCCAGACTTCTTTCTTATTGATAATTGTTACATCTGGGGTGCCTGTCTGTTTGAATTCTAAAGTCCCACAGCAATTTAGCTTCTTCATTGTGTATGCTGCAGGCAAATGGTATTTCTTCCAGATCTTCCATTGTTGATATTTTGTCGTGCCGCTGCTTGCAGTCAGTCTGCAATCTTCTTGCAGCAGCTAACCAGGTAGTCCACTGTTTCTTCAGCTTCTTTGCATGGGTGGCATTTGCTTTATGTTACTATCTTCTCAATTCTGGCTTTGTATGCATTTGTTGTGAAGTATGCATTTGGTCTTGTGCAGCCAAAATTAACCCCTCTGTCGCTTTCTTTAAATGTCCCGCTCTTAGCTATTGCCAGGTTTTGTTATTATTTGTTTTCCCTGCTATTTTTTAAAAGGCATTGGCCATGTAATGTTTGTCTTCCCACAACTCCATTCTGTTCTTCATGTAGTCTTTCTTGTAGGCCAGTTTGGTCTGTCCAGTAGTCAGTAAGCCTTCCTGGTATGCCAGCTTCAGTGCATCTTCTTCGCTGTCCTGTCAGATATTCTTCCAATACTCTTTCTTCTTCTTCAACCGTCTGATGTACTTGCAGCATTCCACACCCACCAATTTTCCTTAGTAGGTAGAGTCTGTCTATGTTGCTGTGAGGATGAAGTCATTCATTATTATTGTTTTTCTGGTCTTCCTATCCAGGGCTTTTAGTTCTGCTTGTTGTTGTTCTTATTGTTATATATTTAGTGGTATATGGCACCTATTTAGGAAGCATCAAATTTATCTACCAATTCTAAAGCAAACACCTTCAATGCATGTTTCAGATTTGTAAGTCTTCTCAGGTGTTAGTGCATAGGCAGGGGTGGGCTGTTGGAGGTTCGCAGGGATTTGGGAGAACTTCTAGCTAAGATTCTGTGCAGTTTGAAGAACCCCCAAATCCCACTCCTGGCTGGCCCCGCCCTCCCCACCCCTCCCCTCCTAAGAGTCCCCACGTGGCCCATTTTGGATGCAGGTAAGTGCAGGGCGACGCGGAGGCTCGGGGAGGGCAAAAAACAGGCATACCAGAAGTTCAGAAAGGCTGGAAATGGACCCATTTCCGGCCTCCAGAGGACCTCTGGAGCCTGGGGAAGCTGTTTTTGCCCTCCCGGAGGCTCGAGAAAAGCCTCCGGAGCCCAGAGAGGGCAAAAACGCCCCCTCTGCTGTGGTGCAGGAGGCCGACTAGGCCACGCCCACCATGGCCACGCCTACTCAGCAACCGGGCAGAGAACCCCTTGCTAAAATTTTGAAGCCCACCCCTGTGGATAGGTTAATTTGGTAGAACCAATAAACTAAATAAACCTGAATAAATTACATAGAGAATTCCATCTATATAGATGTTTAGCTGGGAGTATAGCCAATGAGCTCAGTAGGACATGCTGTTCAGCAAAGCAGACATAGGATTATATTGCAATTTATCATTCCAATTTTTAGTAACCAATATATTGTATCCAGATGGAAATCATGATATAATCACTGCCATCTAAGAGTGTTTGTCATTTTCAATAAGTCACGATTTCAGTTAATTTGATGGAGTCTCTGAATCATGATTTTTCTTTACTTGGCTGAATCAGTGTAACTCATTGGTTCTGATGCAAATAACTACTAAAAACCCAAACATACGAAGAGCTTCATATAAACAGTATGGTTTCTTTCACTTTCAAGATCTATGAACAAATAGCCTAATCCAATCTATCATGCCTCCTACTCAGAGACATAAATAAAAGGAAATGAAATAAAATGAAATCCATAGAGTTTTCTCAGAGCTGAATAGTAAACAAAGTATTATTATACTCTAAGGAGTTTGCCTTCCTTTTTTTTTAGTTGACTCATTTTTTTTTTAGTTGACTCATTTAGTTGACTCTAGAGCGGTCAATTTTGCACAGTTGCAGAAAGAAGACTTTATGCCATTTTCAGGCAAATCTTTTTGGCTAAAGATAACAAGAGCTGGCTTTAAACTTTGGATTGTTGTTGTTGTTAGTCATGAAGTCAAAAAAGAAACATCTGGAAAGGGCTCGCTGACTTCAAATGAGAGTCCTGTACACACAGGTACTATTGCTGCTGCTGCTACTGCTCATCCATTTAGTGTATACTTAGCTTAATGGAAAGTCAGTATAGTGAAGTAATTATATTTCTGGACTGGGGCCAGAAATAGCCAGGTCCAAGTTCATGATAGGAGTATTCTGATATCTCAGGGGCTGCCACAAAGAAGAGGGAGTCAAGCTATTCTCCAAAGCACCTGAGGGCAAAACAAGAAGCAATGGGTGGAAACTAATCAAGGAGAGAAGCAACCTAGAACTAAGGAGAAATTTCCTGTCAGTTAGAACAATTAACCAGTGGAACAACTTGCCTCCAGAAGTTGTAAATGGTCCAACACTGGGAGTTTTTAAGAAGAGATTGGACAGCCATTTGTCTGAAAGGATCTAGGGCAGGGGTGTCAAACTCAAGGCCTATGGGCCGGACGCCGCCCGCAAATGGTTGGATCCAGCCTATGGGGCTGTCCTGGTCTATCCAATGTGAAGATGAAAGATCGGGCCAGCGTAGCTTCAGCCTGGTCTACCCAGTGCAAAGAGGAAAGGTCAGGCCAGTGTAGCTTTGGCCCAGTCTACTCGGTGCAAAGAGGAAAGGTCAGGCCAGCGTAACTTCAGTCCGATCTACCCAATGCGAACAGGAAACATTCCAGCAGTTTGGGGAGTGGCGTCAAGTTGGCCATGCCCACCCAGTTGGCACAACCACCCAGATGGCCATGGCCGGCCGGCCCCCCAAGATCAACTACAGCCCTGATGCGGCCCTCAGTTAAATTGAGTTTGACACCCCTGATCTAGGGTTTCCTGCTTGAACAGGAGATTGGACTAGAAGACCTCCAAGGTCCCTTCCAACTCTGTTATTCTATTCTATTCTATTCTATTCTATTCTATTCTATTCTATTCTATTCTATTCTATTCTATTCTAAAAAAAAGTCTTTATACCATCATGGAGTTTACTATGCTAACCCCCCCCCCCCACACACACACACAAATATGCGCATGCACGCAAATGCACACACTCTGGCTAGCCTTCCTTAAAAGGCCTTTATTATGTGGGTAAAATTAACAGAGAGACTGATCTCTCCTCTGCGGGAAAAAAATGCATTAATTTATGCATTTAATCTCAGGTAAAGATATAGAAGAGAAAATCCTACAGCATACAATAACCTGAAATATGACCGAAGTATAATAATGTGAACAATAACAAGACCTGTAAGACCTGTAAGAAAAGATTGTGCTACCATAGAGGTAGTCCTCGACTTACAACTGTTCATTTAGTGACCATTCAAAGTTACAATGGCACTGAAAAAAGTGACTTTTTTCACAGTCAAGACCATTGCAGCATCCCCTTGGTCAGTGGTGGGATTCAAACTTTTTTACTACTGGTTTTGTGGGCGTGGCTTGGTGGGTGTGGCTTGGTGGGCATCGCAGGGGAAGGATACTGTAAAATCTCCATTCCCTCCCCACTCCAGGGGAAGGATATTGTAAAATCCCCATTCCCTCCTGATCAGCTGGGACTTGGGAGGCAGAGAATAGATGGGGCGGGGCCAGTCAGAGGTGGTATTTACCAGTTCTCTGAGCTACTGAAAATTTCCACTACCGGTTTTCCAGAATTGGTCAGAACCTGCTGAAACCCACCTCTGCCCTTGGTTATGTGATCAAAATTCAGACGCTTAGTAACTGACTCATATTTATGGCGATGGAGGTGTCCTAAAGTCAAGTCATCCCCTTTTGCGACCTTTTGACAAGCAAAGTCAATGGGGAAGTCAGATTCACTTAACAACCCTGTTACTAACTTACCAACTGCAGTGATTCACTTAAGAATTATGGCAAGAAAAGTCGTAAAATGGGAAAAAATTCACTTAACAACTGTTTTGCTTAGCAACAGAAATTTTGGACCCAATTGTGGTTGCAAGTCAAGGTCTACCTGTAGCCTGATAATAACTGTTCTAGTCCTGTGGTATACACAAGATAGGACGTTTGAATATGTTACATCACTAAAAATGCATGCTGAGTTTTAAATAAAGAAAAATTGAATACATGTTTGTTTCAGAAACGTTCAATAGTTTGGAAAGCAAATATTATCACCTCCACCCCAAACGTACAACTACAGGTAGTCCTCGATTTACAGCCACAATTGAGCTCAAAATTTCCGTTGTTAAGTGAGACATTTGTTAAGTGAATTTTCCCCATTTCACGACTTTTCTTACCACAGACACTAAGTGAAATACTGCAGTTAATAACTTAATAACCCGGATGTTAAGTGAATCTGGCTTCCCCATTGACTTTGCTTGTGAAAAGGTTGCAAAAGTTGACCATGTGACCTTTGGACAAAGTAACCATCCCAAATATGAACCAACTGACAAACATCTGAGTTTTGATCACATGATCATGGGGATGCTGCAAAGTTTGTAACTGTGAAAAATGTCACTTTTCATAAGTCACATTTTTCAGTGCCGTTGCAACTTTGAACAATCACAGAATAGAATAGAATAGAATAGAATAGAATAGAATAGAATAGGGTAGAGTAGAGTAGAGTAGAGTAGAGTAGAGTAGAGTAGGAGTAGAGTGGAATAAGGTAGGGTAGGGTAGAGTAGAGTAGAGTAGAGTAGAGTAGAGTAGAGTAGAGTAGAGTAGAATAGAGTAGAGTAGAGTAGAGTAGAGTAGAGTAGAGTAGTAGAGTAAAGTAGAGTAGAGTAGAGTAGAGTAGAGTAGAGTAGAGTAGAGTAGAGTGGAATAAAGTAGGGTAGGGTAGGGTAGGGTAGGGTAGGGTAGAATAGAATAGAATAGAATAGAATAGAATAGAATAGAATAGAATAGAATAGAATAGAATAGAATAGAATAGAATAGAATAGAATAGAATAGAATAGAATTCTTTATTGGCCAAGTGTGATTGGACACACAAGGAATTTGTCTTGGTGCATACGCTCTCGGTGATGAACTGTTGTAAGTCAAGGACTACTATATATGAAACATTGGCATCTCCTTTTCCTGCTTCTTTCTTTTAAAAAAAATAATAAAGACGCAAACAGCAAAGTTGGAGAGACATATTGGTCTTGCAACGTAATCTTAAATAACTAAAAAAATAACTTTTTCTGACAGAAGGAAAGAAATTTCAGTTGCAAAGCAATGAAAAACTGATCTCAAACAACTAAGCAGTCTTCATTTCCTTCTGCCAACTGCCGGGACTTCTTTGGGAAAAGGGATATAACAACGGGAGAAATAAAAACAAATGTTTAAATTCGGACACAGATTCATCACTTTCGAAATCTACCTTAAAGCAATGTTCAATATAAGCTATCCAGCTATCTACCAGTCCCAGGCGTGTATCTCTAACTTCACCAGATTAGTTGCCATAAATACACAGTTTAATATTACCCTATTTATAGCAAATATCTCTGCTTCCATTCATATTAAGGGCGGGGGGAGGAGGGAAGGACAACATCAGTAATTTGAACTAAAGGAAGATCTGGCAGATGGCATTTTTCAGAGCATAGCACTCTCCGATATCAAACGTTTAGTTGGCATATTTGAGTGTGAGAGAAAGAGAAGAGAGAAGATGAGATAATCACTTAATTAATTCACAACAGTGTCAGACCAGGGTCTACCTAAGAAACAGTGACCAGCAATTTCATGAGTATGGGACAATGGCTAAATTGACAAAACTGGCTGATAATGACATCAAATTTCATCACTGGAGTGTAAAACCCCATGCTGCGATTTCTATGTGTCACTGCATTTCGCATAATAAATGGTTATTCGCCTCATCCATACCTCATTATCTGTGTAGCCATCATTCCTTTGCTATCAATCATCTTTTCGGTTCTGCCCAGAAAAGGATCACAAGTTCTCCAGAACAGAATATAATAATTTTGCTAAACTTTCTATCGTTTGTCATCTATATTCAAAACCATTTTTTTTAAAAAAAATTCTCATTTCCTCATGCTTCTTTACATGGGGAGGCTGCACTGCAGTGGTGGGATTCAGCCAGTTCGCACCTATTCAGGAGAACCGGTTGTTAAAAGAAATCTTATTTTGGTTTTTTTCCACTTTACAGGGCTAATCCTGTAAGGAAGGCAGGAAGGAAACATTCTGGTGTTATTTCTAGCCTAATCTTTATTGCCCTGCTTATAGAAACTGCCTCTCTGGTTAACCCTTATTACATTGTAACAGCTAAGGTGCTTCGCCCATAGACGTGAGTGATGTTGAATTGGCCACGCCCACACAGTCACATGACTACTGAGCCACACCTACCCACCCAGCTGGTCATTAGGGCAGAGAACCGGTTGTTAAATTATTTGAATCCCACCACTGATGCACTGACTAAAATAAGTAGAGCTGGGCATGTGGTTACAGAAAGCGGTTTGGATGGAAGGGATTCTTAATTTTACTCAAAGTGGAAGGTGACACCTCTCGCTAAAATTAATATGTAAAAGCGTTCACACCCAGGGAGTAATATTTTAAGCAACAAATCTTGTGATTTTGGTTGTGCAGGCAGTCTTCGACTTATGACCACAATTGAGCCCAAAGTTTCTGTTGCTAAGTGAGACATCTGTTAAGTGAATTTTGCCCCATTTTACAACTTCTCTTGCCACAGTTATTAAGTAAATCACTATAGTAAAATGGTTATTAAGTGAATCTGGCTTCCCCGTTGACAGGTTGGAAAACATGATTACATGACACTGGGACACTGTAACCGTCATAAATATGGGTCAGTTAGAAAGCATTTGAATTCTGATCACATGACCATGTGGCTGCTGCAACAGTCTTAGGTGTGAAAAACGGTGATAAAGTCATTTTTTTCAGTGTCGTAACTTTGAATGGTCACTAAATAAACCATTGTAAGTCCAGAACTACCTGTATTACATAAAGAGCGTTTCATATTAAAGTTAAATACTGTAAACTAAGGAAAGAGATTAGGTTTGCCAAGCTTTCTTGAATATATCAAGATTTCAAGAAATTTGGAATAAGCAATAAATTATACTCATTTGTGACTGTCAATCTGTAGTAAAATAAAGCAAAAAGAAATATTCTGTCAAAGGAGTTGCAACAGATATAGAAAAGTCATCAGATATATTAGTAAGTAGTAACAGAGCCCAGAAATATACAATTTTATAATATAGTTAGACACCATTCTAGGACAGTTTAAATGTTCTAAGCTAATATCAAATAAATCATCTAGGGGCTTAATGAAATATGCAGATAAAATCACTTTCCAACCACACTATTCTGAAAGTCTGAGATCGGTTGCTGGAATTAGGTATGTCGAGTTTATGAGTACATCAACAAAAAGAAGGACTAGGGGTGACACGATAGCAGTGCTCCAATATCTCAGGGGCTTCCACAAGAAGAGGGAGTCAAGCTATTCTCCAAAGCACCTGAGGAGAAGGACAAGAAACAACGGATGGAAACTAATCAAGGAGAGAAGCAACCTTGAACTAAGGAGTTTCCTTACAATTAATCAGTGGAACAACTTGCCTCCAGAAGTTGTGAATGCGACAACACTGGAAGTTTTTAAGAAAAGATCGGACAACCATTTGTCTGAAATGATGTAGGCTTTCCTGCCTGAGCAGGGGGTTGGACTAAAAGACCTTCAAGGTCCCTTCCAACTCTGTTATTCTGCTATTATTTCTTCGTTATGGGTAGTTCTGTCAAGCACAGAAACAATTTCCATCATGAAATTGAGGCTCATGAACCTCATCTAACTTCCTTCCCATTTAAAGCCAGGAGACCCTAGGTACCCACTGAGCAGTTTTCCAAACAAAATTAAATTAATTTCTGGTATATAATTAATAAAAGCTTGTGTCCACGGCAGTGTGAAGTAAAATGTATTTCACGTCCTATTTTTCAATTCTATTTCACAACAAATAGAAGCAGAATAAATCTTCACTACATAATTGTATTATCAGAATGATGTAAAAAAAGGGGGGGGGGACATCTTTTCTTTAGATATTCCTTGTATATAAAGAATTTACTTCGCACTTTGGAATTGTCTTCCTTTATCCCAATAATTCTTATAGCAAAGCTGCAGAAAAACCATATTTTGTGCATCTAGCCAAAATTAAGTATAATGCAGGGCATGCAAAATATATATTAGTGTGATAGTGTAGAATTTCATGAACTTAAGAGCAAAATAATCATTTCAGTTAGGATTGTTCCGATTCATAGTTCATAATCTTTTAACCACCCTCTTAACAAAACTTTTAGCAGAAGTAGTTGGTAGCATACCTGACACTGAATAATAATCCAAACCATGGGAAATCTCACTTCTCATTTACAAAGAGGGTTTACAAAGAGATGACTTGTTTCAACATGATTCATCAAATAAGTCACAAGTAGTTATATTCACCAAAGCATAACTTTGTTTGGTGGCTCAGTAGGCTAAGATGCTGAGCTTGTCGATCAAAAGGTCGGCAGTTCAGCGGCTTGAATCCCTAGTGCCACGTAACGGGGTGAGCTCCCGTTACTTGTCCCAGCTTCTGCCAACCTAGCAGTTCGAAAGCATGTAGAAAAAAAAATGCAAGTGGAAAAATAGGGACCACCTTTGGTGGGAAGGTAACAGCGTTCCGTGTGCCTTTGGCGTTTAGTTATGCTGGCCACATGACCACAGAGACGTCTTCGGACAGCGCTGGCTCTTCGGCTTTCAAACAGAGATGAGCACCGTCCCCTAAAGTCGGGAACGACTAGCACAAATGTGTGAGGGGAACCTTTACATTTACCTAGTTATATTCACCAAAACATAACTTTGTTATAAAGTTGGTGGTTTAGTTCATACATCAACCTGAGCTAAAATCAGACATATTATGTGAAGCAGTCTGCAGAGCTTCAGCTAAATCATGTTAAAATTGTAATATAATTGCTTTAATGTTTTTTGCCAAATGGCTAATTCAATCCTGATATTAGATAATTCCTAAATGCATCAGCCTACAGGTACTTCTGGTCATTAAGAAGTCTCCTGTTACTGCATTTATGAAAACAACAGGATGCGAATTTTAAAAGCTGCTGTTTGTCATGTAATGAACAGGACAAATGTTATCTATCCCTTGATAGGACATCTGAACTGGCTAGGTTTAAAATTAAACCTACGCATCAGGTAATGTGGGTATGTTTAATCAAAGGCTCTGCATGTATATTTAATTGATTTTAATATAAATAAAGTAATTATGTAAAGAAGAAACTACAAATAGCACTAGCAATAGCACTTAACTTATATACTGCTTCACAGTGCTTTACAGCCAGAGGTGAGCTGCTGCCAGTTCGGACCGGTTCTGGTGAACCTGTAGTTGCAACTTGCAGGTGGGCCCGTCCCCGTCCACCACCCCGGCACTATCCCATCCTATATCCAGGGGTGAAATGCTCCTGGTTCGGACCGGATCGCCTGATCCAGTAGCAATGGCGGCGGGTGGTTCAGAGAACCGGTAGCAAAAATCCCTGCTCCACCCCCACTATGCTCAGCTGAGCCGCACGATCATCAGAGGCTTTTTTTTTTTTACTTTTAAAAGCATTTTTTCTACAAACTCTTCCGATGAAAACATGCTTTTAAAAGTAAAAAAAAAAGCCTCTGATGATCGCGCGGCTCAGCTGGGATCGTCAGAGGCTTTTCAAAGCATTTTTTTCTGCAACCTCTTGGCCGATGAGGTGGTAAAAAAAATGGTTTGAAAAGTCTCTGATGATCCCAGCTGAGTTGCCTGATCATCAGAGAGGCATTTTTTAAAAAGCCTCTCTGGTGATCCCAGCTGAATTGCCTGATCGCCAGAGGCTTTTCAAAGCATTAGAAAAAATGCTTTGAAAAGTTAAAAAAAAAAAAAGTTGGCCATGCCCACCCAGTCACATTACCCCACCACCACCAAACCACGCCCACAGAACCGGTAGTAACAAATTTTACATTTCACCCCTGCCTATATCGCCGTGTTTTTGAAGCTGTGCACATGCACGGAAGGCCGTGCACATGTGTGTGAGCTCACATATTCGGTGCTGGGCAAACCAGTTGTTAAACCGGCAGCAACCCACCACTGTTTACAGACCTCTCTAAGTGGTTTACAGAGTCAGCACATTGCCCCCAACAATCTGGCTCTTCATTTTACCAACCTCGGAAGGATGAAAGGCTGAGTCAACCTTGAACTGGTGAGATTCAAACTGCCAAACTGGCAGCACCCTGCGATCAGAAGTAGCAGCCTGCAGTACTGCATTCTGCGCCACCGTAGCTCTACAAAGGTAGTATAGAAGACATGTTTCTACCACCTTGCCTACTGTTGATTAGGGTTATAAAACAGCTGGCTCTAGACAGATGCAATGACCACTGGAAATACAGATAGTCCTCGACTTACAACCACAACTGAGCCCAAAATTTATGTTGCTCAGTGAGAAATTCATTTAAGTCAGTTTTGCCCCATTTTACGACTTTTCCTGTCACATTTGTGAAGTGAATCACTGCAGTTGCTAAATTAGCAACACGGTTGTTAAGTGAATCTGGCTTCCCCATTGACTTTGCTTGTCAGAAAGGGGATCGCGTGACCCAGGGACACTGCAACCGTCATAAATGTGAGTCGGGTGTCAAGCATCCAAATGTAAATCACGTAACCATGGGGATGCTACATGGTCATAACTATGAAAAATGGTCATAAATTACCTTTTTCAGTGGCGTTGTAACGTCAAAAGGTCACTAAGCAAACTGTTGTAAGTCGAGGACTATCTGTATTAATTTGTATTGAATTGCAACATTATTCCAATGATTACTTGGGGTGTTTTTTTTAAAGCAAAAAAAATTTCCAGAGCGACTACACTGAATTCACATTCAATGAAAAATTTAGTGCTACTGTTTTTATAGCTTACCAAGCATTTCTGTAGCACCTTTATTTAATAAAACGGAACATTCTGTGCATCTCATAACACAAAGGAATATTTCCTATGATTCATTCAACCACTATGTCAGATGTATAAATATCAGAACAAAACGTGGGAATACTGCAGTTACTGAGGACCAAGGTTGATCATAATTAACCAAAAGTCTCAATTTCTATTTAAAAAAAAGCATTGCACAGAAGATATATTTTATTTCCTTAAATATCTGCAAGTACAGTACATCATCCCTAAACCAGTACCTTCCCGATGTATTAGATTACAATCCCCAGGTAAGGGGATTGTACCTGTAAGGAGGACATCAAAGAAAAATTAAGATAGTAATTCTGATCACGTAATCAAAGGCTTGCCTGTTTTTAACATGTTCCAATGCGCAGTACGCATATTATAAAGGGGTGATGCCTCAGTTACATTCCCATAACTGCATCTTGCTCATTTAGCCAGCCAGGTGATGTCCCTGTTGTGACAATAGTAGGATATTGGGATGAGAAAAGGCCAAAAAAAAAGGTGTTTTTTGTTTTGTTTTTTATTTGATTTATATGCCCCCCTTCTCCAGACACTCAGGGCGGCTTACAGTGCGTTAAGCAATAGCCTTCATACTTTTGTATATATTTATACAAAGTCAGCTTATTGCCCCCACAAACTGGGTCCTTATTTTACCTACCTTAGAAAGGATGGAAGGCTGAGTCAACCTTGAGCCTGGTGAGATTTGAACTTGCAGTAATTGCAGGCAGCTGATGTTAATAACAGTGCTTTAGTCTGCTGCGCCACCAGGGCGCATTTTAAATATCGATTTTGCTAAGGTTAAATCCAGAGGGAAGAACTTCAGTTCAATATTTCTATACTTAGGTATCTTTTTATTATTACGATGTATTATAATTATTAGCCGCCTAGAGTAGCCCAATGACAAGATATGCAGCAAATAAATGTAAAAAAATAAAATAAATATCAGAAATAAAACAATACTGTCACATTTCTCTTAATTTTTGTTATTATTATTGTTGTTGTTTATTTGTTCAATTTATATGCTGCCTTTCTCCGGAGATTCAGGGTGGCTTACAAAGCATTAAGCAATAGCCTTCATATTTTTGTATATATCTGCTTAGTAGGGCTTTCGCCCCCCCCCCCCCCAAAAAGCGGTATTCTTTTTTATACAAAGTCAGCTTATTGCCCCCACAATCCGGGTCCTCATTTTACCTACCTCGGAAGGATGGAAGGCTGAGTCAACCTTGAGCCTGGTGAGATTCGAACTTGCAGTAATTGCAGGCAGCTGGTGCTACTTAACAGCACTTCAGTCTGCTGCGCCACCAAGGCTCATTTTAGATAATTTCATTGAACTTTTCAATAAACTAACTAGGAAAAACCGATTCAAACCAAACTAGAAGGGGAAAAAAGGAAAATAAAATTTCAGAAGGTGCAGAAAAAAGAAGGAAAGAAAGTAGAAGAGGAAAGAAAAGAACAAGAAAGATAATAATGAAAGGGTGGCTTTCCATTTTCATCACACCAGGCATACCTTAATATAGTAACTTTTCGCCCCTTTTTAAAGTTACAGGTAAAAAACTCTCTTCTGCCTAAATGTTCATCTAGTTTTAATCAAAAAATTGTTATGTTTTCAGGTCTAGTGCAACAAAGTAGGACTCCTTCTTTCCCCCCCCCCCCCCGGAACAAGGATCCCCCCAAGATTTATATGGCACCCACTCTGCTATTGTATACAGTAGAAGAACCATGAAGATGTGACTCTTCACTCACTCTTTGGCAAGAGAGAATCCTTTATGGCTTTGCCATTTTTTATTTGGTTTGTTTATTGTAATTTCTTTTATTGTTGTGAGCTACACACAGTCATTGAGAGTTAGGTGGCACACAGGTTTAATAAGTTATTATCATTCGAGCATGCATGGGACTCTCTTTTATTGGACAGGGTAATATTTAAAAAGATAGAAGCAATTATCAAATGCTTCTATCTTTTTAAATATTAAAATCTCATAAGACAGATCTTTTATTGCCAGTTTAAAGCATCCAAGCCAAATTACCAGATGCTCCCCTTAACCCCTTCTCCAATCATTGTATTATTGGATTCTGCAGTAAAAGTATTACCAAAAAAAAAAAAATAGTTGCCCAAGGAATGTTGTACTGTAACTAAATCACATAATACCATTACCAGATAGAAAAAAGATTCAATCAGCAAGTCTAGAAACCTATCTTTGCTAAATTTCAAATTTAGTGAAAGGATCTGTAAACTACATAGTTGGAAAGAAGGAAGGTGGCAAGAATTCTCTTCAAGAATATGTCCTAGTACAGTGATGGCTAACCTTTTTGCCGTCACGTGCCAAAAGCGTGGGGAGCGTGGGGGGGGGGGGTCAAGCACGCACGTGCCCACACCCATAATTCAATGCGCCTCACTCCCCGCGCATGCGTGCGTGACCCCCCGTGCTCCCCCCGCTTTTGGTATGCGATGGCACAGTTGGCCCCAGTAGGCCCGTCTTTTGCACTCCCCAGGCTCCAGAGACTTTCTTGGAGCCTAGGGACAGCGAAAACAGCTTTCCCCACCCCCCTGGAGGCCCTCCGGAGGCCAGAAACAGCCCGTTTCCTGACTTCCAGTGGGCCTGGAAGGTCTGAAAATCAGTTGGACGGCCCGTGCATGCACACCGGAGCTGAGCTAGGGCAATGCTCGTGTGCCCACCAATATGCCTCTGTGTGCCACCTGTGACACACATGCCATAGGTTTGCCATCACGGTCCTAGTAGCTACAATCAAAAGTGGATAAGTAATCTTCAGCTTTACTTCTCTCTGTGAGCAAGAAGGAAATTATCTGCCAGTTAACTATTAGATAATAAGCTCCATGTACTACATTCAATTCTTAAAATACGTTTCATGTTGCATTGTAGTTAATAGGCATACATTTCGTTTCAAATAGTTTCTTTTTGTAGCTTGTCAGTAGAATAATGTTTTGTTATTTCAACATTATCAGCCTTCCAGAAAAAGCTGAAGACAAGAGATTTTCTGAAGGGCTTTTGAGACCTCATCCCATATACTATGTTTCAGTTTTGTCATCTCTCTTGCATTTCTCTATTTTATTCTTCACAAAGCTGCTGAGACCCTTTTGATTGTGGTAGGTCCAGATTTGATTAATAAATAAATAAATAGTTCTGAAGACCTTTTTGTGTGCTTTGAGATTTCCAATCGTGGAATTACAGTCACGGAGCACTCTAGCGCTACACATCTTTGGAAGTATTTCGGTAAGCTTTAATTTTCTTTTTTGACTAAACAGAGCGATTGGTGGACGTGGCTGTGAACAGATGCAAGGTGTAGTGAGTAGTACAATTAGAAAGTAAGACCCTTTTGTTGTAAACTTTATTTGCATAATTAGATGGCAGAGGTATTAGGTTTATATAGTTAAAGTATTTTGCATGCCTAACATGTCTGATCATCCGTGCGATGGAATACAAAGAGCTATAAATTAATTTAATACGTTTTAATGGAGGTATTAATCATTGGTTTTAAATTATTGGAACCTAATATCCAATTAGAATGTTAACGTATGGAACGTATGATCTGCCCTACCGCCGTGATGGTGAACTTATGGCACGTGTGCCCTCTCTCTTCGGGCATGCGAGCTGTCGCCCCAGCTCAGCTCCGCTGTACATGCACACGTGCCTCCCGCCAGCTAGCTGGTTTTCAGGTCTCTGCCGTGCATGAGGAGCAGGGTGCATGCGGGTGGATCACACGCACATGTGCGGGGTGGTGGGGTGCACACGGGGGTCACATGTGCGTGTGTGGGAGTCAGTGTGTGCGGGGGGCATGCACGCATTGCATTACGGGTGTGCGCACGTGCTTTGGGCACTCGGTGCCGAAAAGACTACCCATCACTGCCCTACCATCTTTAAAAGACAGAAATAATAACTATTTAAAGCCAGGATACTCCTGAAAATGATAACTTCTCTAAGTCTGTGGATTATTTAATAAACACACTGATTGGTGGAAGTGGCTTGAACAGATGCAAGGTGTAGTGATTAGTACAATTAGTAAGTAGGATCCTTTGGTTATAAACTTTATTTGCATAATTGGATGGCAGAGGTATTAGGTTTATATGTCTAAAATTAAAACATGCCTCAGTGATGAATATCTAAAACAAAAGAAAGGACGTCAGTTCTAGGGCAATGAGGCCATCATTGTTTTTCCTTGACACAAACATATGAACTCTATTTACACAGCCCCACATGGGTGCCAAAGCTGCTGAAAATAAAACATGTATTTTCAAAGCCACAAAATAATGATTCACAGAAGCAAAGTACAGATTCGTAGGCAGTTAACACGAGTCTTCTGTGCTAGAAATTATCTAAAACGTGATTGCAGTAGCCTCCAGGTAGTCCTCGATTTACGACCACAGTTGCGGCCAAAATTTCTGTGGCTAAGCTAACCAGTTGTTAAAGTGAGATTTGCCCAGTTTTATGACCTCTTTATGCCACAATTGTTAAGCAATTCACTGCAGTTGCTAAGTGAATCATACAGTTGTTAAGTGAATCTGGCTGCCCCCACCCCAGTGACTTAGTTTGTCAGAAGCCAGCTGGGAAGCCAGTGCAACTGTCATAAGTACCTGCCAGTTGCCAAGCACCAAATTTTGATCAAGTGACCACGGGGATACTACAACGGTCCAAAGTGTAAAATATGGTCATAAAACACTTTTTTCAGTGCCACTGTAACTTCGAAAGGTTACTAAATGAACAGTTGTAGGTCCAGTCACTAAATGAACAGTTCTGGTCAAGGACTACCTGTATTATCAAACATTCTTTTAAAGGTAATAAGAAGAAGCATCCTGTTAGATCAGGCGCAGGAAAGAAGACAAGACCAGCGGGGTCTGTTC
>WNWU01013815.1:2026645-2065349 GCA_012654045.1 Ptyas mucosa | reverse complement strand
GAGGATTAACCAATCCCCGGCCGGATGTCCTTATAAGGACATAACACATCCAAAACTTGCAGAATCAAGAGGAATACACAATATGTGCATGCTTCTTTTCAGTTAGTAAAAGACATAAGGACAGACATCAGGTTATTTCACATAATCACTTAATCCCATTGCTTAAAATAAAATAACCTATGTTACTAAACTCAAATGAACTACAGTCTGCTGCAGATTCCAAAATCTTTCAAAATTCGATCTAATAATTTGTAGCGTTAGGTGAGTTTTTTGGTTCTCGCTTCCAACTTTTGATTTAATAAGGAAGCAAAACTGAGATCCATTAAGCAAATACAATTTACTGAATTCAAGGATAACATTAACCCGCAAAGCAACACAAGCATATGTGTCCCTCCAATAGTGTTCTCTTTTTTAAAATATTAAAATGCTTATTTGAATTTGATAGATGAGAACAACTATTGTTACGCTACCGGTTAAGGTACAGCTTGATTTTATGAAAAGAAGCAAATTTGCTAAATTTCTTTAGCTTACCAAGAGGATCAGAAAGGCTGGGGAAATTATATTACTTAGCAAAAATTGTCTGAATTTTCAGGCACAATGAAAGTGATTACTTCCCTTTTTTCCCCCTGGCAATACTAGAAACTCTATAATCCAACAATATACAGTAAGTCATGGAAGAACAATAATAAAATTAAACACAAATAAAAGAGGGTACTATGAAAAAAAATCGTATCCAGTAATGTTATTCTAACCCTCAAACAGGACTGAATTTAAGAACTCAAAATAATGTCCTTAAAATATATCTACACTGATTCACTAAACCTATTGACTATTATCTCAGCCCTTTCTATAACTGATTGTAGCTGAGATACTCATAACCCACAGGCAATAATCACTGCACTTGTACTGTACCTGATGCGTATACAAAAATCATTTTTAATGATGCATATTTTGCATGCCTAACAGGCCTGCTCATCCCTGTGATGGAATACAAGGAGCTATAAATTAACTCAATACATTTTAATGAAGGTATTAATCATCGGTTTTAAATTGTTGGAACTGGAATGAAAACGTGATCTGTTGTGTTATTTTCCATGCCCTACCATCTTTAAGAGACAGAAAGAGACACTAATTAAAGCCAGGATTCT
This sequence comes from Ptyas mucosa, assembly GCA_012654045.1. Classification (NCBI taxonomy): domain Eukaryota; kingdom Metazoa; phylum Chordata; class Lepidosauria; order Squamata; family Colubridae; genus Ptyas; species Ptyas mucosa. Next base: position 2,064,201 of record WNWU01013815.1, on the reverse strand, counting down.
CCTGAAAATTATAACTGCTCTAAATCCATGGATTATTATAGTTCATCTACTAATACAAATAAGCCCATAAACATTAGAAACAAAGAACTCTTTGGAATATACAGTAGTTCAGCATCTGAGTGTCAAAGAACTCAAAGTATTTTCTGTACACAAGTCTATTCTTTGGCACCCATCAGGAATCGTGTTCTGTTACTGAATCAGCCTAACTGTGGCCCTTTGCCAAGCTTCCGGGTGAAGAACAGAGTGAGTTTGACACAGGAGATGTTGCCATACTAGACTTTATTCAGACATAAAAGGAGTCTTCTTTTTGATCCATAATCTATATAAGTGTATACCATTAAATACGAAGAGGGAACATGAAAAAGGATGGAATAAAGATATTGGGGTGTTTTCTTTTGAAGCCCACTAAAAAGAATGTGCTACTGGTTGCATACTCCAAGATATAGGCCTCTAAGATACAGGCCACGCCAACTTTATTTTATTTGTTTTATTTTATTTATTTATTTGTCAAGCATGTATCAGATAACAGATATAAGGGAACACATGATAAGGGTGTGGCTAACTGATGAGGACCAATCAGTCCGAAATAGATCTATATTAGTCTCCCAATAGGCAGCAAAATGCTTGCTTGATGTCTGAAAAAGCCTAGGATAGTGGATGTGATTTCCCTGAGCTATGGCTGCAAGTTGAGAAACTTGGTTTACGTAGGAAAATACCTGGTTGAAGAAAAATATAACAGATATAAAGTATACACATGGTTATGAATACAGGAAATGGGTACAAATAAACGGGGACAGTAAGACAGGGACGGTAGGCACATTGATGCGCTTATGCACGCCCCTTATTCTTAGATAAGTAAGTGTGCACTAAACTATAGCTCAAACTATCTTTGTCAACATGTACAAGTCTCAAACATTTCGATTATGTAATGCTCTCAAATGAAATAATAACAATTGAAGAAAGAGAAAGAGGGGTTAATTCAGGTTGCATAGGACCAAATGCGTAGAAAGCCAGGATTGAGAAGACAACAACAGACAGCAAATGCCACCTCTGCAAAGAAGCTGAAGAAACAGTGGCCCAGCCAGTTAGCTGCTGCAAGAAGATTATACAGACTGACTACAAGCAATGGCATGACAGAGTAGCACTGAAGCTGCACTGGAATATCTGCAAGAAATGCAGTTTGCCTGCAAACAACAATTGGTGGGACCGCAAAATAGATGAAGCAATAGAAAGTGAAGGAGCTAAGTGGTCTGAGACTTTAGAATTCAGATAGGCAAGCACCTACCACATAGCAGCCCAGACTTAACAACTGTCAATAAGAAAGACAACAAAATATGGATAATGGACATTGCAGTACCTGGAGACAACAGAAGAGAAGAGAACAAACTGTACAACATATCAAACTACAAAGACCTGCAAATAAAAGTAGAACACCTATGGCCAAAGGAAGCAAAGATAATACCAATAACGATAGGCACATTGTGTGCAATCCCAAAACATCTGGAGCATCTTTCGAGCACCATCAACGCTGATAAAATCACCATCAGTCAACTGTAAAAGGCAACTTAACCTAACTTAACTTAACTTAACTTAACCTTAATCTTGCCATGATACATTTAACACCATAAAAAACAACTGCCAATCCTAGCTCCTTGGAAAGGACTCAGTATGTCGATAAAAAGCCAAATCCAGTCTAAACATCTGGCTAACTATGCAGTGAACCAATTGGAACCATCAAAACATGGATTTCAAAAGCAAATGTACCACCTTGGGAAAGAAAGATTTCAGATTAATGAGGAGATACCTATGGAAGAAAGGTGTGAAATTTTAAAATACAAGTTATTTGCCAAAGAACGTTGAATTGGAAGCAATTGAAAAGCAAGCAAGTCAAAATTCAGGTTTTATCTATAACAATACAGCAAGTGACCCTAAAATTTTGGAAGGTTTGTGGGAAAACAACATAGGAATGCAATATGGATCAAACAAGTTAAAACTCAGTAAAAGTACTCAGTAAGGAAGACATTAGGATAACTGAGGAAATGGTATGAAAGCAGTGAAGGAAGATCAAACATTGAAGTGCTCCTGGACCAGATGAGTTCAATCCTGACTGGCTCAAGGTTGAAACAGCCTTCCATCCTTCTGACGTTGGTAAAATGAGGACCCAAATTGTTGGAGGCAATATGCTGACTCTGTAAACCACATAGAGGAGGCTGTAAAGCACTGTGAAGAGGTATATAAGTCTAAGTGCTTTTGCTATTGAAGGGAGTAATCACAGAAAGCTGTGTTATTGAAAACAATAATGATGAAGACTGACTAAAGAAAAGAAACAATTGAAAATTGATTTATTCATTGGAAGAACAAGCTAATGCATGGACTATACTTGAAGGATATAGAAGGAAAAGCTGATAGAAAATCCACATGGAGTTGGTTAACATTGGCAGTGTTAAAGAAAGGAACTGAAGGCTTTGTTTTAGTGCCTCAAGAACAAGCGTTGCCAATTGCTTGCATGAAGGCAAAATTTCAACATGTAACAAACAAACTGTTTTTTCTGGTAAAAAGGATGAAACTATTGACCTTTTAATCAGTGGCTGCAGCAAAATTTCACAGCCTGACTCCAAAACAGTGTCATAACCAGATTGCCATAATTATTGGGACCTTTGTCAGAGGTTTGGATTAGGATGTAGTAAAAATTACGGGGACCAGTAAATTGAGTAGATTTTGAAAAATGAGTGGGATAAGAACTTATAGGATTTTAAGTTCCAAACAGACAGCTATCCTGTTCATAACATGCCTTATATCTGTGATGGTGAACCTATGGCACGCGTGCCCAAAGTGGCACATGGAGTCATGTTGCCTGGCACGCGCAGCATTGTCCGTTCCTCTTCTGGATTTCTGGTGGAGCTGCGCGTGCGACAATCAGATGGCCTTTTTGCGTACAGCAGTGCTGGAAACTGGAAGAGCTGGTCTTCTGTTTTTCTGTGTGAGCATGCGCGCATGACGATCAGCTGGCTGGTGCACATGCTCATGCAGAAGTTCATTTTTGGATGCGTGTATGCACCCTGGGCATCTCCTCTTCCAGGTTGCAGCCCAGATGACCTTCCCGCGCACGCTCCCTGTTTGGCACTCAGTGCTGAAAAGGTTAACCATCACTGCCTTATATAATAGTTATCAACAGATTAACAACTCAACAAATCAACTGGAATCCTGGTGGCACAGTGGACTAATTCACTGTTATTAAGATCAGCTGCTTGCAATTACTGCAAGTTCAAATCCCACCAGGCTCAAGGTTGACTCAGCCTTCCATCCTTTCTAAGGTAGGTGAAATGAGGACTCAGACTGTGGGGGCAATAAGCTGACTTTGTATAAATATACGAAAGTATGAAGGCTATTGCTTAACGCACTGTAAGCTGCCCTGAGTCTCCGGAGAAGGGCAGCATATTTTTTTTTAATTTGATTTATATGCCGCCCTTCTCCGGAGACTCAGGGCGGCTTACAATGTGTTAAGCAATAGCCTTCATACTTTTGTATATTTATACAAAGTCAGCTTATTGCCCCCACAAACTGGGTCCTCATTTCACCTACCTTAGAAAGGATAGAAGGCTGAGTCAACCTTGAGCCTGGTGAGATTCGAACTTACAGTAATTGCAGACAGCTGGTTTAAATCTCTATGCTTTTAGTCTGCTGAGCTCCTATATAAATCAAATTTTTTAAAAAACAAAAAAACAAGGACCATATCAGATATTAGCGTTCCTGAACGACTGTCAATAAGTAGGCAATGAAATTGGGAAACCAGGGCTTAGCCATAGAAGAACAACACTGGAAGAACTGAATGAACAACAACCACAGTCAAAACAAAAGCATAGTATGTTTGACAATTACACCTGCTATTGTAAATCGGAGCTAACAAAGTGGATCTACTTAAAGCATATGTTCGGACATTGGAAAAGAATTTATCCAGACTCAATTATCATGAAATGATTAACAAATCAAAAGAGATTCATTGCCAGAAATAAAATATTCAAGGAAGCAGAATGGGAAGAGATTCAGAAAAATTGTGAAGATGAAAGACCCACCACTAAAAAAAAAACCCCAATAGTAGAATGGTTGAAGAAACTTGGATAACAACAATTGGAAATATAAAAGAAACAACTGATATGAACTACACAAATGATCACTTAGAAGAAATAATAATAACAGAACCAAACTCTAAAACAACCCATGAACTGACAGAAAGAATTAAAACTGACTATTATGGTACATGCAGAATTACCGGTAGACAGACAAAGATTGCCAGCATTGGAAGTAGTATCCCCCAAAGACCTGGCATAATGAAAAATGTGAATAAGGCACTTGTAAGGATTAAAGTTACATCTATTGAACAGATCAATTAGGTTGTCTGTAGTACAGCAATGCTGGTAACAGGACAACTGGGTATCAAAAGTAGAAAAACAAAAACAAAATCATATTCAATCCCAAAATAGAAGATCAGATTGGAGGCCAAGATAAAGATGAGATGCAAATAATTTAAGAAACATGAAAGAGCAAACACTGAAAAATGTATGGATCAGGACAAGCCTAATACAAAATATTGGCTTAACACCAGAAAAATTGAAGAAGCTTTGGAAATCATAAAGCAATAAATAATAGCTGATAAAATTGAACATTATGAGACACAAATCATACAATCGGACAAGAGGCAATTCTACTAAAGAATAAATAGCAATACAAATTATGAAAATGAAAACGAAACAAAAAAGAGACAATCCCACCTTTGGAAAGATCTGTGAAAAACTCAGAAAGATTATAATAAAAATGCTGGATGGGTAAAAGGATTTGAAGATGAATTTTGTAAAAATCAAAGGGAAGGCTTTATAATAACAGCAAAAATAGTTTAAAAATCAAGTGAAAAAGATTAAAAACTGGACAACTGGAAATGATTGATTGAATGGCTTTTGGCTCAAATATCTGTGTAACTCATATTTAATCGTTTGAATTGTTTAGCTAAACAATTTAATGTAGCATTGCCTATTAGAGATATCAGATACTAGATAATAACTGGTAAAATATAACTGAAAGTGACAACAGTAGGAAACTATAGACCAATAACACACTAGGCTACAATATTTAAATTACTCAGGCATTATAACAGATAATATCCAAGGTAATCTAGAAGAAAGTTACATTCTCCCAGTAAGGAAATAAAAGAAAAGATCAATGTCTGATTAAGAAAGTGATTCTGGAGAACTGCAAATGCCAAAAAAATGGTCTGGATTAATTATAAAAAGTAGTTTGATTCATTACCACATACAGTAGCTGGCTCATCAAATGTTGGAAACAGTGATGTCAGTAAAATCATTAGAACGGCTACAGAAAAAATAAGGAAGCAATGGAAGACAGAATTAGTGGTTGGAAATGAAAAATATGGGCTTCCAAGATGACTCATTATCAACTTTACTATTTTTCATTGCCATGTTCCCATTTCCAATGATTTTAAAGAAAATAAATATTGGCTATCAAACAGTAAAAAATGCTAATAAAATCTCACATTTACTTTATATGGATGATCTGAAGCTTTATGGAAAATCAGAAATTGAAATCCAGTCATTGATAAACAAGAAGTTGTAGCATAGATGTAATAATGGAATTTGCCTAGAGAAATGTGCCACGGTAGCAATAAGGTGGGAAACGATTTGAACATCAATGGAATTAAAATGCCAAATGACTGGACCACCAGCAGCCATCAGGATGAAGCCTACGCATATCTGGGCATTTTACAGTTGTATAAAATCAAGGCTGGACAAGTTAAAAGTGTAATTAGTAAAGAATACATCCAAAGAGTGAGAAAATTGTTAAAAGGCAAAATTGAACAGTGGAAACACCATCAAAGCCACCAATACTTGGGCCATACTTGTAATAAGATACTCTGCTGAAATTATTAACTGGATACAAGCTGAAATGGACAGTTTGGACCAAAAAACAAGAAAATCAATGACTACTCTGTTTACTATACATTACATCCTCATAATGATATTGGTACAGGTTTACTTCAGGTCAAACAAATTGTAAAAGAAGAAAAGTGTGCATTGGCTGATTATATAAAAGATAGCCAAAAACAAGCATTGATGCAAGTTAAAAATTGGAACTTACTAAATATACAGGAAACAAAAAGTGAATATCAGAATAATATGGCAATAGCATTTAGATTTATATACCTCTCCATAGTGCTTTACTCTGAGCAGTTTACAATGTCAACATATTGCCCTCAACAATTTGGGTCCTCATTTTAAAGAGCTTGGAAGGATGGAAGACTGAGTCAAACCTCAATCCCCATCTGCATTGAACTCCAGGCTGTGGGCAGAATTCGCCTGCAATACTGCATTCTAATCACTGTGCCACCAGGGCTCCTAAGATAATAAAAACATGAACAGAAAGCTGGCAAGGAAAAGCATTATACATAGCTAATTTCTACAAAAGATCCAATGGAAAGTGGATAAACATAAAACCTGGCAATGGCTTACAGTTGGAACATTAAAAAAGAAAAAAGAAACTAAAGGCTTTATTTTGGTGCTCAAGAGCAAGCTATTCAAACTATTACAGTCAATGCCAGAACTGAAAAAATAATCAAATGATTCAATTATGCAATGAAGAAGAAACAGCAGATCATATACTCAGCTTGTGCAAGATCGCCCAAACTAATTGTAAACAATATCATAAGACAGTCACCAAAATAATTCACTGGAACATTTGTAAAAATTATGTACCAGTAATGAAAAAATAGAGAAAACGTATAGTTGGAAAAAGTAGTTGAAAATGAGCAGGTTAAAATATTGGGAGATTTCTGAATACAAACTGATAGTCTTGGCTCACAATATACCAGATATAACTGTGGTTGAAAAGACAAAAGTATGGACAATTAATGTGGCAATTCCAGAGGATAATAGAAGGCAAAGAATTGGAGAAGTGTACCAAGATCTGAAAATTGAAACTGAACTTATGATGGAATAAACTGGCTGTGGGGAACCCAGAGTTTATTGGAACACTTTAGTGATATAATAAAAATCCTTGGATAAAACTTAGAAAATGTATGCATTTACAACATTTCCATCTGTCAGTTTCAAGAGGCCAACCTGCTTGGATCCATATATATATATACATGGATCAGGGGTGAAATCCAGCAGGTTCTGGAGAACCGGTAGCGGAAATTTTGAGTAGTTTGGAGAACCGGCAAATACCACCTCTGGCTGGCCCCAGAGTGGGGTTTGAATGGAGATTTTGCAATATCCTTCCCCCAGGAGTGGGGAGGGAATGGGGATTTTGCAGTATCCTTCCCCTGGAGTGGGGTGGGAATGGAGATTTTGCAGTATCCTTCCCCTGCCATGCCCACCAAGCCACACCCACCAAGCCACACCATGCCCAACAAGCCACACCCACAGAACCGGTAGTAAAAAAAAATTGAATTTCACCACTGACATGGATGCATGATGACATCCTAGGTTCTTGAGAAAAATTGGGTGCATATGAAAGCTAAAGAACTGGCAGTTGTGACTTCACATTGTTGTGAACAGAATAGTAATAGGTGGATAAAAATGCCAAATCAAGTCTTAACATCTGGCTGATTGCGACGAACCATAATAACACAATTATTTCTATCATGAATTAAAACTTAGATTTTTTTTAAATGCTTTTTTTTAATGCATACTGTATATTAAGTGGGAACTATTGAATTCTCAGTTTAAAATGACATACAATTTTTTCACTTTGTTATCCCAACCTGGGAATGGAAGTATTTGAAATATATTCAGCAATTATTAAAATTTTCTGATTTCCATTTCTTTCTTCTCCCAAAAGCAGTTTTTCATTCTAGGGCTTCCATTTAAAAATGCATTACAGTGCATTAGAAGAAAATTCTCTTTTGCAATTGTAATACCATGAGTAACTAAAAATTTAAAATGCTCTTTATCCAAGATTTAGACAAAGGATACCAAAAGTGTTATAAGCGATACGGTGTCCTCAAAAATAAACAATTTAAAACTTATTGATTTCCATTGCAGAATTAAAAGATGGGCACAAATTACTGCATTGCAGTAGGTCTAGAAAGTAAATCTATTTTCAGATCTACCAAATGGTGAAACATAGTAAACAGCTCAACCAAACAACCTCTAAGGCCACCCCCACCAACACTGACTGGCAAGCCACTAGAACAGTGATGGCTAACCTTTTTGCCGTCAAGTGCCAAAAGCTGGGGGAGCGGGGGGCGGGTCGCGTGTGTGTGCCCACACCCATAATTCAATGCACCCCACACACACATGTGCACACAACCCACCCACCCCCGTACTCCCCCCGCTTTTGGCACATGATGGCATGATGGACCCAGTAGGCCTGTTTTTCGCTCTCCCCAGGCTCCAGCGGCTTTCTTGGAGCCTGGGAAGGGCGAAAACAGCCTTCCCCACTCTCCCCGGAGACCCTCTGAAGGCTGAAAACAACCTGTTTCCTGACTTACGGTGGGCCCAGAAGGTCCAAAAATCAGCTGGCTGGCACACGCATGCACGTTGGAGCTGAGCTACCACAACACTTGCATGCCCACCAATATGGCTCCACGTGCCACCTGTAGCATGCGTGCCATAGGTTCGCCATCATGGCACTAGAATATAAACTGACAGCAAACATCATTCCTTACTAGCACTGACGATGTTACCTAGTTTGGGTAATGAAGAAAAACAAGCTTTTGCAAGAAAACAAGCAAGCTCAGGGAGCACCAAGGATCCCTCATGAAACATAGTAAAGCCAGTTTGGTTTTTGGATTAAGTAGATTTTTTTAAAAAAAAAAGGAGGAAGAGGCATGGAGAATCCATCAGGGGTATCAAACTCAATCACATCATGTGACATATTGCAACGGTTTTTGCCTTTGCGGAGCTGGGGTGGGCGTGGCCTGTGCGTGATGCATCCGGCCTGCGGGCCGCCAGTTTGACACCCTTGATTTACATTGTCCAGTTGTTAAAGGTAGTAAGTGTAGGTCATTGTAAAAGCATATGTTTTAAAGAAGTATTGTCCTTATTATATCTCCAATAAAATGCTGGCTTGGAGAGTCCTTTTCTATACAAATGTAAAGGAGTTGAATAAATTTTAAATATTATTTTTGTTTTGTAAGTCATAATTTGAAGTCCATTGGCACTCTTGCTATAGACGTTAGGACAATGTAGGAAGCTGTAATTCTTTATTCCGCTCATTTCTTAGCATCTGCCCATCAAATTTATTTAGTGATTACAAATATCTATAAAAAAACTAATCACAAGGTTTGGTTTTTTTTTACTTTTAAATGGTTTAACAAATTGTTCTAGTATCTCAGGTATCTGAGAGGTTGAAAATGCTGCTAGTCCAAAATATGTTAACCAATATTGTAGCTGTGAATAATGTCTGGCCTTTGCTAAATTGTTTAACATTCCTGTCCCTGAGCCCTGAACTAAATCAGCGAGACAATCTGGACAATTTAGGACATCTGCTTGCAAAAGGTACCTCTTTCCACAAGTATGACCTTTTTTTTTTTTTTTTTGGTGCTTCATAATAAAAGACATCTTGATAGGCATTCCAAAATAAAAAAATATTGACCTTTTATGGCTTGGTACAACTTCTTCTGGACAGAAAGTAAAGATCTGTTAGGTCCAAGCCGCTATTTTAGCTATGAAGCCATTATGAATAAGCTAATTCTGTATTTCATCTAAGATCTCCCTCTTTAAACTATTCATTCAAAACTCTTTTATTCCAACCTACGTTGAACTAACAACTTCAAATTGGCAAAATAATTCTGAACATAGAACTTACAAGCCCTTGGCATTCACCTGTGTGATGGGATGCTCAAAAGTAGTCCTTGCCGGTCACATAAAATGAGTCCAGTAATTTAACTACAATCAATCCATGGGAAAGTTTGAAAGATGCATTAGTCACACTAAATAATGAAGGGAGTGGATTTGTTAGGATTCTTGTTGTATTTGTTGGATAAGGTTGCCACAAAGAAGAGGGAGACAATTTATTTTCCAAAGCATAAAGACAAGACAAGAAACAATGGATCGAAACTAATCAAGGAGAGAAGCAACCTAGAACTAAGGAGAAACTTCTTAACGATGAGAACAATTAACTAGTGGAACAGCTTGCCTTCAGAAGTTGTAGGTGCTTCATCACTGGAGGTTTTTCAGAAAAGACTGGACAGCCACCTGTCTGAAGTGATATAGTCTCCTACTTGAGGAGGGGATTGGATTAGAAGACCTCAAAGATATCTTCCATCTCTGTCCTGATTGGTCAGATGTTCATCAACAAAATGCTGTTGCTCTTCTGATTGTTGGGTTCTAGGCAGAAGGATACCAGTAGAGATAATTTCTATCCAATTTCTGGAATAAGTTGGTTCATCATCTGGGTTACTACGTGGTTCTGTTGCTGGAGGAAGTTGTTGGCAACCTGATCAATGGATTGGAAAAAGTTTGGCAGGTGTGATTTAATCAGTGGTGGGATTCAACTACTTTAACAACCGATTCTATGTCCTAATGATTTCTTCCAACAACCAGTTCACCAAACTGCTCAGAAATTTAACAACCGGTTCTCCTGAAGTGGTGCGAACTGGCTGAATCCCACCACTGGATTTAATCCTATAGTCTGATTTGCATGTTCTTCTGTGAAGATGAATGTAGCCATAGCTTCCCTAGGGGAATATTAGTACATGTGCCTAGAAACTCAACAAGTACTTGGGATCTAGCAAGGACAATGCTCAGATGGGTTGCTTTTGTTACAAATACAAAAAGCCCTTGTAACAGAGATCAGGTACTATATATTCTAGCAGATTGCTAGCTGGGGAATATTGGGAGTTGAAGTCCATAAATCTTAAAGATGCCAAGGCTGGAGACCCCTGTCTAGTCAGCTATATATAACAATCCAAGGGTTTATTCCCACGTTTTTCTGCCATTATATGGTAATAGATTTATTGCCAGTCAGACTCAAATACAAAGGACACCTGACCTGCACCATATTTTAATGCTGTCTCAGATTCTTTGTTGCAACATGGCAACTCCAGCCCTCACAGGAAGAATATAAAAACTGAATTTGTCCTATGCATCACAAAAACAACAGAATAATAAAATGGGAAAGGCCACCAAATCCAAGCTTCTGTTCAATTCAGAAATCCAAATTAAAGCACTTGTAACAGATGGCTGTCCAGCTTTGCTTGATCCTATCCAGCAAAGGGGGATTCAGTGCCTTCTTGGTTCTGCTGTTGAACTAATATTAGAATTAAGAAGTCTTCCTTTAACATTCAACCCACAATCAGATAGCTTGTCGTTTATGGCAGGTCTTGAATTCTGCATTCATCAGAGTTGTCTTCCTGACACACCTTTTCAGGTTTTAAAGGAGACCTCTCGGATCTGATGCTTGTTTCCAAACAATCTTGTACTGTTGAGCTGGTTAACAGATATTGGCCAACTTCACAATAACAGAATTGGAAGGGAACTTGGAGGTCTTCTAGTCCAACCCTCTGCTCAGGCAGGAAAACCTATACCATTTCAGATCAATGGTTGTCCAATCTCTTCATAAAAACCTCCAGTGTTGGAGCACCTATAACTTCTGGAGGCAAGTCATTCCACGGATTAATTGTTCTAACTTTCAGGAGTTTTCTCTTTAGTTCTAGGTTGGTTCTCTCCTTGATTAGATTCAATCCATTGCTTCTTGTTTTACCTTCAGGTACTTTGAAGAATAGTTTTACCCCTCTTCTTTGTGGTAGCCCCCTAGTTATCATTTTTTTATTTATTTGATTTATATGCCGCCCTTCTCCGAAGACTCAGGACGGCTTACAATGCGTTAAGCAATAGCCTTCATACTTTTGTATATTTATACAAAGTCAACTTATTGCCCCCATAATCTGGGTCCTCATTTTACCTACCTTAGAAAGGATGGAAGGCTGAGTCAACCTTGAACCTGGTGGGATTTGAACTCGCAGTAATTGCAGGCAGCAGATGTAAGTGGATGTTAATAACTGCCTTAGTCCACTGAGCCACCAGAGCGCTTAATATCACTGCTATCATGTCTCCCCTAGTCCTTCTTTTCATTAAACTAGACATACCCAATTCCTGCAACCATTCTTCGTATGTTTTAGCCTCCAGTCCCCTAATCGTCTTTATTTCTCTTCTCTGCACTCTTTCTAGAGCAGGGCTGTCAAACTCACGGCCCATGGGCCGGATGTGTCATGTGCTGGCTCTGCCCCCACCCCGTTTAGCAAAGGAGAAAAAAGTCAGTGATGACTCTGTGACAACATGACTTTGACACCCCTGTTCTAGAGTCTCAACATCTTTTTTTTTATATCACGGCAACCAAAACAGGATGCAATATTCCAACTGTGGTCTTAACAAGGTATTATAAAGTGGTACTAACACTTCATGTGATCTTGATTCTAGCCTTCTGTTAATGCAGCTAGGACTGCATTGGCTTTTTTGGTACCTGCAGCACACTGCTGGCTCATATTTAAGTGATTGTCCACTAGGACCTGTCCCTCTCACAGTTAGCTACTATTGAGACAGGCATTATATATTGTGATTTGGTTTGCAATAGTGTACTTCATGTATCCAGCCATTGCTTTAGTTTATTATATCAGGACTTTACAGGAAGTATCACTGTGATAATGTGATTATAATCTTAATCTTAAAGACTAAGAAAGATGTGTACTAAATAGAATGGTAAAAGGACTTGTAAAATATTTAACAGGGAGAGCAATAAGAATGCAATTATCTGTTGAAAAGAAGATAAAAATCATTTAGATGTTTTTTAACTTGGCTTTTCTTTTTGTTCCCTTGCACTTTTTTCTTTTTTTCCTTTTGGTTTGTTATTATTATATGAACATTTTGATACATTTAGAAAATCTTAATCTCTGTTAATCTCTGTTTAAACCACATTAACATATTGATTTAATGGATTCTATCACAGCTATTTCAGGATGCAATTTTTTATTTTGTGCTTTATGGAGAACTCTCTTGAAAAGACAAAGGTTCAAGTGTCCTGGAAAATTGACCTTTTCTAAATATTGACATTTCCAATGTATATTATTTCGTATAAAAGATGATCAGTTTGTCCAAGTTGAAATATGACACTGCTAAAATATGTCCTGAAGTACATCACATTGTGACTGACCAGATGTCTGAATTCTTGATTTCATATTTGACATTATTAGGCCTTTGTAATCCTGAATATTTATGGAACAATTGATATCTCGGTCTGCTAAATGTTGGTTCCTGTATCTGTGTCACTGTAATATTACTGTGTACCAACTATTAATTCTGAATAGCAGCTATTTAAAGTTTTATGCAACTGGAACTATGAAAGAGATTGCTATTCTTAGAACAAGCATTAATGTGGATGACTTTCAGTAAAATGTGCATCATTCAATTAAATATAAGATTATGTGTGATCTACTGAGAGAAAAGTCCAAAAGCATTCAATGTGGTTCCATAATAGGAAGCACAATAATTAGAATCCACTTCTTGGCAAATTGTACTTCTTTTTGACTGCTATTTTAATACAGACTCCTTCCCATTTTAATTGTCAATTTTAGTGAGACTATAATGATGGATTCATCATGCTGGCATGACTTTGTGATTATCTGGCAATGAGATCCTGTGGAAACAGATTCGGTTTGGTGTACTTTATTACTGGAAAGAAGGTAATGCTCATCATATAGTGAATTCCAACAAACAACTACATTTAATAAGAATTTGATAAGGATTCAGTACTGATGACATTAGTCACCATTTATTTATTTATTTATTTATTTATTTATTTATTTATTTAATTTATTTATTTGTCATATTTCTATGCCACCCACTCTCCGAGGACTCTGGGCGGCTTACACCAAAGACAGTATACTAAATAGCATATTGCCCCCAACAAACTGGGTCCTCATTTTACCCACCTCGGAAGGATGGAAGGCTGAGTCAACCTTGAGCCGGTGAGATTCGATCCGCTGATCTGCTGAACTAGCAGTCAGCTGAAGTAGCTGCAGTACTGCACTCTAACCACTGTGTCACCTCGGCTCTTATATTCTTGTTGAAGATAGACAACAATATATAAAGACCCTACACATATGAACTTTACATATTAAATCCCAATGAGACTGGAAGCACTGTAGGAACCTATTTACTGCAATCAATAATACAATAAAACAAGAGATTACTTCTTTTCATTAAAACAAAAATGAGGGGTTACAGTAATACAATACTGTACATAATACAATAAATACAATACTGTACATAATACAATAAATTGCCCGCCTTCAGCAAGTTTAGACCTTTCATTAATGTTATCTTTTGCATATTAAACATTGAAAGGAGCTTTTTAAAAAAAGTTTAGCAGTTACACAATTTTTTTAAAAAAAAAATATTTTATTTGATTTATATGCCGCCCTTCTCCGGAGACTCAGGGAGGCTTACAAGGCGCTAAGCAAGAGCCTTCATACTTTTGTATATTTATACAAAGTCAGCTTATTGCCTCCACAATCTGGGTCCTCATTTTACCTACCTTAGAAAGGATGGAAGGCTGAGTCAACCTCTAGATTGGGGTGTCAAACTCAAGTCCCGTGGGCTGGATGCGGCCCACGGGGTGTTTAGATCCAGCCCACGGGGCCACCTTGGAAACAGCAAAGGACTGGCCTGTGGTGCCTTGAACTGGCCCAGGCTGAACAGGTGCTGATCTACAACCTGTTGGCATGCTGTAGGAGGCCATGGCAGCCGAAAATGGAGCTCGCTGTACACGCCACTCCCGAGTCTGTTTTCACTGGCAGAGTGCTGTAGGAGGCCACCACTGGCACCCCCAACCCGAGTGACATCAAACTGGCCATGTCCACCCTGGCCACGCCCCCCTGAGGTCAAACACAACCTGATGCGGCTCTAAATGAAATCAAGTTTGATACCCCTCATCTAAATGATGAACAGGGTTGTCATGAGGAGGTTTTAAATGAGAAGAAATCATGAATATGTCCTTCTTTTGCTGAGAACTACAAAGTACTGTTGTTCATTTCAGTACGGCATCACATTAAATACTACAATATAGTTAAGCCACCTATTATGTCGGGACATAATGAAGTGGAGAAAAGATAGCCAACTTTGCATCTGCAAGAAGATTTCACCTATTATTCACATCCACAAGAATAGAAGTTGAACTGACCTCAAGCACTGTGGTACCTTGTCCTGAAATCTGGATCCAGATTTAGGCTACAGTGTTTTTTCTATCTCCTAGGAATAATGCAGGACTTCTAAATAGTCCTGCATACAATTTTGCTGCCAATATTTCAGAGATGTGTTTGCTTGACTCAAGCTACCTATACTACAGCAGGAAGAGTCAGAATTATGGAACCATAGCATTGGGAGGTAGCCTAAAAATTATCTAGAGCAGAGTTCCCCAGCCATTCCAGCTTTGTGGACTGGCAAGGTGGAGGGAGAGAGGGGATGGTTCCTCATGAACAGCTGGCAAGCACGTGCATGCAACTCCATTTAGTAAGTGGTATGGATGCGCATCTACCACTCACACAAATGAAGTACATATGCACATGCTCGCCCACTTCTCAGACAAGTGGGGATGCACACACGCTCACCTGATGTTTCCATGGCCCAGTTGCAAACACGTCATGGCCCACTAGTGGGCTGGGGCCCAGAAATTGGGTACCCCTGATCTACAGCATCTTGCTCAGTATAGGTTCCATATAGCAGGATGTGGGCCGAATCAGGCCCGTGGGCCCACCCTGAAAACAGCAAAGGACTGGCCTGCAGTGCCTCTGCCAGTGAAAATGTGTGGGCCTCCCGGGCCCTGTTTTCGGCTGCGACGGCCTCCTGCAGCCCTCTGCCAGTGAAAACAGAGCTCCGTTTCCACTGGCTGAGGCCTGCAGGAGGCCGTCACAACTGAAAACAGAGCCCTGATGAGTACCTCAAGCTGGCCACGTCTACCCTGGCCATGCCCCTCTGGGCCCCCAAGGTCAAACACAACCCTGATGCGGCCCTCAATGAAATTGAGTTTGACACCCCTGCATTATAGCATCTCTGACAGATTATCTTCCAGGCACTGAAGGCCTCGGGTAAAAATAGCAATCTAGACAGGTCACAGAAGACTGTCATCTCAAACTGCCTCACAGATATATGACTTATATTGTGACTGTGCCTTCAGATATAATACCACATTAAAACCTCCATATTTTCTGACAGCACTTTGCACACAATGCCTTTCAGTGAAACAATTTCCCCACATTCAGAGACCCGTCATCAGATGCACAGTGCTGAAGCATGTAGAAATCAAGCGTGAATCAAGTTTTTGTCACTGAGAAATGAATCACAATAATTCTATTGTACAAATGTTATCACCCTGAATTTGCAAGACATTTTAGTACTTTCTTATACATCTGATTGTTTCTTGAAAATGTTTTAAAGGAATTTTCTTTAAAGAAAATCTCAGCAGCAAAGCACAGGCTTAAACACAATACTTCAGAAATCCAGTTTCCTGAACCTCTCCAAATATTCAGAGTTGTCTTTGAATGTGGACAATAAACAGTTAAAGTATGATACTCTGATTTGTATAAAGTGGCACTGATCTCCTGTAAATTATGTTAAACTTTTCCCTCCCATTTCATTCCCTCCCAGGTCATTCTCAACTTTCGATGACAATTGAAATCAGAATTTTAGTTGCTAAGTGACATGGTCATTGAGTCATCATGTGACCAGAATCAATTTTAAAATCATTTTTATTGTGTTAAGTGAATCACGTGGTTATTAAATGAATCATGTGATCATTAAGCAAATTCACCTTCCCCAATTGACTTTGCTTGTTGGATGCTGGTTGAGAAGGTCACAAATCATGATCATGTGACAGCAAGACACTTGCAACTGTTGTAAAAATCCATCAGTTGCCAAGAGCTCAAATTGCGATTGCATGACCATGAAGGTGGCGCAAGAACTGTAACTTTGAGGATGGGTTGTAAGTCACTTTTTCCAAAGCTGTCATAATTTTGAACCATCATTAAAAACAGTTGTAATTTGAAATTACGTATATGAGCAGCATAATTATGTATAGTCCTACCAAATTTAACAGGACTTGTTTCTGGCTAATTATGCACAAGATAGCAGCCTTAGGAATACAGGAAAATTGAAAGCCACCAGAGTGAAATGACCACTTAAATACCATGTTTCCCCCAAAATATGACCTACTCAGAAAGTCCTATCCCCCAAAATAAGCCCTAATTAAGACCCGTCCCACTCCAGGATGCACGGGTAAAAATTAAGCTAGGGTGGAGATGGGGGGGTGGAGCTGCTCTACTACTTACCTTTGGATAGTTGCAGCCAGGCCTTGCACACCTTGGCCCATTTCTTCTGCAGCCAGCAAGACCTCTGTAGCCGATAAGAAAGCTCCAGATCAAACTGGAGCTCTGTTATCAGCTGCTGAGGCCTTTCCTAAAGGCCTTTCCTGAAAGCCTCTGTAGCCGGTAACAGAGCTCCAGAGCTCTGTTATCGGCTACAGTGGCTTTCAGGAAAGCCTTGCTGGCTGCAGAAGAAATGGGCCAAGGTGTGCAAGACTTGGCTGCAACTATCCAAAGCCTAAGAAGTTCCTGAAGGCCTCTGACAATGAAAAGAAGGCCGGGGTGACACATGCAAGTGAGATGAGTTAGTGGATGACACTCCGCCCCCAAAATAAGACCTGGTGCCTTTTTGGTGGGAAAAAAATATAAGACAGGGTCTTATTTTTGGAGAAACACGGGTATGTATACAATAGTAGTGCTGAACTGCACTCCAAAATGAAATTTCATGTGGGAAAGTAACTCTAAAGTTAGGGGGGGTTTTCTTCTGGATAAACATGTACAGATATATTGGATACCTTTCTCTGAAGTTGTGCATAAATTTTTATGTCCATCAATAAATGGAAATATACCACTCAGCAATTAACTGCCCTCAAATCCAATTTCTTTATTAAAATAGCTGTATTTTTAAAATGTAGACATTTTATCTGTTGTTTTAATTATATATTTAGATGGGCTATTCTGAGAAGGTTTATATTAAAAGGGTGACATTTGAAAATATAAACTATAAAGAAGTAAGCACTAATTTCTCCCAGATGCCAGTCATTCTCTTCCACAGTACATTTATGCTTAGCTCTTTGGAACTTCAACCATTACATATTCTTCCAAGGAAGCCAAGTATATAATTGCAGCCCAAAGTATTAAAATCCAACCATCATTGATGATTACCAGTAAAAATATCCCAGACACAATCATAAGCATGAAAATGCTTCTACCATTAAGAAGTGCAACATACAATCATTTATAGAAATTTAGAATTTTGTACTATATGTTGACAAGTGCTTCATCAAGTAAAAAAATAGTCTATCAGAACTGGGCTGCAAAAATCCAAACAATCATGAAGAGGCAAACAAAGATATACTTAAAACTCTACCTCTGTTGCTTTTTAGTCATCATCCAGGTTTCTGAAACAAAATATGGTAGCTTTCCAGTGAGATCCATATAAATAGAACAGTTTTCATTTGAGTTTTGGGAGGAATATACCAAAATATCTAGAACAGATATCTTTCCATACATAGATAGTGATTACCTGGCATACATATCAGATGCTCTCATGAAATATAATTGACACATATGCATATTGTTTTGTCTTCTTTTAACAATATGTGAAATATATTTCTCCTGAGTGGGAATTTACCAGATTCAGACTCTGGAAGATTTCCTGTACCCTTAATGATTACATAGAAGAACAGACTTTTGCCAGGCGGGCTTTTTTGTGTCCTAAAACATTATTGGAAGAAACCAAAAGGACTAACATTTTATTTTCTGCATGCCTTCTAATATAGGAACTCTCAGGTAGCAGTTTTTTTTCTGCAGGATTTTGATTTTGTACAGGATTTATACAAGATTTTGATACAGGATTCTCATTTACAGGATTGATAAAGAGAATCTCCTTATCAAAAACCCCCTTTTTAACATCAAAACAGAATCCCCTAACTTGCTGATCTCCCAATAAGATGTAACAATATTCAACCACCATGTTTTATCATCAATTTCAGGTGCAAAAATTCAGATGACAAGAAAGAGGTACAGGAACACTAAACTCTCATTCAAATTTTTGTAGCCTAGATGTGGTTATCTATAATTCCACTATGTTTTAAGAGCATCAAATTAGAGAAAGATGCTCTAAAATCTAATTATTTTAACTAAACATTCCAGGAACTTGAAAATAGGATTTTGATACTGTACTGTTCAACAAAATTCTTTCCCTTCTGACTTTCTTAAAGCAGATTTAATAAGAAATGAAATGTTTTAAGTTAATCTGGTTTTAAAGGTATGAAAGACTATTCTCCGGCATAAAATTGGTAAGCAATTATGATCTTTTTTCAGAGATGTTTCTCTTTAGGAGTAAGCTTCGAGGGACTTTTCTGCAAAGATAACCTATTTACAAAATCCTTCCTGGAAAACTTCACTTACTTAACTATATGCTTAGATGAAAGACAAAGGGCTGATCTGGGACAACCAACCTGACCCAGTATGGTATGGGCCACTGACCACTTTTAAAAGCTAGAATGCATGCAAAGGTATGCTTCATTTCATTGTAGACACATACCTTCACTCCACCACAGTTTTTTTTTTTAAACAAGCTCACTAGTGAAATGGCAAAGGCATTAAAAAAAACAAATTCAGTGAAATGGCTTTTGTTCCCCCCCCCCCAAAAAAGTAAAATTGAAAAGCATTCTAACCCTTCCTTCTAGTTCAAATGACAGGAAGAATGGTACAACCAGGGGTGAAATGCTCCCGGTTCGGACCGGATCACCCGATCCGGTAGCGATGGAGGTGGGTGGTTTGCAGAACCGGTAGCAAAAATCGCTGCACCCCGCCCCCATGCCCAGCTGAGCCACACGATCATCAAAGGCTTTTTTTTTTACTTTTAAAAGCATTTTTTCTACAACCTCTTCCGACGAAAAAATACTTTTAAAAGTTAAAAAAAAAAGCCTCTGATGATCACGTGGCTCAGCTGGGATAGTCAGAGGCTTTTCAAAGCATTTTTTTCTGCAACCTCTTGGCCGAAGAGGTGGTAAAAAATTGCTTTGAAAAGTCTCTGAGGATCCCAGCTGAGTTGTCTGACCGGCAGAGAGGCATTTTTTAAAAAGCCTCTCTGGCGATCCCAGCTGAGTTGCCTGATCAGCAGGGAGGCTTTTCAAAGCATTTTTTAAAAAGCCTCTCTGACGATCCCAGTTGAGTTGCCTGATCGGCAGGGCTTTTCAAAGCATTAGAAAAAATGCTTTGAAAAGTTTTTTTTTAAAAAAAAGTTGGCCACGCCCACCCAGTCACATTACCCCCACCACCACTAAGCCACGCCCACAGAACTGGTAGTAACAAATTTTACATTTCACCCCTGGGTACAACCCAGTGTTTTCCTTAGTTTCTCTGTGTCCGCCTCATTACCACACCAGGAAATTAATTCCCCAGGAAAGTTAAAGCCATTTTTTTTTTATTGAGAGAACAGAATTTTGCAAATCTGATCGTGTTTTGCCTCTTCCTTCTTCTTGTAGTTTAGTGAACTACTGTCTGTTTGAGCCACTACCAGAAGGTAATATTTTGAATATATTAAAAAAAAAGTTTCAGCATCTTTTGCCTAGGCAACAGCTTCTGTATATCTCTATCAAGGTTATTTTCCAGGCCCTGTGGTCACACCAGAGGGTACCAGGGAGCAACTGATAGAAAAGGGAATCGCATACTCTCGAAGTTCCCATCCATGAAATGAAAGTGCTTGCTTTCCTGGCACATATATGAGAAGAGTAAATACCGTATTTTCTGGCGTATAAGACTACTTTTTAACACAGGAAAATCCTCTCAAAAGTCGGGGGTCATCTTATACACCGGGTATAAGCATACCGACGCTCCGACTTCCCCAGCTGACCCCCAGTGATGGCGAGCCCCAGCTGTCTGGGGAAGTCAGTTGGTAATATCCACCTGGATGCCTGGGACAGTGGGGGGAAGCTCTGCGCAGCAACCAGCTGGGTCCAGCATTCAGCGGCATGCAGCCTTGACGAGATCGGCACAGCTTCCCGAATCTGAATTGCTGGCGCTGACCGATGACGCTACGGGAGCGCCAACAACATTGAGGGATAGTCTTATACAGCGAGTATAGCCCAAACCCTATATTTTAATAGGAAAAGTAGGGGGTCGTCTTATACGCCCAGTCATCTTATACGCCGGAAAATACGGTAAGCAAAGGAATCCATCAACCAGGGAAAATGGTAAATGCAAAGTGGACAGAGTATTGGGTCATTATTATGGCTGATGCAGAGGAAGGGTTGAACTCTAGAAAGAGATTCGTTAAGATTTATTCATTTGTAGCTAGTTTCCACACGATAGTCAATCAACTTAAGACTTGGCATGAGGGAAAGCCCATAAACTGCCCTGTTTTCCAACAGCAGGTTATAATAGTTGACATTTTTGAAATGAGTTGGTATTATTCTCCTCCGCATTTATTTTCATGGCAGCATTTCATTATTTTTTCCCATTCTTTCATCGTGATTGCTATATGCAATCCCTTTCATGTTTTATGAGGCAAGGGAAAGGAAACACACATCCACAAAATAAATCTTAAAAAGTTCTTACAAAGACTTATAAATCCCACATATGAATTGTTTTAATGCCATTTGGAATCCCAGCAGCAGCCTGTCTGCCGGAAGGAGGGGATGAAGTCATATATCCCACCACGACTGCTGTCTGTTTTAATCTTATTCTAAAATGCGGCATCACTGGCAGAAAATGTTGTAGCGGTAAGGCTAGTCTCTATTCCCAGTAGGATGTTAGAAGACAATGAGCCCAGAACTTTTTTTGGTTGTGTTTTGTTTCTATTAGTTTCGTCTTCCTTGTATTAAACAGTTAAAAATAGTTCGGGCACTATGCCACATTTAATAAAACTGCTGATTGCTAGCACAGCAATATGTCCACCAAATGTATCTTTCTGTCATCAAAGATTCCTGAACTGCTGCTCAGAATCATACGAAACGTCAAAAAATCCCAATTACAGGAGAAGTTAAGTGTTCTTTTTAAAACGCAAATGTATTGCCAAATGTGAGATTACTACATGAATTATTCTGCTAATTTTGAGCAACAGAAAACTGCAAAATCCCCTTTCTTTCAAACTAAAAAAAAAATCAGGCAACTTTAAGCTGGCAATATTTAGGGTTCTGCTGTAAAGTCTCCTTGTCATTTGGAAACTTGGGGAGGTCTGCTCCAAGGTTCTGACCCTCTCAGTGACCCACATTAGAAGTGGTGTAGTATTCATATTTGTATATACAACTCCTTAACTGAGTGAGATCATAATGATCAATATATATTTTCTTGAATTACAGCTGAGTTTAAAATGTTGGGTAAATTACTGATCATATTCCTTGTCTTTTACACCTACCCTGGCTGTCAAAAACAAAATGAATAGCATATAATAAACTGCAGAAAATTCGGGGTCCTGTCCCCTCCCCCCAATGAGAAATTTCTCTTGTTAGAATTCCACGTGGCCATATATATATATTTTTTTGATCAAGACACGGCTTGCCTCCAGCTTTCATTTTATACCACAGTCCAAAGAGAAGCCCCACAGACATTTACAATTTGCAAAGATAGGAACAAAGCTGGGGAAAGGCAAGACAGAAATAAATCACATTGGAGATGGAAAAAAAAAACATACAGGTTTCATCACGGTCTGGTGTCCGGTGTTCAGCTATTTATTACTATTCCATTAATTGCCTATTGCTCCATTAATATTTAATTAGCAAGAAATGCTTAAAAACTCCCAGTTGGCTGACTGGAACTCAAAATGGCTTGCAGAAGATATGTATGTTTATCCAAACTACATGATACATTATGGGTATCTTCAACATTTGCATTTTAAATGATAGTTAATTGACTTCCAGCCTCTGCTATGACTCAAGGATGAAAAGCTATACCTTTGCCAAGTCTCTCATCCCCTATCTAAATCAAATATTTGCCCCAGATAACAAACTGCAAAGCCATTGCTGTTTCGCACTTGGGGAAAATAGCAGCTTTTGAAAAGTAATTTCTTTAGGGACTCTGGCATTATGTGCTTTTTTCTGTATGTATGTGTGCCACAGCCCTACAAAGGAATTTAAAGTCAGAGGCTGTACAAATCCTAACGCAAAGAGATATTAGCATTCAAAAGTACATTTGGGTTCTTAAATATAGATCATGGATATATTTTGTCATCCACACATTAAGGAAGGACATGCATAAGAGTTGGCTGGGACTCAGGGTGTTGGATTTGGATATAGGATCTTTGTGGCATTTGTCAAGAACATTTCTGTATCTGAATAAATGCAAAGGGATGGGAGAGAACACAGCTTCAGCAAATTTACACAGTACTATGTGTAAAGACTTTTTCCATCAAGAGGTCCACTGTAAACTAGAAATGTACCTACCATTCCTAACTTCTCTTCCCTCACCCACATAATACATACCATTCACTCACGTTTTAAATTTTATGTTCCCATTTGGGTGAAGCAAGTTCACAAAATCTAATTTATTAGGCCTGTTCGTATAATAGAATAGAACTGACTTCTAATACGGAGACACAAGCCAAGAATGGACACCAAGCCAAAACAAGATACAGTAAGTTTACTTCCTTAGCCAGTTGGAGTTCAAAAGCCTTCCAACTGAATCTTTATTCTCTGTAAGTTAGCTAGCTGGCAAACATAACACTGTCTTTCATCCTGACATCATCCATAACAAATTCAGTAGTCCATATCCACCTTTTCCTTTGTAGTAAACATGGAAGACAACTGCCCTACCAGCACCATCCTTAAGTACAATGCAAGGAAATGCAGTGATGAAGCATCAGAAGGACCTCCACAATCACTAAATCTGTTAGAAGTTAGTCCTCTTTCCTGTTTCCACTTCAAGTTACATTTCTGTCTCCGTTTATGTACATCCTTTAGAACAGGGATCTCCATCCTGGGCAACTTTAAGCCTGGCAGACTTCAACTCCCAGAATTCCCCAGCCAGGAAAGATGGGAGTTGAAGTCCCCCAGGCTTAAAGTTGGAGACCTCTGCTTTAGAAGGCAAAAATGGTATCTTTCTGAACCAAATCCAACACTAGACTATCTGCAAGTGAGGCATTTCTGAATGTGTAACAATTGAAAAGTAAGACTTATTTTTGCAAATGTGTGCAATCCAACCTATGCAGTCCAGGTTAATTTCTATATTCAAGGCAGAAACAGTGCATTAGCAAGATACAATTAGACAGCAAATTTGCACTAGCAAATGTCAATATTCTTTGATCTTTTACCAGAAGATACCAAGAAGCAACAATTGGGATTATGCACAAATACACGTTGGCTGTGAGTTACTGTAGATCCCAGCAGCATTTCAAGACATTCAAGATCATCATGCAGAAAGTTTCTTAATAAGATAGGAAACCTAGGATTGGCCTGATTAAATATCAAATTACAGTTTTCCATTTCCTCTGAAAATGCTTAAGGACAAAATGCAGAACAACAAAGCATAATATGATGGCAGAAATTGAAGGACTGAGACAAACAGCTTTAATAATGACACAGAATGATGACATACAAACTTGATATTCTAATTTTTTTTCCCGTTAAAGTACTAAGGGACAAATGCCCAAGAGTTTCCCCTTAAATATACACTAATAAAATGCTAAGTATCTATACCTTTTTCTCAAGACCCACATTTGACAGTCAAAATTAGAAAGAGACAAGCTGAACATTTCTATTATTATTTTGGTGCAAAGTGTGCCATTAGTTATTCTCTCCTCTTCTAAAATTAAACCAATGCCTCGTGTCAACTATTTGAAGTATTACAAAGAGGGCTGAATAAGAAATTAAAGGAAACTCATGAAGTAAGGGGAAGGAAGCAAATATAAGAGAAAAGTTGGGCAAAAATCTACATATAAATCACGTGCCATATCAGCATTAGAACAACTCCAAGAACAAATCATTCAATATTCCTTTATGATACATTTTTATTCATATTTAAAATTTGACAATCATTCCACATATTAGCATAGATTCATTTTTCTAGATAGACAAGAATATTTATTTTGCATGATGGACCAAAAATTTAGAAGCTATAAAATCGTTTTGCCTTCATAAAATAAGGGCTTTTTGTAACAAAAAGACTGCTTGTGATGCACAAGTGAATTAAGCTGAATACAATATAACCATACAAAATACAGCTAAAAAATCATTTTCTGGATCTCACAGCTACATGCAATAATATGTACTCCTCTGAAAAAGAAGTGATGATCGGTCCATGGTACACTGCAAGTTCAGTAAACCTACTACATTCCTGTGGCTGTTACTGCTTCATAGAACTCCTTGGCATTTACCCAAAATTCTTTTTGAAAAAGCAAGAAACTGCTTCAGTCCTCAGTTTTATAGCCAATCGCAGCACAGCACAGCAAAAGAAAATTGAGCAAAAAAGAAAATGTTGCTTTCAAAACACATTTTAGTCATCATTAACATTGATTGCCTTCTGACTCTGGGAAACATCCCAGTGGGTTCCTACAGATGGTATTTGTCCTATATGATTTGATTTTTCTCAGGAGTTGTAGCATCTCAAAACTTTACAACATGGGCAGTCCTTTGGCGAGCTACAAAACTGAAAGTATCAACGTGCCCATCTCTGTAGCCATTCCATGTACAATAATGCCAATTTAGACCCTTCGGAAACACAGTCAGCCAAATATGACAGATCACATTCAATCTACACCTTAAATCTCATTTGTATTTTAGGTCAGCTTCACTATCTATTTCGTGCTGATTGATCCATGTCCCTCAGAAGTAGAGATTAATTGCACTATACCTGAAAAGCTGTTCTTAAGACAGAAGGTGGGAGCCAGAAAGAAAACACATTATCAAAAGTGAGAGCTGGACAGGTGGATACCGGAGGGGGAAAAAAGCTTTTCGTAGGAGAAAGGGAGACAAGAAAAATTCAACAACTTTGGGAAAGCCAGTAGCCTGAAAATACCCATCCTCCATCATACTGCCTTGCAAACTCTGTAAGGCTTCGTCAGACTTAATTCAAAATAATCCAGATTTCCATCATCTCCTTTAGCAAAAAGCTTAACCAAAAATGTTTTGTAATGGCACCAGTTAGGCATCAGTCAAACCAGGTCTACATTTTCCTTAGGAAAGACACAGCAAACGATATATGCGGGGAAGCAAATAGAGAGGCCAGAGTTAGGAATTTTAAAGGCCTCTGACAAACAATTCCATCTTACTTTTTCAGGCAGTCTGTCATGACAGTAAAGCTGCAACAGCAGCTCGGGATACCCACATGGGCAGCTCCAAAACCAGCCTCCTACCATCACTGAAGTATCAGAAACAAGCCAAGAACAAGGAGCATTGTTCTGGGAAGAAGCCCTAAAGTAATCCAAACTATAGTCCTATGAAGGAGTGCCTAGAGGGGGAGTTTAAGGAGCAGGAAACAGCATGAATTCACATTCTACATCCACCCACCCCTCTAGACGATGCCTTCTCTCAGAAAAGGGAAAGGGGAAATTTTGGATGCTTTGCCTCTTTCCTGCCTCCCAAACCTGCAAGGTTTTTTGTTTCAGGCATAGCCAAAGAAGACCCCAGAAGAAGTTTATTTGGGACAAGCTGGCATCCTCATTCCAAAGATGAGCTGGTGTGGGCAGAAGCTTTGGGGGGCGGGGTGGGGGGGCTTTGTTTTTCACTGGAAGATCTTCTCCACAAAGTAGCTCTGCGCCTTTGGCAAAGTTGTCTGCCACCAGCATGCGTTCCCTCAGACCGCAGTGCTTGGCAGTGGGGGGTGGGGGAAGGAGGGAGGGTGTCTTCCGGTCTCAAGAAGCACAGCCCACCAAACCCCGACTCCACCCCACCAGTATTGGTCCTGCAGGGAAGCTTTTCATGCATCAAGCTCCTTGGGTTCCTCTCGTGGGGAATGGGCCATTCTGGCCTCCCCAATTTGCTGGGAAGAAGCTTCCTTGCGGTCATGAAACTACTGAATGAGGGGGAGGGAGGAGACAAAGGGAAGAAAGGCTTTCTCGGGAAGCAGAGTTTGTCCCTTTGGCATCACTCCAGTCCCGAGAAGGCAAATAAGAAGGCTCTCTGGTGTGACTGTCCCAAACTCTGGTAGGCCCCAGCTTTTCCAGTCCTGCTGCAGCTTGTTGATGCTGGGTGACAATGCAATGCATGCTAGTGATGTACTACACTGCAGTACCAGCATCAGGAACCTCTTGCTTAAAAGCTTCCACTGCAGGGCAGGCAATACGACAAACACACATACATACTGTGGACAGATGCACACACAAATGCATGCATGGCTTAAGCAGCCTTTCCACTTGTGCACTTCCCTCCTCCCTGATTTTGCAGGCGTACCACACGCTTTGGAGATGCTTGTCTCCAAAGAATGAAAGTGACTGCAGATACCCCAACTGACATCCCAGAGAGGCATCCCATCCCACAACTGAAAAGTCTGATTCGTGGGGGTGGGTGGGGGGCTTGCAGGAGAGTCCTGCTTCCCTGCCAGCACAAGCCTTCGCCCCCCTTTTATCAATGCTGTTCCCTTCCTTTCCCTCTCTTCTGTTGGCAGCAGAGGAAAAAAGGAAAAGGGAAGGTTGCAAGGAGAAAGTGAGCTGTAGGGCACCAGCATTTCCTTTTTTAATGTCCTGCAAGTTCCTTCCTGGAGTTGCCTTGGACTGAACGCACGACTGTTACGCAGAAAGCAAACAGACAGGCTGGCATTCCAAAGGGCCCTTGTATCTGAGGGGCAAGGCAAAGAGGAAACCTGTCAAGGCACATTCACACATGCAGACACACGCCCCTCTGCTACACTCTTGTTGAGCGGGTGGACTTTTCTTTAGTTCCTTCCACAGGCACAAGTTCCCTGAAAGTACCCTCCTTTGACCCTGCCACCAGCTAGGGATGGAGAAGGGCTGTTGAAGAACGTACAGCTGGGATTGCAAGCATCGATTCACCTACTTTTGAAACACAAACCTTGTTTGAAAGTTGTACCAAAAGTCTCATAAAGCCCTTGGATGCACCTACAAGCCACAGGCGTGTAAGAGTGCCGAAGCAAGGCCTTGAGATCTCTTCTGAAAACTAACTGCACCCATGGGTTATGGGGGAGTTTCGATTCAGCAGCATGCTACAATTTCATCTTCTAGTGATTTAAATTTCTCTGTTTCTGGCTTCAACACAGTCCAAACCGATCTGCCTAATCTTGTCCAGCCTGACCCTTGCTTGCTTCCCATACAGTGGAACCACACATGCAAGTCGACACTGGCCTAACTCCATTTCCCCCAGTTTCCCCCCAATAGGACTGCAGATCTGCCTTCGGCGAGCAACAGACAGTAATACAAAAGGAAAAAACAACGTGATGTAATGTATTGCTTACCAGTTGGGTTCTTGTTTTTCTTAAGACTCTTGCCACAAAGACACTGCAGCATATGCGATCCTTTGCTGAAAATGTTCCAAAGAAACCACATTGATTTGGGCGAAAAGCAATCCAGCGCTTATACACCCTGAGATAGATGAGACCCTTGTGGTTGTTGCATAATAATAAATTGAGATCAGTTCTCCTCAAAAGGTGCACCAGTTTTATCATAGACAACAACAAAGGGAAAAAAATAATAATAATAAATTTGATCTCCCAGGGTTTTTCCCCCCTTTTCCCCTCACGTGGTTTCTTTCTTTCAGACTTCTCTCAACGGATGCGTTTTTTCAGCCAGAGTGAACGGTTATTTCCCCTCCAGAATGACGGTGGATTGTCACCCAAAACTGTGGAAGGAAAAAAAAAGACATAGATCCTCTCCTTTCTGTCTGTTTCTTCCCTTTCAGATCGAAGCCAACCAAGACATGAGGCGATGAGATTCCAGCCAAGGCCAAAAACTAACCCGAGACAACAGTAAAGAAGAGAAGATCCCCAAAGAAGACACCATTGCCTGTTACTTGATGGTTAGGAGGATGGGTGGATCTGCAGAACAAAGCCAAAACAGGATGCATCCTACTAAAAGATAGCCATGGTGCAGCCCCTGGAAGAGAGAACACGCAGCCAGTACCACCACTACCATCTACCTCAAGTCTGATGGATGAAAGCAGACGCTCCACTCGGAAAGTGCTGATTTTACCATCAAATCATCTCAGTGACATATGCAATTGTGTGGCACCTGCAGTTCCCAGTCAGGCTGCACAACAGATGCAAAGCTTAGCCCTTAGCACGCAGGCAAACATACACTCCACGGAGGCAGCTCTCTTCCCTTTCCTTCTCTCTCTCTCTCTCTGCTTCGCCCAAGACCCGGCTTGCATTAGGAATTTCTCTATCTTCCCTGCACATGCAGAGAGAGAGAGAGAGGGAGAGAAAGATACATGCACACACACTCTCTCACACACACGCGCGCGCACGCACACACACACACACACACACACACACACGCACTCACACAAACTGGATTTTGCTCCTGAGCCTTGGATATGAGTTACAGGCATTCAACCGGGAGTAGGAGGAGTTGAAATTTGCATTGAGAGACTGGCTTTCATGACGTAGCCACGTGCTTCCAGGCCTGTCACCAGTGAGATGCTTCAGCCAGCCCAGGGAAAGCAGTGTCACTGCAGTCTCTCCCTCCCCTCCCTTCTTCTCCCCCTCCATTCCTTTCACCAAGCATGCTGCAGCTTAAAATACTGGACAGAGCCTGCCACTTGTAACCTCCGGGGAACTACATCCCTGCAGGCTAACTAGACCCCAGATCCACTACTCAACACATAGACTTGCCTGAGACATTCCTTTCAAAGCTCTTATTATTAATGGGAAGAGAAAATTTAATTGCAGACTGAACCATAGGGTCGCAAAGAAGAAATAAACTTTCCCTTTTCCCTGAAGAGCCAGGAGTCCACACAACGTGCACACTTTCCATCTACACACTCCTCTCCTCAAAAGAATGATGTCAGCAACATGAAGGAACTAACAGGAACACGTTGCCCCTTCTTCTCTGCACACCTCCTGAGAAACAAATAGATTTTCTTGCAAATCCTGAACTGAAAAACTGACATCCGTCCATCTTCACTTATCCAGGAGAACAAAGTGCTGAGTTTGGAACTGAGAAGAATCTCAGCTGTCACCCCAGTTTTAATGATTGACAAATCTTGCTCAGGATTCTATGTAAAACGAGAATAAAAATAGGCTATGCTGCTTTATTCTTATGGCAAAAAGAAGGTTAATACAGAAAAATACCTGATATATTTTTATTTAAAAAATGAGTTTGTTATTTAAAATGCCAAGAAACCCGTTTCCTTATTGATATAGGCCTATACATCTTTTTGCAATCACATATTATCTCCATCTACCCCATTCCTTCATTCAGGCAAGTATGTCCCAAAACTGTTCCAGTAACAATGAATGTAATCCCTGCTATGTTCTCAGATCTTTATTATTATCACTTTAGCACCTCCATTTTACTAAAAGGAGGCCTACCCATAAAACTGATTTAAAAATGGGAAGATTTTTTTCTTTAGAAGGAAGATATTACTTGTTGCTCAAGTAACATTAAAAAAAAAACTCTTTATCTGACATGTAAAAGTATTAGTTTGGAGGCAGTACACTGTCTCCAAACTGAAAAAAGATAGTGATTTAAAATATCTGTGGTAAACCCTTTCTTACAAGTGTTCCCCAATAAATGGTAAATATGATGGATCGCAACTAGTAGGGCTGAACTAGTTGGCCATGTCATGTGGGGGAATTCGCCAAAGAAAGCAATTATGTTGGGAAGAGTTAGCAGTAAAAGCAAAGCAGGCCTCCACAGAACATGATGGCTGGACGCCATGAAAGTTGACACCAGCCAGAGAACAGAAAAAAACTCAAAGAATCAGTGCAAGATTGGAAGATGTGGACAGGCCTTGGCCCTAGAATCATCAAGAGTCAGTCATGGTTGAATGGATAACATCATCATCAGAACCCAATTCTCGGAGTTGAAGTCCGCCAGGCTTAAAGTTGCCAAGATTGAAGACCCCTGATGTAGAGGATAGGAGAAAACCATATTCTTTTGAGTGACTGGCTGGTGCTTTGTTCAGTTATGCAAAATGTTCCCTATCTGAAACTTTTTTTCCACCTAGCAAAAAAGAAATTATCCAGTAGTTGGATCCACCTGTCTAACAAGCCTTGTTGGTAAAATAATAAAGGCGCAATCTAGTTTTCACTAGTTGTACCACTGTACTGCATACATGATAAGCGTGACTTTTTACTGCTTGTACTAAACTTTGTACTGCTATTTAAAAGAAGACATTTTTATGATCTGTACACTTCATAAAGAAAACCCAGCACCTAATGTTAAAAGTTATAAGAAACCCAGTGTCAGTAAAAAAAACTGTTTTCTTTTCCAATTTTCTATTGCTTTTCATGTTTTTAATTGCTTGTAAAAACCCATTCAGGTTACTTGTGAGACTGCCTCTCCCTAAGGTTATGTATCTGTTCTCCTAGGTTACATAGAGTGAATGACCTTCGGGTTCCCTGCCTTAAATGGTGTCATTTGATGGGCCTTTGGAGGTGTGCCTTTTTGGTGGTTGCCCCAGTTCTCTGGAACAGCATCCCACTTGAGATTAAAGAGATCTCTATCCTTTCAGCCTTCCAGAGGGCTGGGGAAAAGGGTACTTAAGTTTTTATCTTTGTTTTGTGTGTTGTGAGCTGCCTACAGTCATTATAGGAGATAGACAGTCATATAAGTCCTGTAAATAAATACATCCAGGCCATTCTGAATTTCTGTTAAGCATTTTATTGGGACTACGTAATACTCTTGGGGACATAATTCAGGTGTTCAACGAAAGGAAAAAAAGAGAGCAAAGAAGAGGATGTCTTGTTCTAAAGCAGGAGTCCGCAACCTCCAGGCCGCAACCTACTACTAGGCCATGGCCAATTCAGAACAGGGCCGCATGAGAGGAGGGCCAGTGCACATGTGAGCGGCAGGCCAGAGCACACACTCATGTACACACAGGGTCACTCGTGTGAACAGTGTCACTCATGTGAGCACCCAGTTCCCCTCTCCTCCTTTCAAGCCAGGCCATCAAGTCTCAAAGATTGGGGACCGCTGTTCAAAAGAACCCTGAATTCACAAATTCAGAAGTGCATGATTCTGTTGCAGGTCTTTCTGACTAAGCAAATTATTTATCTCCATTAAGTGGGGGCAAAAATAAATAAGATGAAGATAAAAAGAAAGCTGATGACTAAGTGATGGGAATGTCATCTGGATTCTTCATAAAATTATCCCAATTAACTACGCAGATTGTTCATTGAAAAGATCTGGAAGCAAACCTGGCATGAGGCAGCATCATATGTCTATGACTTGAAACTTGTTCATCTCTTCACAGATGATACTGCATTCAAAAAGTCTACATCAGTAGTTTCCTGTTGAAAGTATCAAGTATCAGGAAGCTCAAACTGCCCAAGGAGCTGCTGATACAGTTCTACAGAGGAATTATTGGGTCTGTCATCTGCACCTCTATAACTGTCTGGTTTCGTTCTGCAACCCAACAAGACAGACACAGACTTCAGAGGATAATTAGAACTGCGGGCAAAACAATTGCTACCAGCCTGCCTTCCATTGGGGACGTGTATGTCAAAAAGAGGGCTGTGAAAATATTTACAGACCCCTCACATCCAGGACATAAACTGTTTCAACTCCTACCCTCAAAACGACGCTATAGAGCACTGCACACCAGAACAACTAGACACAAGAACAGTTTTTTCCCAAACGCCATCACTCTGCTAAACAAATAATTCCCTCAACACTGTCAAACTATTTACTAAGTCTGCACTACTATTAATCTTCTCATCATTCCTATCACCCATCTCCTCCCACTTATGACTGTATGATTGTAACTTTGTTGCTTGTATCCTTACAATTTATATTGATTGTTTCCTAGTATGATTTGATTGCTTATTTGTATCCTATGACTATCATTAAGTGTTTACCTTATGATTCTTGACGAGTGTATCTTGTCTTTTTATGTACACTGAGAGCATATGCACCAAAGACAAATTCCTTGTGTGTCCAATCACACTTGGCCAATAAAGAATTCTATTCTATTCTATTCTAAGTGGGGTACTATAAGATTCAATCCTGGTTTCTGTATTCTTCAACATTTTTATTAATGTCGTGGTCGAAGAATGTGAATGATGCAAATTTGAATATAACAATTTTCCTACTTTGGACATATTATGCAAAGCCTTAGCTCTCTGAAGAAGGCTCTAATGCTGAGAGAGGTGGAAGGAAAAAGAAGTAGAAGATGACCATCAGCAAGGTGGATGGACTCAGTTACAATGGCAATGTACGCACAGTTAGAATATGATCGAGTTAGGGACAGACTGTCACAGAGAAAATCTGTCTATGTGCTCACTAAGAGTTGACAGCAATTTGATGCCACAAATCAATCAAGGTAATATTAAAGAAGACAGAAATAAAATTCAACATCATTCTGATAGGTTCATGAAAGTTTAATGTAGCAGAATGAAAAATCAAGAGACAAATGGAAAACTGCTCATGTGAGAACGAGAAGACAAATGCAAAACTTTCTCAGGAGACTTTCTCAGGAGAAGATTTAGCAATATTTAGGTTTGGGAAGACAGTACTTGAGAAAAAGAAGAGGACTGTTCAGAGATTGTCACAAAAAAAGGTCAGCACCTGTACTATCTTCTAGCACAAATTGCAAACATATAATAACGGTCTTAAATTGTAAGAAGGCAGACTCTAAATGAATATTGAAAGAGTTGTGTAGCAATGGAACCAATTACCCAAAGATGTTGTGGCAGTAGTGGGTTTCACTTATCTTTGCTACCGGTTTGGAACTGTGAGCATGCATGCAGAGCATCCATGATGATGTCCGGGCGGGTGGGCGGAGCCTTCCACCACCGCTTCCGGCAAACTGGTAAAAACCCACCATTGTGTTGTGGGTGTCCCTTACTAAATGTATTCATGTGGAAGATAAATATCTGAGATGTTTTTTTAATATATTCCTTCAATAAAATTTAAATAATTTTTTTTAAAAAATTAAAATTTAAAAAAAATTTTTTTTAAATGAGCAAAGGATTAGACGCAATTAGTTAAATGACCCTTTTCAACTACTCCATATGATTTATTCTGTGCCATTTGGCACTTGAACTGAAAATGAAAAAAAAAAAACCTAAAGCAGAGGAGAACAAAATGTTCAAATGGCTAACAAATCTTGCTTTAAGAAAAGGTCTACACAATGAGAAATGAGATAGAAGTGAGGATTTCTCAAAAATCTTTCAAATACAGACTATGCAGGTTTACTCAGAAGTAAGTCTCAATTATTTTACTGAGATTTATTGTCAGGGAATTGTAGGAAAGACTTTGGGAGATGGGGCAAAGAGATGCTGTTTAATTAACTTATCTGGTTGTGTTTCCTTTCTGGTCTACCTGATAAGTCTGACAGAAAAGAAATGACACCTTATGCTACGCCATGTATTGTAATCATAATTTGCACTTCTTTAAGTCAGAAAGTGCAGTATTTGTAGAACCACAATGTCTAGAATTACTTAGCAAAAGTTCAACGCAACACAACAGCTTCTGAAAGGAGATAACTGTGTTCAGTGGGAATGGAGTGGTAAATTTTATACTTTGCGGTCTGAGGCATAAAAATAATGATCAAATAATCTTTTTGTGTTTTCAGAATTCAGACACCACATGTGATATAATTGTGGAAAGCTTGGGATTAGTTCAGTGGTTTGCAATTTGGTGCACTTAATAATGAAAGGGGTGAAATGAGCAGGGCTTAATAAAATATTATTTGGTGAAGGAAATACTGTGAAATATGTGCTATATTTGAAATTATATTTGAAATTAACTGCATTAGGTAGTACCAAGATAGATTTTCCATAATTGCTTCCTAGTGTATTTTTTAAATTATTTGTTTCATAGCTCACTTATTGATGAATACTGATTTCCAGCTTTGATAAACAATGGATAGCCATGATTTACTTTGCTTCATTATCTTGTAAAATTTGGCCCAATTAATGCCAGATAAAGATTTTATCACATACAAATAATTCTTGATTTACAACAGTTCATTTAGTGACCATTCAAAGTTACAATGGCACTGAAAAAAGTGACTTAGGACTGTATGGCCATTGCAGCATCCCCATGGTCACTTAATTTACATTTGGATGCTTGAAAACTGACTCACATTTATGACAGTTGTAGTGTCCTGGAGTCATCTGATCCAGAGGAGGTATTCAGCAGGTTCTGACCAGTTCTGGAGAACCGGTAGCGGAACTTTTGAGTAGTTCGGAGAACTGGCAAATACCACCTCTGACTGGCCCTGCCCCCATCTATTCTCTGCCTTCCGAGTTCTATGGGGATTTTGCAATATCCTTCCCCTGGAGTGGGGAGGGAATGGAGATTTTACGGTATCCTTCCCCTGCTACACTCACCAAGCCGTGCCATGCTCACCAAGCCGTGCCCACAGAACCAGTAGTAAAAAAATTTGAATCCCACCACTGATATGATCCCCCTTTGCGATCTTCTGACAAGATGCACTTAACAGCCAAGTGACTAATTTAAGAACTGCAGTGAACTGCACTTAACAAATGTGGCAAGAAAAAGTCATAAAATGGGTCAAAACTCATTTAACAAATTTCTCACTTAACGAAGTTAATTTTGGGGCTCCATTGTGGTCATAAGTCAAGGACTACCTATATCACTTTTGCATTTCTGAACAGCAGAGTTCAGAATTTGTATAAACTACTCCAGAAATATGCCAGCAGACTTTTTAAGCTGAAGTCTCTTCTGTGTTACTTGAGGAATTTTATCCAGTGCACAGTTCTAATCTCATTTATCTTCTATATTATATGGTGGAAATAAACAGCAGCCAGTGCTTAATGTTTTTCCCCATAACACAACTGAAAATAATGTTGATGATAAAGTATCCCTCAAAATAAATAGCTCTATATAATCCAGATGCTTTCATAACTGGATCACAGACTGCCCTGTGCTGTAATGGTTTGCTTGAGTTTGGTTTAATATGTGATATGGACCTATGCATTGTAAATAATAATTAGAGTTAAATGGATGCATTAGTATTATATAGGTAAAGATAAATGTTCCCTTGCACATATGTGCTAGTCGTTCCTGACTCTAGGGGGCGGTGCTCATCTCCATTTCAAAGCCGAAGAGCCAGTGCTGCCCAAAGACATCTCCGTGATCATGTGGCCGGCATGACTAAACACCAAAGGTGCACAGAACGCTGTTACCTTCCCACCAAAGGTGGTCCCTATTTTTCTACTTGCATTTTTTACATGCTTTCGAACTACTAGGTTGGCAGAAGCTGGGACAAGTAACGGGAGCTCACCCCGTGATGCGGCACTAGGGATTCGAACTGCTGAACTGCCGACCTTTTGATCGACAAGCTCAGGGTCTTAGCCACTGAGCCACTTTAGTATTATATATGAATCCATTTATTTTGTAATTCAAACACTTCAATGCACTATCACCCTACTTCTATTTCTTTTGATTTGTTATGTTAATTTATATTAATAAATTTATTAAAATGTTTGCAAAAAGACCAAGTACCTAACCTTTTGTCTAACTTAGATGCTATACTGAAGCATATGGATGAGACCAAGATCTGCTGACCAAAACACTAAAGCAAATATTTTATTCCTGTTACTTTATACATGTATTTTAATCTTCTCTTTTTTAAAAAAAAATTGAGTATTGCATGTCTTTCTTAGTTAAAGTCTTTAATCAATATAACCACTGTACTTCCAAAGGCTGAAAAGGCATTATGTATTGCAAACAGTATACCCATGAGATATAACTCTTGGCCATTGCCAGCAAAATCTTTATTTCCAAGATTGGTATGGAAATTTAACCCTGAAACTTGTACAGAAGTCAGGAGGGATTAACCTACTGGCCTAAACAACATTCTTGCTGATGAAGCAAAGCTTCTTGCAATTCCTGTTTTGCCATGATACAGAGGTAACAGTGCTGAATATCTCTCAACAATTTTGCACTTGAAGCTACTTATTTATTTTTAAACAAGTGATTGACTCTCAAAAGACGGTCAGAATTTCTGTCATTATTGGTTGGCTGGCTGCAATTGAACAAAAGATGGGATTTCATAGGACTGATGGCCAGAAAACTGCCCATTCTTGGGTGTTTGGGTTGGTAAATTCATTTCCATAAACCTACTCGATATTTCTAATAACGTATTTTTTTATTTTGGCATGCCCAGCTATAGAGTTAATTTGACTTGCTTATCATCCATATAAATAAGTAAATACATTTTCATAGACACGTAATTATATATAGGTACATGTCTATGAAAACGCTTATCTATGAGAGCCAGTTTGGCACAGTGTAGTAGCTAAAGGTTCTAGGTGAGAAATCAGGAGACCAGGAGTTCCAATCCTAATTTAGGAAGCTCTAAGACAGTGTTTCTCAACCTTGGAAGCTTGAAGATGGGTGGGCTTCAACTCCCAGAATCCCCCAGCCAGCGCTGCTGGCTGGGGG
>WNWU01013815.1:1940956-2026245 GCA_012654045.1 Ptyas mucosa | reverse complement strand
TCTAAGATGTAGGAAATTGCTAACCACTTCTAAAAAATGCTGCCAAAAAACATCATCTTCTCCATCATCTTGGCAGGAGTCAAGATAACTTGAAGGTACACACACACACACACACACACACACACACTCTATAACCAACAGTAGTAAAGCATTGCCAAATCTCAGCTAGTTGGTTGCCATAACCAACTCAGCTAAGTTTCGGCAACTCTTATTATTTTCCAGAGTTACCTTAGTCATTAACCAAGATTACCTCAGTAATTTAAGATCATTTTCTTTCCTATAACGCTGTACAAAATATTCAAGAATCCTTGATACAGAGCTTTCCTTGCCATATTCTAGCATATTCATTCATTCCTGAATTTCTTTTATACCGCCAGCTTTCTCACGATGGAGAGCGATTTCTTGATAAGTGAGACTTGAATGTGTGAATTGATTTGACTCAAAATATAAAACGAAGCAATATAAAGCTTCTATGATGGTAGAGTCACTCATGGAAAAGATCATTTATATTCTTTCGGTATCTGTGTTTAAATCAGATCCATTTCCTTGCTTGTGAAGTTTGGGTGAAAAAGGCTTTAAAACTGGAACCCAGTTTCCCCATCTAGATCTAGTCTTCTGAAGGCAGTCAGGATGGAGTTCTTCACCTACCGAACAGGGCTGGGCTTCAACAATTTTAGCAAGGGGTTCTTTGCCCGGTTGCTGGGTGGGCGTGGCCATGGTGGGCGTGGCCTAGTTGGCCACCTGCACCATGGCGGCGTAGGGTGTTTTTGCCCTCCCTGGGCTCCAGAGGCTTTCCTTGAGCCTCCAGAAAGACGAAAACAGCCTCCTCAGGCTCCGGAGACCCTCTGAAGGCCCTTCCCGAACTTCCGGTAGGCCCATTTTTCGCCCTCCCTGAGCCTCCGCATGTGCCTTGCACTTACCTGCATCCAAAACAGGCTGCGTGGGGACTCCGGGGATGGGAGGGGTAGGCAGGGCCAGCCAGGAGTGGGATTTGAGGGTTCTCCAAACTGCACAGAATCTTAGCTAGAGGTTCTCCCGAACCCCTGCGAACCCCCGGCAGCCCCCCCCTCCCGCTACCAAATATAATTTTCTAATGGATTTTTTTCTTCTTTTCTTTAATTCTGTCCCTGGCAATACGCACTAACCACCTGCATGACACTTCTGCTTGTAATGTAACAATGAATGAAATGTAAATTCTTGCAGGTTATCCAGCACATCTCTGGGTCGGTTGCATTTCACTTGTCTACAATATTCCTAACAAATATCATTCCGTCAAGGTCCCCATTTGACAAAAATGATCCAGTCTACTATGCTTTGGATCAGATACTAAGAATAAATCAATTTCTCTGACAGCGGAACAGATTAGATCTAAACCAGTTGCTAAAAATATAACATTGAAAGTGTCTCATACAATTCCAAACCATATTATGTCATCCTAGAAGAATATGAAAATGTGTCTTTTACTGTGTGCCATGTTTTCCCCCCTCCCAAATTGCTGGTTACCATGGCAATAAGTGCCAAATGAAAAAGCTTAAAATCAATATTTATGACACCACTAGGGTAAATAGATACTAAGATGTGAGAAAGAATTTAATTGAAGGTAACTAAGATAACTAATCAGTGTCTTGTTATGTTCCCAGATACGTTTGCATAAATCCCAGGAATAAGTTGACTGTGTTTGTGATATACTACACAAAATGACATAGTACCAAAAAGTAGGTTGCATGTTAAGTGTTTCATCAGATGTACATAGATCATCTTTTAACACATTTTTTTTTAGAGAAGCTACAGTTCTGAAAATAAGTATCACTGAATATAAAAGAACTCGCTTGTTCCTAAACATATCTTGGATTGTGCTGCAGGGTTGTCACTGAAAAGAATGTGTTGCTAGATACCATTCAAAAGTAATTTGCCTCTCTTCTTTCTCAAAGAAATAACTAGTAATCCAAAATATTTCAAATAAAAACCTCATGCTGTAAATCTTCACTCTATTTCACTGCTCATGCTTCTAGTATATATAGTGCATGCATTATATTACTATGCAAAATTGAAATCACCCAATGGGTTTCCTATTTTCATGGCAGCCATGCATCCTTGATGATGGTGATGGTGATGATGATGGTGATGGTATAATCTGTATTGCGTGTGTCTGTTACAAATGAACTTTTTATTGTACTATATTACAGTGCTGAAGCCGTTAAAAAACTCTGGACTAGAAGCCAAAAATTGGAGGTCTATTGCCACCTTATGCATGAAAACTATCTGGCCACCTTGGACCATTGTTATTCAAGTTGTAGGAAATGACAGTGGAAATCCATTTCCAAGTATATTTCCAGGAAAAAATTGTGACTTTTTCCTGCAGTTACCAGTAGCCAAGATTCATTCAAAGAAGAGAAATTCAAACACACACACACACATATGCATACATATACATATATAAATAAGCAGTGGTGAAATTCAAATTTTTTTACTACCGGTTCTCTGGGTGTGGTTTGGTGGGCATGGTGTGGTTTGGTGGGCGTGGCTTGGTGGGCATGGCAGGGGAAGGATACTGCAAAATCTCCATTTCTACCCCACTCTGGGACCAGCCAGAGGTGGTATTTGCTGGTTCTCTGAACTACTCAAAATTTCCGCTACCGGTTCTCTGAACTACTCAAAATTTCCACTATCGGTTCTCCAGAACCTGCTGGATTTCACCCTGCAAATAAGCCACTGTGAGTATGGAAAGAATCAGTGACTTGGCTCACAAATTTGGGATACCAAACCTACAAAGATGAAGTTAGGAAAGTTAAGGCTCAGAATGAAGTAAGACTTGCAACAAATGTTAAAAACAATGAAAAGATTTCTTTGAACCCATAAAAAAAAAAGTCAAAGAAACTTGACTTGACTTGAACACTGGGCCCAATGTAACAAAATGAAATTCCATGTAGATAAAAATAAGGTTTTACACTTACACTTTACATTTAGGCAAGAAAAACCAACTGTACAGCTACAGGTACAGACTATAGACTACATGAAACTTAGTTTAATGTCAGTAACTGTGAGAGGGATCTTGGAGTCAAGTAGACAATCATTTAAATTTGAGCCAGCAGTGTGTCGCAGCAGGCAAAAAAAGCCAATGCAATCCTAAAATGCATTAGCGGAGAGATAGAATCAAGATCACATGAAATTCTAGTACTGCTTTACAAAGCCTTAGTATAACCACACTTGGAATACTGCATCCAGTTTTAGTCACCACAATATAAAAGAGATTTGAGACTCTGGAAAGACTGCAGAGAAGATTATTAGAGGGCTGGAGGCTAAAACATATGAAGAATGGTTGCAGGGATTGGGTAAGTCTAATTAGGGAAAAGAAAGACTAGGGGAGACATGATAGCAGTGTTCCAATACACAAGGAAAAGAGGATCAATCTATTTTCCAAAGCACCAGAAGGCAAGACAAGAAACAATGGAAGGAAATTATTTTTTTTATTTTTTTAAAATTTATATTTATATTTATATGCCACCCTTCTCCGGAGACTCAGGGCGGCTTACAATGCTTTAAGCAATAGCCTTCATACTTTTGTATATTTTATACAAAGTCAGCTTATTGCCCCCACAAACCGGGTCCTCATTTTACCCACCTTAGAAAGGATGGAAGGCTGAGTTGACCTTGAGCCTGGTGAGAATTGAACTCGCAGTAATTGCAGGCAGCTGGATGTTAAATGCTGCCTTAGTAGAGGCATTAGCCTCCTACGCCACTCAGGCTCCTTAATTAAGGGGAGAAGCAACCTAGAGCTAAGGAGAAATTTCCTAATGGGGAGAACAATCAAACAGTGGAATGGTTGTGGGTGTCCCATCACTGGAGGCTTTCAAGAAGAGATTGGACAGCCATTTGTGTGAAATGGAATAGTGTCTACTGCGCAATGCTGTAGATCAGGGGTCCCTAACTTGTGGATCATAACACACTACCAGGCCATGGTCGATTTGCAACTAGGCTGCATCAGTAGTGGGTTGTCCCCGGTTCGGACCGGTAGTAAAACCGGCAGGAGGCCCCACCCACTGCCCCCGATGTCATCATCGGTGATCTGCGCATGCGCAGAAGCAAGGCACGTGCGCAAGCGATCCCATTCCAAACCGGTAGTAAAGGTAAGTAAAACCCACCCCTGGGCTACATGTGTGGCAGGCTGCTGCGTGCAACCCCACCTGCGTGAACGTTGGGCACCGGCACTTGCAGCCTCGCTCGTGCAAGCGGTAGGTGTGCACAAGCGGGAGGGGCGCATGCACTCTCCTCTCACACAAATGAAGCTGTGTGCACACATACGAATGTGCACTTGCCCCTTGCACAAAACCGTTCCCTCTTACCCCATCCCCGGGTCAGGCCGCCAACCTGGAAAGGTTGAGGAATGCTGCTGTAGATGACTCCTGTTTTTTTGTTTTATAGCTGCTGGGTCTTACAATGTCTTGGAAAGCTTTAGTTGGTTTGTGTGCTATGGTGATGCCATGTGGTTATACTAGTCTTTTGGTGATTTCTGAGATGATTTTGACATACTGTATATTGTGTTGGATGGGCAGACATTTTTTGATAAAAGTTGATAAACAATGCCCTAATCAAGGAACTACCAAGGAGAAAACGCAACCATCAATACTGGCAGGATACATGATTGTAAATAAACAGAGTGTAAACCCAAATTTGCTAGCACTGATGCTGTTACCTAGTTTGGTAATGAAACAAAGCCCAGACAGCACCAAAAGCACCAGTCTTGAGCTCTATATAATCCTACTGGAAATTAACATTTCTTTAATATTTTTGATCTTTCGCTGACAAGTCAATCTTATTCCAAAAGCATTGAAGAAAGTGATAAAAGAATTGCACCAATATTCCAGCATTTCATGTTTTCAAGTGACAATGAGGTGTAAATTACCGTATGGCATTGTGACAATATTCTCCCTAATTTGACATGTGATATTTTTAGTTTGCATTTGAGATCACTTTTATCTCTGAAAATCATCCATATAAGGTGTATATGTGAAAGTAACATGCCGATTGTTGATAAAAATTATTATGCTCAAAATTAAATCAGATTGCGCATGAAAGGAATAAACAGCGTGGAAAAACCCTGTGTTTTGCCTAAATTTGTAATAAGCCAATTATAGATACAGGGTTGAAAATGTATAATTGTGATACAAATCATTCTTTGTAACCTAGCAATGGTGTGTTTTTGGTCCCATTCATAACCATTTTTTTCCACAAAATATAGGAATTTGACTTTTTTTTTCATTCTGGAAGCATTTTACTCCATGTATTGCTTAACAATTGAAGTATAAAATACAATCCTTTATTTGCCCCTGGATTGGGAATCCTCCACAGGGAAATCTGTATTGTAAAATAATTTAGAATTCGGAAGGAGGGAAGAAACCAATTGGAGAGCTTTTGAGTGAGAGAAGCAATTCCAAGCACCAGTCTGGATTAACCCATTCTCACTGTAGGCTTCCTGATCTGTTGTTCAGACATAATAATCTCTGGTAATCACACAGTTGCGCAATGAGAGAAATGTTACCATGCCAGTTTTTGCTATCTATAACCATCTGTTATCAAACAAGGAAGTTTGGCAAAGTCTAAAATGATTATTCATGCTCTGCTTGGATCTGGAAGAGATCTCTTGCTTTTGGAAAGGCCACAGTGTCATCACGTTGTCATCACGTGATGTATTGTAACGTTTTCCCTCTTCGCTAAAACATCAGTAGGTGTGGCCAGCCCATGCCGCATCCAGTCCACAGGCCGCAAGTTTGACACCCCTGGCTTAAAGAAATTAGAACTAGCATAAAGAAATCAGAACTGAATTTGTTTAAAAGGCTTTACTGTTAAAGATAGTTGCAAACACATCATTAGAAGCCAAAATCACTTTACTTCGGCCATGTCACGTGTGCAAATTAATTGGAAAAATCAATGATAGGAATGCTTAGTGGAACAAGAAGAAGGAGCAAGCAAAGAATACACTAGCTTGATAATATAATAACTGATGCAAATATGAACTTCCAACACCTGAAAGCTGTACTTCACAGGTTAACATGGAGAGTACTTGCCTATAATGTTGCTAAGAATCAGACATGACCAGTGGTGGGATTTAAATATTTTATTTACCAGTTCTGTGGGCGTGGCATGGCTTGGTGGGCGTGGTTTGGTGGGTGTGGCAGGGGAAGGATACTGTAAAATCTCCATTCCCTCCCCTCTCCATGGGAAGGTTACTGCAAAATCCTCATTTCCTTCCAATCAGCTGGGACGCGGGAGGCAGAGAATGGATGGGGGCGGGGCCAGTCAGTGGTGGTATTTACTGGTTCTCCAAACTACTCAAAATTTCTGCTACTGGTTCTCCAGAACTGGTCAGAACCTGCTGAATACCACCTCTGGACATGACTGAATGGTTAAAACAACAATAATCAGGATGTTGACCAACATATCAACATTTGAACAGAATATTTAATGGTTCACATTTCTGTCTTTTTAGTCAAAGTCTGGAAGTTGAGTCATGGCAATTGGATTTCTTTTTGGTTTGAAATGTTTTGCTGCTTATCTGAGTAGCTCAGGGGTGTCAAACTCGCGGCCCGTGGGCCAAATGTGTCATGTGCTGGCTCCACCCCCACGCGGTTTAGCAAAGGGGGGAAAAGTCCTGATGCATCCTGTGACGATGCCGTGATGACACAAGTTTGACACCCTGGAGTAGCTTCTTCCCTTTTAGTCAAAGTATTTCTAATGAATTGTCTCTAAAACATTCATTGGTTCATTCATTCATTCATTCACACATACATGCACATGCAAATACCCATTTATACTTTTGCATGAGCTGTTCATTTAAATCACTTTTTGTTTCCTTTTCCTCTTTAAGCACAGTAAATTATGTCTGAGGATTTGGTGTGGTTAGCTAGTTTTATATTGATGTGTACAGGTTTGATAGTCAATCATTTGTGTACTGAAATGGAACATTCTCAAACAAGAGTCAATATATCATTCTACCAGGTGAAAGAAACGTAGCAAAGGGTATAGCAAAGCGTAACATATATTATGTTTATTATAAAT
Source organism: Ptyas mucosa (assembly GCA_012654045.1). NCBI lineage: Eukaryota > Metazoa > Chordata > Lepidosauria > Squamata > Colubridae > Ptyas > Ptyas mucosa. The sequence continues at coordinate 2,019,189 of WNWU01013815.1, read as the reverse complement.
GCACAGATATTCATACCCTTCTATGTCTCCATCATGAGACATTAGGAAGAAAATGTTTTACCAGACAATTCATTTCCAGCTCCTTGTTAATAACACATAAATAGCAAATTCAGAAAGGAGTAAAAAGCTTTTGCTTGCCACAGAGTTAGGAAAGCTTTATGAAGAATTCCTGGTGGACCGAACCTGGGTTTCACAAATAACAGCATCAGGTCGAGTATTTTTTGCTTGCTGATACTCACTTTCAAGCATCTCTCATGTAAGCACTGTACATTGTTCTAAAGGTAAAATATAAATATAATCAATCAATCAATGAACTGTCAGCAGGATGACAGCAATGCTTTTTAAAGGGATGATTTCAATGAGGATTTGACAGCGTAAGTTATTTTATGAGGGAAAAAATACTGCTCAGCTTGAATTTCTGGAATTTGACGGATTGGTAAAAGCAAGACTGTGTCAGGACAAGGAGCATATGTCATCAGCCATTCACCCATCACTTTAATATCCTATGTGTTGACAGCATTATTAGCAACAAATACAAATTAGCAGCTCTCTTATGCTAAATCTCGTTTTATTTCAGAATTTGAGCCTGGTATAATATAAGCTTTGTAATGACAGGTTCTGTATATACCAGTTGCATGAAGAGTGCCTGTTTATTGATTGTATTTATTTATTTTCGGTCTAAGACCAAGTCATAAAATTTAAAATACAGCTCACCTTTCATTCATCATTGGCATCCTTCAGTCTCAAGAGACTATGGTATCGTGCCCTGGAAAGAGGTCCTAAAACAGCATCTAGTGTGACTAAAAAGGCCAATTTGAGAGTGGCAATCCCTTCCACACTGAGGGCAGATACAATCTGTCCCCTGAGATTTCGCTGGTTCCGGGACTGCCTCTCTGCCTCAGCCTGCAAAACAAGTGTCTCTTCGAATTGGAGAAGGCCATGCTGCGTCTTTAGCCCCCAAGCTGAATGATCGGAGGTCTAGGTTTCCCAGTTGTTAATGTCCATTCCCAGGGCCTTTAGGTCTCTCTTGCAGATATCCTTATATCGCAGCTGTGGTCTCCCTCTGAGGTGCTTTCCCTGCACTAATTCTCCATATAAGAGATCTTTTGGAATCCGACCATCAGCGACATACTCCAGCCAGCGTAGACGTTGCTGTTTCAGTAGTGTATACACGCTAGAAATTCCAGCACGTTCCAAGACTGCACTATTTGGAACTTTGTCCTGCCAGGTGATGCCAAGAATTCGTCGGAGACAGCACATATGAAAGGTGTTCAACTTTCTCTCCTGCCGTGCATAAAGGGTCCAAGATTCACTGCAGTACAAGAGTGTGCTCAGGACGCAGGTTCTATAGACCTGGATCTTTGTATGTTCCGTCAGCTTCTTATTAAGCCATACTCTCTTTGTAAGTCTGGAAAATGTGGTGGCCGCTTTACCAATACGTTTATTCAGCTCAGTATCTAAAGAGAGAGTGTCAGAGATAGTTGAGCCAAGGTACACAAAATCATGGACGACCTCCAGTTCTTGTGCAGAGATTGTAATACAGGGAGGTGAACCCACATCCTGACCCATGACTTGTGTTTTTTTCAGGCTGATTGTTAGTCCAAAAGTCTTGGCAGGCCTTGCTAAAACTGTCCATAAGTTGTTGAAGGTCTTCAGCAAAGTGAGCAGTGACGGCAGCATCGTCAGTGAAGAGGAAATCCCGTAAGCATTTCAGCTGGACTTTAGACTTTGCTCTCAATCTAGACAGATTAAAGAGTTTTCCATCTGATCTGGTCCGGAGGTAAATACCCTCTGTTGCAGTTCCAAAAGCATGTTTCAGCATGACAGCAAAAAAGATCCCGAATAAAGTTGGCACAAGGACACAGCCCTGCTTCACTCCACTTCGAATATCAAAGGAATCTGATGTTAAGCCATCAAAAACTACAGTGCCCTTCATTTCCTCATGAAAGGACTTGATGATGTTGAGGAGCTGAGGTAGAGCTCACCTTTAATACATACATGTGTACATATATAAAAGGAAGAAACCCTATAAAATTAACAATTCATTGAGGGCACTTCATTGAGTTTCTATACACTGAGGCTCTAAATAAAAAACCTGCTATTTCATTTAGTAAAAATACTTCAATCTCATCATTAGTGGAGTTTATCAGATTCAAGAGTGGTGATTTAGCTCCGCTCGCCAAGGTGGGCACTGATGCGTGAAAGGTACTGGATATCTATGAACAGGTTGTCCTCGACTTACGATCACAATTGATCCCAAAATTTCTGTTGTTAAGTGAGACATTTGTTAAGTGAGTTTTGCCCCATTTTACGACCATTCTTGCCTCGGTTGTTAAGGGAATCACTGCCATTGATGAGTTAGTAACTGTTCTGTCCCCATCCTCCACACGCACAAACCCACACAGACAGTCGAGGGTTAAATAATTGGCACACACAAACGTTCCATTATCAGAGGCTTGGCAGCTCTACGGGAACCGGCTGCCAAGTTCCTTACTATAATAAGGGGGGTGTTCCTCCACCAGATAACAAATGGAATACACACCGGCTGGGAAAAAACAGTCCAATTCACAATCCTTCAGCAGACTGAGGCTTTGCACCAAAGGAGCTTGCAAGACTTAACTTTGTCCGTCACAGAATCTAAACGGCCACCCCCCTTCTTTATATAGCCTGTGGGGTGTGGTCCCGTGACTCAGCTTAATCCCTGGCATGCCCTCCTCCTCTGCTGTGATTGTTTAGCACGCCGACGCTGATGTGGGTCCAGCCACAACTTGTCTCCCTCATCACTCTCCGACCGATCAGAGACACCTGGCTCCTGGCCAATCTCCTCTCCTTCCGCCGACACCTGAGGAATTGTCAGAGAGGAGGGGCCGGGGGAGGGAGGCCTGGCCGGCTCCTCTCCTTCATGTTTGGAGCCTTCTTCCTCCGATACAATGGGCTCGGGGGTCGGAGCCACAACAGTAACCCATTCGTTAAGCGAATCCAGTTTTCCAGTTGACTTTGCTTCTCAGAAGGTCGTAAAAGAGAATCAATGACCTTGGAACACAGCAATGGTCATAAATATGAATCAGTTGTCAAGCATCTGAATTTTGATCCCATGATCATGGGGATACTGCAAAGGTCGTAACTGTGAAAAACAGGTCATAGACACCTTTTCCAGTGTTGTTTGAATAGTCACTAAATGAACTCTTGTAAGTCAAGGACTACCTGTTGTACTGTATGTTCAAATAAATACTTTCATATGGTTGTTTGGCAAAACATCCAGCTGTCACCCTACCATAGTATTTGTCCAGTAAGAGAAAGGGTGAAGTTACTTCTGTCTCCCTGAATGTCTAAGACCCCTACTCTCTGCTTAAGTTAAACCAAGGTTTTGCAATAGTGGTGAATATCGGTAGCTGGGGTGTAGGATGGGGTTCGTTCTCCAAACTTGCGGGCTGGTTTCCAAACATTTCATTACCAGGATAGGTAACATCTTCAGCAGAGTTTAGGGGGTGTCAGTGTTCTTCTGTTTATAAGGGCTTCAGGTATGGGTGTGTCAAGTGAGGGTCTTGTGATGGATGGGTCAGCTATGAGGCATCAGTGAGTCTTGTGATGGGTCTTGTGATAAGGAGATTACCATATTTTTCAGAGTATAAGACACACCTTTCTTCCCCAAAAATCGAGATATAACTAGATCGCTAAAAAAAACAAAAAAACAGATCTGCATAAGAGCTCTCTAAATTGTTATTTGGCTCCTCCAATTGAGCTGCCTCCAATTTAAGAAATTATAGCTTCCACGGTGGTTTAAATACAGGTGGTCCTTGACTTACTACGCTGTCAAGGAGAATTATTCAACAATGGATGTTGCAGAGATATTTACAACAAAGACTTTGGAACTTTGGAAATGAGATGCAATTGCTGGGGAAATTCCCAATTAAAAAAAACTAAGGTTTCATTATTAAGAACCAAATGAGGGTATTTGATCCTGGACTGATCAGAGATAATGATGTAATTTGTGGTGAATAAGAAACTATAGACTTTCTATAAATAAATTACAATAATAGACTATTAACAGAGTGCCTTGAATTTTAACTTCGCTCTTGTTTAACCTGTTAACTATTTTTTTCCTTTCACATATGCAATCTATGACAGGTCAGTTGGGTTGCAAATTAGAAGTAGCAGTTTATAAATTTTGGACCTGCTTTGCAAGGGGGGCTATTATTGTTGTAATATATTTGTCAGTGTTCAGCTAGGGGGGATAATATGTATTTTGTTTTTTTTTTAATCCACATGTTTTTATCTTTTGTCTAGTTTTGTTTCATCTCTGCTTAATTTTTTTTCTTTTGGATTTTGTATTTTCATTTTTGGAGTAAAATAAAAATTGTAAAAAAAAAAAGAGATGCAGCAGGAACGATCTAGTTTGGCATCATAAAAAGATGGACAAGTCTATTTTTGAACCAACTCTGGGTAGCAGAAGGATGACCTGTTCCCATAGGAGCCTGCTTATTAATGGATAACATCTTTGCAGTCAACATCCCCAAAAATATACTGGCTGTATTTTTTGCATTAACCTAGGTAAATAAGGGCTTGGATATTTTGTGACTCATTGTGTTCTGTTACCCTAGTCCAGGGATGTCAAACTCAATTTCATTGAGGGCCACATCAGGATTGGGTTTGACCAGTGGGGGGTTTCAAATAATCTCAGTACTGGTTTGTTGAAAATGTGAGAGCACGTGTGTGCATGGCTTCCATGCATGCATGTGTGCACGGCTTTTGCACATGTGCCTGCGCACAGTTTTCATGCATGTGCCCGTGTACAGCTTCCATGCATGCACCCGCATACAACTTCCATGCACATGTGCATGTACTGCATCCGCCACGCGGTGAGGCTCAACCGAGCAACCTTTTGGGGCCTGCTCCCCTCCATCTCTGCTCTCCAGGGCAGTGACTGCTTCTCTCTGCACTGCTGAGAGAGCGTCTTGTACAATTTAGCAGCTGTGAGCCACCGCTGCTTCTCTGTGCCGCAGCGCTTTCCGGATGGGACTTAGAGAAAAGCGGCGGCTCACAGCTGCTAAATTGCACAAGACACTCTCCCAGCCAGAGTAGCAGAGGAAAGAAGCAGCTGCTGACCCAGAGAGCACATGGAGCATCTCCGTGAGCGACCAAGGCTCGGCAAGGGACGGAAGAAACAGCTGCAAGATCTCCACTGCAGCGCTTTCTGGATGGGAAGAAGAACCATCCGGTCCATTCTCAAACTGCTTCAGCCCTCTTGCATCCACACCGCATTCCCCCACCCCACCCCATGGTCCTTCAGCCTAGCATGGCAGGCTGCATGCCAAATAAATTGCTTTGGCCCAGGGGGGCCATAGTTTGAGGTCAGAGGGGGGCAGCATGCAGGCGGAGGCCCAGGGCAAGGCCGGAACAGGGGAATGGTGTGTTCCCCGACCCAGCCAAGGTGAACAGCGAGCAGGCAGAGGCTTGGGGACAAGACTGGAGCCAGGGAATGGTGCATCCCAGGGCCCACCTGAGGTGGTAAGCAAGCGGGCGGCATGCTTACCTTTGGTGAGCAGAGCGGGTGAGGTGCGGAGGCGAGGCGCAAAGATTAACTGGGTTGTGTGGCAAAGGCAAGATATATAAGGCGGGGTGATGAGGGGTGGACGGAGCCAGCCAATTGTGCAATTTGCTGGTTCTCTGAATTGCGCAGAACCATTATTACTGGTTTGGTAGAACCGGTCCAAACCGACTGAATACCACCTCTGTGTTTGACCTTGGAGGGCCATGGTGGGCGTGACCTGGGACCACACTTCTGCAGACATGGTTTTATAAACTTATAAAAATAGGGATGCATACATTTCTGTGATTTTATTTTTTTAATACTTACTTGATCTCCTTGATCAGCTTATGAGAGGGAGACCAGATCAAGAAACTGACTCCATAGGAAGAGTAGAACTATAAATTATTGACATAGGCTATAGTAACAGAATCCTACAAGCCTGAAAGGTAAAATATTTTACTTTTTCTCCCTTTTATAACCTTCTGAGTCAAGGACGGCCTTCTGGAGGACTCCAGAGGCTGTTTTGGCCTGGAAGGCCTCCTGCAGCACTCCGAAGGCCAAAAGCAGTGGCGGGTCTGACCTGCGGGCCTTGAGTTTGACACCCCTGCCCTAGTCAGTCTGATTAGTTTACGGTTCAGTGACATCATTTCATAAGTATTTGCTTATCAGTATTAGTATCAGTTAATTTGTCTGAAATGGTATAGGACAGTGATGGTGAACCTTTTCGGCACTGAGTGCCCAAACGAATGAGTGTGCATGAGTGCCAGAGCACCAGAAACCCAAAGACCAGCAGGCCGGCGTGTGCATGCCTGTTTTTGGGGCATTTTTCCGAGCTGTTTTTGGGCCATTTTTGACCCCAAAGTGACCCATGAAAACAGCCAAAAAATAGGCCATTTTTCAGGCCGTTTTCTGGTGCCCCTGCCACCGCGAAGACTAGCTGGCTGTCACGCATGTGCACGGTGGAAACCAGAAGAGCAGCTGGCGACGGCACATGTGCCCACAGTGAGGGTTCTGCGTGCCACCTCTGGCACACATGCCATAGATTTGCCATCACGGGTATAGGGTTTCCTGCCTGAGCAGGGGGTTGGACTAGAAGACCTCTAAGGTCCCTTCCAACTCTGATATTCTGTTTATTCTAGTTAGTGTTCTGGAAAACTCCCTGCACTTTGCAGGGAATAGGAAGATAGCTTTTACAGCTGTGTTTAAATTTTGGCATTCAGCTTGCGTCTATAGTATCTTTCAACAGATAGTAATGACTTTTTTTGATTAAAGGCTTGTAAATAAATGCTTTACTAAACTGTTTTAATGGACTCTGAGGTTTGTGGTTGAATTGTTGCAAATTATTTTAATGTTTTTTTGCCAGTTCCAATATTTAGCATTTTGTTACATGGGATGTCCAAATTGCTAATTGAATGGAATTTGTTAAGTGCCTTCAGCAATTTGGAGTTAAAATGGAATGTGAACATTCCAAACAAATGGTTTCTCAGTGCCATTAATCAACAAGCTTTATGCAGCTATTCCATCATTTCTCTCTCAATTTTGTTTTGCTAAGAACAAAGATAGAATAAGCATTGTCAAGGAGAGTTACAAGTACAAGTTAACAATTTCTAGCTCAAGGTTGACTCAGCCTTCCATCCTTCCGAGATAGGTAAAATGTGGACCCAGATTGTTGGGGACAATATGCTGACGATGTAAACCAATTAGAGAGGGTTGTAAACAGGGGTGGGCTGCTGGGGGTTCGCAGGGGTTCGGGAGATGATAGGATCATATGAACTCCTATCATATGAACTCCTATCAGTTCATATGATAGGAGGCTGGAGTTCTCAGATCACTCACAGAAGCCATTAAACCAGTGGTGGGTTTCAAAATATTTTACTACGGGTTCTGTGGGTGTGGCAAGGCTTAGTGGGCGTGGCTTGGTGGGCGTGGCAGGGGAAGGATACTACAAAATCCCCATTTCCTCCCGATCAGCTGGGACTCGGGAGGCAGAGAATAGATGGGGGAGGGGCCAGTCAGAATTTTTACTACCGGTTCTCTGAACTACTCAAAATTTCCACTACCGGTTCTCCAGAACTGGTCAGAACCTGCTGAAACCCATCTCTGCATTAAACCCTCCAGACCCATGTCCTGGTCTGGAGAACTAGCTTAGAAGTTCCCATTGCCATCACCTATTTTTCAGCCAGTGCCTCATTTGGGTGTCCTATCCCAGATCAATTATGTAACATAGGTTAGGGCTTTGTAATGTCTATCTAGTGGTTAAATGGTAAAAATGCAAGGAACTGAAATGACTTCAGTACTGCAATCTCCTAGCCATGTAGCATAGGTAGGAGTGAACAGATTATTTGGACCTTCTTGCCCTCGCCAGATATAAAATTAAACTGCCTTCAAAAATAAGAAATATAAAATGTAAACCCTTGTTTAGCTTTAAATACAGAAATGCCACCTAGTCAAGGTTGGCATTTCTTCCCCAAATCCCCAAAACTTTACCCTTAGACTGTCTACTGTAGACCTCACCCCATTCCTAAGAGGTCTGTAAGGGGCGTGCATAAGCTCACCAGCGTGCCAGTGGTGGGTTTCAAAATTTTTTACTACCGGTTCTGTGGGTATGGCTTGGTGGGTGTGTCATGGCTTGGTAGGCATGGCTTGGGCATGGCAAGGAAAGGATGCTGTAAAATCTCCATTCCCACCCAATCCGGGGGAAGGATACTGCAAAATCCCCATTTTCTCCTGATCAGCTGGGACTTGGGAGGCAGAGAATAGATGGGGGCGGGGCCACTCAGAATTTTTACTACCAGTTCTCCAAACTACTCAAAATTTCTGCTACCGGTTCTCCAGAACTGGTCAGAACCGGCTGAAACCCACCTCTGCAGCGTGCCTACCATCCCTATCCTAATGTTTTCTTTTATTCGTATCCTTTTCATGTACTTATAATTATGTTTACACTTGTATCTGTCATAAAATACACGCTTGACGAAATAAAATAAATAAAAAATAAAACAAAACAAATGTTAGACTGCTTAGTTGACAATGATATATATACCTGCGAACTTAAGAAAAAATTCAAAAAGAAAATAGCATGCTAGGAAGACCACAAGATGGCACTTTTCTGTTCAAACAGGATGTTTTCTTGTCAGACTGAAATGTTGCAACTTGATATTATAGACTACAAGGCTATAAATACCACTATCTTCATAACAAATCTGCAAAATGGATAAAAGCTGCAATCACATTTCAATCAATAGTTTGCACACAGAAATTAAAAATGGTTATGCAAATTAGATTTAGCATAGTTTCTGAATGAAGATTTTGTATCTATTCCTAAAGAGGTAAATGACCCTAACAAGTTATTCCCCTGTTCAATAACTTGTTCAAGAATGGAAATGCTCACAAAGATTGCAAGGAGAAATTTAGAACCCACTTTCCAGTCTCAGCCCAGCGAAATCTATCCTTAAGTTTCCTTTTTCGAGTTTCCCTTTGGTTTTTAAATGTCTCAGATCAGGTAGAGGGAAACACTGTGGTAATTTGATTCTGAATTATTTGCGAGTCATCCCCCATTTATGGATATGGATATGGATATGAATCTATGCTCTCTGGCATTTGAACTGGCTGGCTGTAAATGTCAGAGCCTGCAGCCTATCATCCATATTGTGGGTGAATACATGCATACACATAAATACACTAAATGGGTAAAGGCTAAACAAATCTGAGATTGCTATATGTACCGTATGCGTATAGTGACTTTCAGGAATCAGATACAGAACTCAAATGGAATCTCTATCTTGCACAATCAGATCTGACTTAGGTAGTTTTCTACACCAAAGTCAGCATCTGCCAGTATTTTTATTATATAGTTTATTATATAGTTATATAGCCAGAAAGAGGAGAGTGTTCTTCCACATTTAACAGTTGCACAGAACTGAAACCAAAGATTTGATCTGTTTATGGAAACTACATCTGCAGGTATCCGTTATGCAAAATAATGATTAAAGTTATAGGAGTCCAGCTCTTTTGAACTGCTTGTGGCAGAAATAGCTTAGCAAGATCCACAGTGCTGCAGAGGTGAAAGCATCTTGAGCTATTGAATGGAGGAGTCTGAACTCCTCTTTGTAATAAACATCACTGCAATCTGAGATGTTTAATAGGCTTCCAAAACCCCACATAAATAATTAATCAGGAATTTATTGCTTTTACCACTCACCACAGGAAAGAACTTCTCCCTGGAGAAAGTTAGAGGAAGCAATCATTTAAAAATTATTTATTAAATGTTGACAGGCAACAGAGGCCAAATTTAGAAGAACAGAGATTGCTATTTAAATTTAAGGATATAGGGCAGAGAGATCAGGATGCGGCAAAGCTAGGTAGTGAATTTTAGATTCCAAAATTAATAGTCTTATGAAGGAAGGGGGTAAAATCTCCCTGTGGAAAGTCATACGTATTACATAAAAATAAACCGAAATTTCTTATAGAAAACAATGTGGTTAAAATAATAATAATAAAATAGATGTAATAAAAAAAGAAAGCAAAAGTGGTGTGGCAAAAGAAAAGAAAGGTAGTACCAATAGTAATAGGCATTTTGGGTACAATCCCAAAACAAGTGGAGCACCATTTAAACACCATTGTCATTGACAAATTCATCAGTCAATTACAAAATGCAGCTTTACTCAGAACAGTTTATGTCCTGGGATGATATCCGTAACACCATCAAACATCCACATCTGCTTATCCCAGGTCCTTTTGTCTACTCAGTAGGTAAACGATGCCAAATCCAGGCTGAACATTTAGATGACTATACAACAAAGCATAATAAAATAGAGATTTCTATTTAAATTTAAGGGGATAGGGCAGAGAGATAATTATGTGACAAAGTTAGTGAATTTTAAATTCCCAATTTAATGGTCTTAGGTAGGAAAGAGGTAAAATCTCCCTCTTAGAAACCATATGTTATACCTAAGTTTGTGGTAGAAAAGAACGTGGTTAATGATAATAATAATAATTATTATTATTATCAAGGTTGACTCAGCCTCCCATCCTTTCTAAGGTGGGTAAAATGAGGACCCGGTTTGTGGGGGCAATAAGCTGACTTTGTATAAATATACAAAAGTATGAAGGCTATTGCTTAACGCATTGTAAGCCACCCTGAGTCTCCGGAGAAGGGCGGCATATAAATATAAATAATAATAATAATAATAATAATAATAATGATGATGATGATGAAATGAAATAATGATGAAAATAATAATAATAATGAAATCATGAAATATCGCGACCTGGCCATCAAAACTACATGGCTATGGATGAAACATATAACAGTAATACCCATTGTCATCGGGGCAACTTGATACTATGTCCAAGAATTTTATAAAATACATCAACAAATTGCATCTTCCTGCAATAACACCAGCGGAACTGCAAAAAACTATGCTACTTGGAACATCGTACATCGTAAGAAAGTACTTGGTTGATATCTAGGACGCTGGCAGCAACCCGTATCAACCATTAGCCAATGGTATTTGTGATGCATTTTTGAATGTTCAGTTGACTGAGTTTCATCAATGACTGAGTTTTAATGAATAAAGTAAATAATAATAATAATAATAATAAATTATATTTGTGAATACATTTTTAAATGTTCAGTTGACTCAGTCATGTTTAATGAATAAAAGTGTATGATGATAACAACAACAACAACAACAACAAGAGCAGAGTAGAACAGAAAGAACTGAAGAAGATAACAAAATACAAAGAACTGCGAAATAGAATGACTGTGGCAAAATAAAGCCAAGGTAAAGCTAAATAAAGCCAAGATACCAATAGTAAAAGGTGCCTTGGGTGCCATCCCAAAACAACTGGAGCACCACTTGAACACCATCGGCACTGACATAATCACTATTAGTCAATTGCAAAAGGCAGCTTTATACAGAACAGCTGACATCCTGCAATGATCCTAGGTCTTTGGGAAGGACTCAATAGTGTGATAAAAATGCCAAATCCAGTCTAAATATCTGGTTGACTGTGCCCTTAACATTCCCAATACCTGTTTCCTCTGCTCAATTTGCCAGGGCCAGATTCACCTGCTGGGGTAGAGAAATGCTTACCACACTAGTAATACTGTATATCAGAGGAATTGAAAAGAATTCTGTAAATACTGTTGGGTAACTTCACACCTCTGTAGGTTTCCACTTTCCTGCCTCTAGTACCAAAACTATCAATAAACTAATTTGTGCTTCAATGGAATTGTATCCTGGTCTCAGCTCAAATGCACCTCATAAGAAAAAAAATCCTTCATGCGTAGATGAAATCTGAACCTGTGCCTATCGATTGAAAGAATACTATTCCCATATACAAAGCGAAAGAAAGCAAGACAATGCAAAAATACCAGAATTATTTTGTTAAACATGCCTGAAAAGGTATTTGGCAGAATTTTAAAATTGTATACAAGTGATTCCAATAAGCAACATTTGGGATCAACAAAGTACCCATGGCAGGCAGGAAGTACACAAACTGATTTTGCTCTTTCAGATTACTGAAAAATATATGAAGGTGGAAAAAAGAGGAGGGAGAAAAGAGAGAGAGGAAAAACTCATTGTTTTAACTTTTAGACAAGATCCTTGCAGCAAGAAGGGCGGCAAACAAATTTAATTAAAAAAACCTATAAATAAATATCATAATCCATATAAATAATCATATACAGTAATCTCTTCAATTATATTCATTTAAAATGGGATTAGAACAAAGGAAAATCTAATGCCTTGTGCTGTCTTACACAGCATAAGAAGCATGTTTTGCACATACAAAAGTCTTATAATGCTTATTTTGTCAATGCTGTATTCCAGTGATTGCTAACCTTTTCCGGACCGAGTGACCAAAGCACACATATGCACACATGCAAATGCACATGTGCCCAAATCTCCCAAATGCAATGTGTGTGCGCCTGTCCATGCGCCCTGCCCCCATGCACGCACGCTCCTGCATATAACCCATCCCCACGCATGCATGCGCGCTCCCCACATGTGCCCCGTGCATGCACCCAACCCCTGTGCATGCACGGCAGAGACCTGATGACTAGCTGGCCGGTGGGAGGCACACACACATGCATGGCAGAGCTGAACTGGGGCTACGGCTCATGTGCCTACAGAGAGGGCGCTGCGTGCCACCTGTGGCACAGGTCCAATAGGTTCACCATCACAGCTATATTCATATCTAGAATTTACAGCCCTGCCCGATTATAGAAATGAAACATTTCCTCTTTTAGAATAGAATAACAGAGTTGGAAGGGACTTTGGAGTCCAACCCCTGTTCAGACAGGAAACCAGAGGTGGGATTCTACCAGTTCGCACAGGTTCGCTAGAACTGGTAGTTAATTTTCTAAGCAGTTTGGAGAACCGATTGTTAGAAGAAACCTCCTTTTGTTTTTTTTTCTACTTTATAGGGTTAATCCTATAAGGAATTACAACATTCTGGTGTTGTTTCTCGCCTAATCTTTATTGGCCTGCTTACAGAAACTGCCTCTCCATTAACCCTTATTACATTCTTGGCAGTATGCCTAAACTTACTGTCGCCTGAGCTTCTCCTGAGGTTTTTTTTTTTCTTTGCTGGTACTTTGCTTGACTTTTTTTAAAGGGGAAGGGTTGTTTTAAGCTTTCTACTGCTGTTGGGAGGAAATACTCCCCTGTTGGGAGTTCTTTCAGTCGGGATGCAACGATCAGCACTTTGAAGAAATAATTGAATAATGAAGCAGAGCTGCCGGAAAGAAGCTTTTAATGACAAGGAACCAAGATGAGTGACATTCAGCAAGGCTTCTTGGCTAGCTAGAAAGATTGACATTCAAATGTGAGTTTATATACCCTTTCTGACTTTTGGTCTAGAACTGGTTTTTGGTGAAGTTTAATTCTGTGCTTGGTGATGTTTAATCCTGTATTTATTGATAGGATAATTTTCCCTATTCAGCTTTGTTTGGAAGGAAAATGTTAATCTCTGTTCCTGAAAAGAAGCAGCTTCAGAAATCTGGCTAATTCCTGTGTCTATTTGTTCTGGTAATTGGTTTAACAAGCAACAACTACTGTGTTTGCTCCTTTGCTTCATTCTAGTGTTAATTGCTTTCTTTGTAGTTAGGCTTATCTCACGTGCTTTTTCTATCTGGGAAGCGGGTCTTTCTTCACTGCTTTAGTGGTTCTTGGCACTGTCCTTTTGGGGTATACTTCCAAGAGGCAGGATGCAAGCTTGGCACTGATTTTTTTACTGCCTTTCTGGGGGGCATGTGATCTTTCCTTAAATCTGGATGGTTTCCTTAGGATATCTTATGAGGTGAGTGAGACTAGCTGGTATCTTTAAGTGATGCAAATGGATCTAAGGATTGCTTATCCTGGGTGTGCTCTTTCTGGAAAACTTAAATGACCTCTCTACTAAAAGGTTTCACCTTATGAGCAAGAGTTGGCTGTTGATAGTTATCACTGTATTTTAACTATTTTAATTCCTTAAGATGCTCTGGCACCCTGCCTGATTTGTAACTCCAGTTTACAGGTATTTCTAATCTAATGATTGGTATTTAGGGCAGCTTTTTGCAAGCAAAGAAGCTTTTTGTATTTTTGTACAGGTAATCCTTGACTTACAACAGTTCATTTAGTGACCATTCAAAGTTACAATGGCACTGAAAAAAGTGACTTATGACTGTTTTTCATACTTACGACCATTGCAGCATCCCCATGGTCACAAGGCCAGGCAAGGTGAAGTGCCCCTCGACATGAGTGACATCGAGTTGGCCATGCCCACCCAGTCACATGACCACCAAGCCACACCCACCAAGCCACACCCACAGAACGGGTAGTAAAAAAATTTGAATCTCACCACTGCAGGAAACCCTATATCATTTCAGACAAATGGTTGTCCAATCTCTTCTTAAAAATTTCCAGTGTTGGAGCGTTCACAACTTCTGGAGACAGGAAGGAAGGAACAAATTCAAATGACAAAGCCGATGTTTTGAACAAACATCTGATTGACTCATTTTTGGTCACCACACCACAATATAACAGCCATTGTCCAGAACTCTTAAATGGCCATAGAACTGATCTGAAAGTCTTCTTATCTCTCACCACCCATTCCGATTACAGTATATGGTGGCATTTGAACTGCTCTGAAGTAACTGAAGAACAGCTTTTAGAAATTTTGACTGTATAAACCTAGGAAGTAAAATCAGAAAAAAGCTCCATGTTTACATTCTAACTTTTCTGAAAAGGTTTTTTAAAATAATGTTTGCACTCTTTACTGTTTCTTAAAGTTAAATCTTAAAATTACCATACAAATATATTTTTAAAAGTGACTTCAAATGATATACATTTCCTACTGTACAAGGGATAAGGGTTATCACTCAAAGATGATACTCTATTTATAAATGAAAAAAAATACATCTGGATGAACAAAATTATACAGTGGTGAAAAGATAATTGCAGTAAATACTATGGAGGGAAGAGAAAGAGGAGAGGCACGGTAAGAAAGTTTCTTTAGGAATCAGATTGATGGTAGGTATTCTTTTTAGTCATATTGGAGATTGTAATCATTGAATGACATATTTTATTTCTTTGCTTAATAAGTGTTTATACTTTGTTTTGTAGCCCAAACTGTAGTTCAGAAAACTGACATTTTCCAAATGTTTGATTAAAAGAGCTTTTACTCTCTGACTTGTCCATATTATCTAAATGTTTATGAGTTCCAGTTTTACCTATGTGAATAAATGACATTAATCAACCTGGATATGATAAAACCTTATAAGGTATATCTTTTCCATTCTCAGGTTGGATTAAACTTGAAAGTTTAAAATTAATTGAAAACTCTCTGCGTTAAAACTGCTAAGGATGCAGATAAGACTAGGAGAACAGAACCTGGTCCTTGTCTATAGCTGAGCTCAGAGGTGGGTTTCAGCAGGTTCTGACCAGTTCTGGAGAACCAGTAGCAGAAATTTTGAGTAGTTTGGAGAACCGGTAGTAAAAATTCTGACTGGCCCCTCCCACATCTCTTCTCTGCCTCCCAAGTCCCAGCTGATCAGGAGGGGGGGTGGGAATGGGATTTTGCAGTATCCTTCCCTGGAGTGGGGTGGGAATGGAGATTTTACAGTATCCTTCCCCCTTCCACCAAGCCACACCCATCAAGCCACCCCACGCCCGCCAAGGCACGCCCACAGAACCGGTAGTAAAAAAAATTGAAACCCACCACTGGTTGAGCCACATATCTTCATATTTGATGTGGAACTTTTTACCAGGGTCAGAATATTTCTCAGGTGTGTTTTGACAAGGATCTTGTCACCTGCTTGATCTTGAGGAGCTTCAGTCCATCAAGTGTCCAAGTATTTACTCTCAGCTGCCACCTGCTTGACTGGGATCTGAAAAATGGGGATAGACTTTTGAATCTTTTTTATGCCATTTTAAAAAGTCCCCACATTTCACCAGCCTATGTGACCAGCTCAATTCAAATGTAATGGGACCCATCCTATGCATTTTTTCAGTGTCATACTAATTTCGCTTAGTGAAGCCCCGAAATAGCCGAAATTACAAGCTATCCAATTTACAAATGAACCGTTCATTTTACAGGTAGTCCTCGACTTACAACAGTTCATTTAGTGACCATTCGAAGTTGCAACGGCACTGAAAAAAAGTGACTTGACTATTTTTCACATTACGACCATTGCAGCATCCTCACAGTCATGTGATCAAAATTCAGATGCTTGGCAACTGGTGGATGTTTATGACTGTTGCAGTGTCCCAGGGACACGCAATCCCCTTTTTGGCGCCTTCTGACAAGCAGTCAATGGGGAAGACAGGTTCACTTAACAATTGTGTTACTAACTTAACTGCACTGATTCACTTAACAACTGAGGCAAAAAAGGGGTAAAACGAGGCAAAACTCACTTAACAAATGTCTCGATTAAACAATCGGCCTGAGTTTTGGTCCTAAGTCGAGGACTACTCTGTATATTTGATTTTTTTCCCTACTGGAACTGAAAGGGCTCCTCCACTTTTACTACAAGTCGTGGTGTAGGCTGGAATAAAAAGGAGCACTGGACTAGCAGAGCGGTGCCCTGTGAATGTCCCAGTCTTGCACTTGGGTCTCCATGGTCATCGTCCTTTTCCAGCATACATTCCAGGCATCTAATGTTTTTCTCTAAAACCATCTAAACCAGTGGTGAAATGTAAAATTTGTTACTACCGGTTCTGTGGGCGTGGCTTGGGGATAATGTGACTGGGTGGGCGTGGCCAACTTTTTTTTAATTTTACTTTTAAAACCATATATTTTACAACCTCTTTGGCCAAAGAGGTCGTAAAAAAATGCTTTTAAAAGCCTCTGACAATCCCAGCTAAGTTGCCTAATCGTCAGAGGCTTTTTTTTCTTTTAAAAGCATCTGACGATCCCAGCTGAGCTGCGGGATCATCAGAGGCTTTTTTTTTTACTTTTAAAAGCATTTTTTCGGCCAAAGAGGTTATAGAAAAAAATGCTTTTAAAAATTAAAAAAAAGCCTCTGATGATTGCGCGGCTCAGCTGGGCACGGGGGGGGGAGGGATTTTTGCTACTGGTTCTCTGAACCACCCGCCTCCATCGCTACCGGATCAGTTGATCCGGTCCGAACAGGGAGAATTTCACCAGATCTAAACCATGAGAGGGATCTTGGAGTCTTAGTGGATGATCACTTGAATATGAGCCAGCAGGGTGTAGCAGCAGCCCAAAAAGCTAATACAATCCTGGGTTGTAGAAACAGAGGCACAGAAACCCTAATAAGACCACACCTGGAATATTGCATCCAGTTTTGGTCACCATACTACAAAAAAAGATGTTGAGACTTTTGAAAAAGTTCAGAGAAGAGAAACTAAGATGATCAAAGGCCTGGAGACTAAAACATATGAAGAACGTTTGCAGGATTTGGGCTTGGCTAGTCTAAAGAAAAGAAGAATTAGCGGCGACATGCCAGCAATATTCCAGTATTTGAGGGGCTGCCACAAAGAAGAGGTCAAATTATTCTACAAAGCACCAGAGGGCAGGACAAGAAACAAGGGTTGGAAACTAACCAAAGAGAGAAGCAATCTGGAATTAAGGAGAAACTTCCTAACAGTGAGGACAATGAACCAGTGGAACAGCTTGCCTCCAGAAATCATGGATGCTCCATCACTGGAGCTTTTTAAGAAGAGACTAGACCAGGGGTGGGCAAACTTGGCTGTCTCAGGAATTCTGGGAGTTGAAGTCCATAGGTTATAAAAGAGCCACATTTGCCCACCCGTGGACTAGACAGTCACTTATCTGAAGTAAACCCCCAAAATTTTAACCTTAGACTGTCTACTATAGACCTCACCCCATTCCTAAGGGGTGTGCTTAAGAGCACCAGCGTGCCTACCGCCCCTGTCCTAATGTTTCCTTTTATTGGTATCCATTTCATGTATTCATAATTACGTTTACACTTGTATCTGTTATCAAATACATGCTTGACGAAAAATAAATTAAAATAAATAAAAGTAGTATAGCTTCTCCTGCTTGAGCAGGGGGCTGGACTAGAAGACCTCCAAGGTCCCTTCCAGTTCTATTCCTATTGCTATTATTGCTATTGCATTGCATTCTATCGAAGCGACCACCATCCCCGTCCCGCGCCAGCGAACAAACAGCATTAAGATCTCGCGATGTTTGAAATAAGACGAAGCCGAGCGCGGTGCCTTAATACAGCGAGAGTTGAAGCCACGAAAGAAGGAGAGATGGAAGAGAGCCCAAAAGGATTATTAACTTGCTACCCCTTTAAGAAAGCCTTCCCCTTTCTCATTGGTCTACACGATCCACTACAGCAAGAGCGAACCGCACTGTAATTTGAGAGGCTGTTCCAAAGTCTTGCTAAAGCAAAGCCCGGGCGCGATCAAATCTCCCTCGCAGGCGGAGAGCGCTCGTGACGTAGCACACCCGCCGGGCTGTGCTTATCGTTGCTATTGGCTGGGACGGCGGCGCATGCGCTCGGAGGGAAAAGAAGCCTGCGCCCTTTCCCCCCCCCTTCCTTCCTTCTGGAGCGTTTCTTTCTGAGAGAGCCGTTGCGTCACCTCGGGCTGCGCGGCACCTTCTTGTCTTTGCGTGTCGGGTTCGTGTCTGGTGTCTCCTTTAACCTCTCCTTCCCTCTCCCTTGTTTTCAACATGGCGGCGTCGGCTGGAGACGAGCAGTTCCCGTTTCAAGGGCTTCTGCCCAAGAAGGAAACCGGAGCTACCGCCTTCCTTTCCCGGTACCCGGAATATGATGGACGGGGTGTCCTCTTGGCCATTTTAGACACGGGTGTGGATCCCGGCGCTCCGGGCATGCAGGTGAGATGCCAACGGAGGTCTCCCTTAGCCTTAAATTGTATTATTATTATTATTTCCCCCCTCTCTTTGTCTCTCTTCTTCCCGCTACAGGAAGTCCTCGACTTACGTCCACAATTGAGACCAACATTTCTGTGGCTAATGGAGACGTTGATTGGGTCAAGTGAGTTTTGCCCCGCTTTTCTTGCCCCCTTTGTTAAGCGAATCATTGCAGTGGTTAGATTAGTGACACGGTTGTTAAGTGAATCTGGCTCTCCCCCCCCCCCCATGGACGTTGCTTGTCAGAAGGTCGCAAAAAAGGGATCGCGTGACCCCCAGGATGCTGCAACCCGTCAAAAAAGTGAGTTGGTTGTTAAGCATCCGAATGCAAATCACGTGACCACGGGGATGCTGTAGCGGTTGTAAGTGTGAAAAATGGTCATGTCATATTTTTTTTCAGTGCCGTTGTAACTTCAAATGGTCACTAAGTGAACCGTTGTAAATCACGTCTCGATATTTAATTCCATTAGTTCTGTTATAGAGTTAGTTGTTTGTTGGGTCTTTGTCTCTTTAAAATTACATTTTAAACTTTCCATAGCCCCTTTGTTGTCCAGCCGCTGTTTTAAGGCTAGGAGTCTTATAGTTAATAATATTGCTCCAAGTATTGTTGCAAGCCTGGGTTGGTTGTCACTCACCCGGCTTCAAAATGCTCCGTTTCAATCCACTCTCCTCCTGCACATCTCTTAACCCGGTTGTCCCAGCTTCATGGCAGCCTCAATGGCTGCCGCCCCCCTGCCTCTGACTCACAGAGGATTCCCTCTGACCTCCGGGGAACTTGCCTGTTCCTCTTGGTCGTCCGAGGTACCCCTCCTTTTTCCCCGTCCCTGCAGGACAGTTCTGGTCCGAAGACCCATCGGCGGCAGTTCGGCAGTCGGGGTTTTCGCGGTGCTCATCAGAGCCCGCTATTTCCCCAACTCTCTTGCTGTGATGCCAAACCGGAAGTCCATGAACCATTGTAAATTGAGGACTACCTGTACTTCATACTTTGGGTTGAATAACAGTGTAAGAGAGATTTGTTTTTCACAGCGTTTCCTCCTGCTGTTGCCCTTCAGCTGCCAAACCGCCTGGTTGAGCAGGCTTTGCAGTTCAGTGCATGGCAAAAAGCTAGATAATAGGCATGGAGAAGATACAAGGAAAGTTGAGTGGCCTTCTTGGTGTAAAATGTGTCCGTCGTCCTTGGGGAAAAGAGGTTAAAGGCCTGCTTCCTTTGGAAAAGCTCAAGGAGAAAGTTTTAATTCAAAAAGGAGCTGCTTATTGGGATAGGAAGACGCAACCTAATTCATATCTTCTTTTTTTCCACTTCTTGCGATTTTGGGTCAGGCAACTTTAGAATGATGGGATTTTTATTATTGTTATTATCTCTTTTATTAATTAAATATGAAACTCAGTCAAGTGAACATTTAAAAATGTGTCACAAATACGATTGACTGGTGCTAACGGTTGATATGGGTTGCTGCCAGCATCCTGGGTATCAACCAAGTACCTTCTTAAGATGTACAATGCTCCAAGTAGCACAGTTTTTTGCAGTTCCGCTGGTGTTATTGCAGGAAGCTGCAATTTCTTGATGTGTTTTGTAAAATTCTTGGACATGATACCAAGTGCCCCGATCATCATCATCATCATCATCATCATCGGCCTCTGAAGGCTTCTTTAAAATTTCCCCATAAGAAATTGAAGTAGCAGATGACAAAATGGCAAATAAATTTATATTCTCTGTGTATGGTAGCTTTGAAGCAGGTAAAGTAAAAATAATCTCAAAATAGCTTAAAGTCAGATGATTAACTGTATATCCATGTACAGGTAGTCCTTGACTTACAACAGTTCGTTTATTATGAAGGAGCCTGAGTGGCGTAGCAGGCTAATGCCTCCTATTAAGGCAGCATTTAACATCCAGCTGCCTGCAATTACTGCGAGTTCTAATCTCACCAGGCTCAAGGTTGACTCAGCCTTCCATCCTTTCTAAGGTGGGTAAAATGAGGACCCGGTTTGTGGGGGCAATAAGCTGACTTTGTATAAATATACAAAAGTATGAAGGCTATTGCTTAACGCATTGTAAGCTGCCCTGAGTCTCCGGAGAAGGGCGGCATATAAATATAAATATAAATAAAATAAAAATTAACCATTCAAAGTTACATTGGCACTGAAAAAAGGGACAGGACCATTTTTCACATTTATGACCTTATGGTCACATGATTTACATTCAGAGGCTTGACAAGTGGTTCATATTTATGACGGTTGTGGTATCCCAGGGTCACATAATCCCCTTTTGCGACCTTCTGACAAGTAATGGGGAAACCAGATTCACTTAACAACCATGTTACTAACTTAACAACTGCACAGATTCACTTAACCACTATGGTTAGAAAGGTTATAAAATGTGGCAAAACTCAATAAATGTCTCACTTAGCAACAAGGCATTTGAAAGGGAAGCCTAATTTCACATGTCTACTTAAATGTTAAAATAGTTATATCTTTGTAAGGCTTGTACGTATTGTCACATACTCCTTTCACTAATAGGCCCAGTGGAAATTTTCTTTGTTTATAAACATCTGTACAAATCTTTTGCAAAAACTGAGGCTGCTTTGGTGTTTCAAAGAGGGGCTTTGTTCATGTTAACAAATGTTGTGAAGAAATTTTCAGATGTTTTACCCAGCCTTAATGTTTGTAGTTTGAGTTTCCTTCACATGTTGTTATCAGTGGATGTTATATGCATTACATTGAAGCAAAGAGAAACAGGGTTGTTAAGTGAAGTATCAATAAAAGTGTTGCAGTCATCTTTATACATTAGCAAGATAGTTACTATAAGTTATAATATTGAACTCTTTAAACTCTGTTATACATAAAATACTATCTTATTGAATGAAGTTGCTTCACCTGTACAAAATATAATTAAGAAATATGTGAGATCCTCTTAAAACTGGTTGAACTTGTAAATGGGATTGTGAAAACTGAAGGATGTCAAATTTCAGGAAAAAACAAAGAGTCAGGTATATTATTAAATGTTTTACGCACTTGCTGTAATTAATTCTTCATAGGTGGGAGGGGGAAAAACCCCAAACTAGTTCTGCCATGCCAACGATTATGCAATATTCTGTAACTATAATTGTGTTGTCTGTGTTTGACACATTTAACAGTGATTAATTAATTGGAATTTAATTGTATGCGAATGCTTCAATTCATAATTAGCAGAAAGTTGAAGGATTTCTATGAGCATGTTACCTTGATCTTGTCAAATCAAATTAAAAAACAGCCAGGCAGCAATATAGTTTTAAATTGAGATTTATGATTTAACCTGTGGTTAACAGGTTAAAAAAGTTATAACTATAGACTCTTTAAACTGCCCTTTGGTTGCTCTTGTTCAAATTCAGGTACATCATGTAATTTAAAACAACATTAATGAGGAAAGAGATGAGACTGAAGATGTTTAATTACTAAATGCAACATGGTTCATGGATTATAGGGAATATATCTGGTCATATATGCTGAATCCTCCCCATTAACCTACATAGTTCCCTAACAGTTATAATTTTAAAATTCTTGTGTTTCAGGCTGCAACCTTTTCCCCTGTTAAGGTACAGGAAGCAACTTGATTCAGGTTATGGTTTCTTTCAGCTTTATTTTCAGTTAAAAGCCTTTTCCATTTAAAAAGCCATATTTTCTTCCATTGATTTTTTAATTGTTTAGTGAGATATTTCAGAGAGAGATATGAATATCTCATCTTTGTGTGTTCATAATATTTTTCAATTCATATTGAAAATGCACATTAATGGAATATGTGCATTTATATTTTGTCTTCATTGTCTAGAAAAATTGGTAAAGATGAAATTTTGATGTTTATTTTTGGATCCAATATTTACCGTAGTTATGCATGAATCCAAATGACACACAAAAAAACACATTTTCTTGGATCTTTGGAAAAGCTTGTGAAATCTCTTTAACTTTCTTGGGGAACAGTCATGTACCCTAGAATATAATTTAAGAAACATTGAATATAAAGTTACAATTAAACTTAGTGTTACTCTTTTATTATATACATTTTGTAACATTTAATAATTCAGAATATAGGCCCTAAATTTCTGTTTTACAAATAAAATTCAAAATGAAACGTTTTAAAATATAATGTACTTCTTATGCTTTTGGAAAGTACAATCATGCAAATGGATTCACAATGTAAATTTTGTTGAAAAAGTAGCAAGTAAAAGTTCTTTGAGAGCAAGTTAGGGCCAGTGGTATGGTAACTGGGAATTATAAAATCTGGGTACTGGTCACACCTTAGTCACCTGTAATAACTAAGACTACAGACTTTGTGCCAGTCACTCTGTGTCTCTTCTAGGAAGAAGGCAATGGCACACCACTTAAAAATACTACCAAGAAAACTAAACGAGGTTGTCCATGTATCAAACTTGAAGACAGACCAAAAAAACCCACCACCTTCAGTGTTGCCGTCCTAAAAATTAAAACCTTAAATCTAGTCCATTACTGAAGGCTGAGTTTGATTAGCTCTGCTTTTGCCTTAATCTGCCTCTTGTTACATATGAGATCTGTTAAACTGATTAGAGTCCAATGGTAGGCAGCATACAGAGTCCTGTAATAAAAACAAAAATTAAATAATTGTATTAAGCTTGACTTGAAAGCAATTATATTATTTAGTTTTGGATTAAGACAGTTGCTACAGTATCTTGCTTTGATGTTAAAGCTGCTTTTCAAATGAATTTTGCATCATTGTTTCATCGTGGCTAATAAAAACCTGTCTCTGCTTTGTCGTATCCTTCCAGTTGATTTTCCATACTGTCTTCTTTGTGATAGTATCCACTTTATCTTCTTCCTCTTACATAATTTGAATTCCTTTTCCTCTCACTCTTTATAGAATGCATATTTATAAGCTCTATTATACTAAGTGTTATCTTTGATTATTATGTTTGTTTCTTTTTTTATATATAAAATAATTTTTATTAAGCATTTTCACCTTTATGTTGGTTTCAAACTCTCTAAAATGCATGTGTTATTGCTATTATAAAAATAATTTGTTTTAAATGACTAACATTGCCATGATTGGAGAGGGTTGTCTTAATAGTTGTACCAAATTTTGGGAGAGACTCATAATCCCACAATAGTTTGTGAATTAATAAATTTATATTGTGAATCAACTTGGCTTTAGAAAAGGCTGAATTACATTTATTAAAATAAATTTAGGTGGTGTCTGCTGTAACAGATAGCATTATTCTAATCCATGTAGCAGTTTTATTTATGTTATAAAATAGAATATTCATGTATCATATGTGCTTTTATTTATTGTCTTTAGATCACAACTGACGGAAAACCCAAGATAGTTGACATAATTGATACAACTGGCAGTGGAGATGTAAATACTTCAACCGTTACAGAAGCAAAAAATGGAGAAATTACTGGTCTTTCAGGAAGAATTTTAAAGGTAACAGTATTTGGCATTAAATTCTGATGTCCTCTTTTGAAACAAAAGATATTGTCCAGCTTCATATGCATTAAGATGACTTGTTAGGAGAAATTACCTTGAGCTGATTTAAAAATATAGTTGCATTCATATTTACCTCTACTTAAGTCATAATGTCTAAAAGCAAAGGATTTTTTAAGAATTTACCATAAATATGTGGCTGTTAAATATATGTTTGATGGTAATCTATTTACAATCATCTGATGTTTTATAGCCTTATGTTTATTTGCAATAGGCTGTGCAGTGTTTTGGATCTGGGGACAAAAAAAAATGCTTTGGAACCTGTGTGGATGCATTCATAGCACCTCTCTGCAAGACCTTAAAGAAAATACATTTCTTGAAAATTCACAAAATTTATTTTAAAGAATTGCAGAAAGTTGCACCCCCACATTTTTCAAAGGGCCTATTTACCTTTCAAAGAAAAGCATTTCACAGTACTTATTTGCAATTTGATTGAAAGTTTTTCTCAACGAAGTATACCAAGGCTGTTATCTGCAGCCTCAGTCATATGTAGTGCATAAAGACAGTCCTCTATATACAAACTTTGTGGTTGCAAACTTTAGTCAATAGTCACTAACCTGTCTCCAACTCCAACCTAAAAGATTCCCTAAAGATGGGAAAAGGTTTTTTTTATAGTGCACTGTGAGCCTCCCATCAAGAATGATAGTTGTGTCTTGTAGGTAGAACACCTTGACTGAGTGGAGGCAGGTGAGGCCCCACTCAAAGAGGGTCCAAGCACCCCAAGTGGGGAGATGGTCAAGGCGAGGAGCAGTACTTGTAAACAGGCTACATTCCAAGAGGAACATTTTGCTAGTAAGTCCAACCAAGTACCAAAAAAAATGCATAGTGCAGTTCTTATGTTACATAAGTTACATATTTTCTTTTCCATCCATTTGACCATAGATTTGATATTGTAGAGCTTTTATGTGAGGAGTTACATAATAGTACAGTTGTTTACAAGCAGAACATACCAAAAAGAGGAAAACAACTCCGATATTACTTTGTATACAAACTGAAAACTTAGTGCCATATATTTCTGTGATTTATGCATTCCTTCTAAGGGTGAACAAACAAATGTTGAACTTGTTAGTATATACCCATTGAAATTAATTGTACCTGACGTTAATAGTTCTATTATAAATAGTTCAATGATTGCTTGAAGTGTGCGAACCAAGTGTAATTTATTTTTCTCTTTTCTTTCCTTTTTTTAGATTCCAGATGACTGGATAAATCCTTCAGGAAAATTTCACATTGGCTTAAAAAATGGTTATGAATTCTATCCTAAAGCTCTTAAAGAGAGAATACAGGTATTATTTTATACTCTTTATCCTAACTTCAATTACATTTGAAGTAATTTTGAACAGAAAGAAAGAAAAAGAAAGAAAGAAAGAGAAAGAAAGAAAGAAAGCATTTACCGTATTTTTCAGAGTCTAAGACGCACTGGAGTATAAGATGCACCTACCTTTTTTGGTGAGGAAAAGAAGAAAAAGAAATCTCCCTCTGCCTTTGCCTCTGCCTCTGAGCAATTTTGCCTCATTACAGCAAACACCTGCTTTTCATTTTCAGCATAGCTTGATTAGCACAAGGAAAAAAAAACTGCTCCAGCAATTTACCTCTTTGCAGCAAGCAGCAGAGCCCTGCGCAAATCAGCTGAGAGCAAATCAGCTGAGAGTCAGGAGGCCAACCCAATCAACTTGTGCTAATTAAGCTGTGCTGAAGCTGAAAGGAGCTGTTTCTTCTTGCTGTTTGCTGTAAGGAGGTAACTCCTGGGAGGCAGAGGCCAAAAGGTGGGGGCCAGTGGGTGGGTGGTGCTACATTTGGTGTATAAGCCGCACCTAAATTTTCACCCCCTTTTAGGAGGGAAAAAGGTACGTCTTATACTCCAAAAAATATGGTAGGTTGTTGTTAGTTTCTGCAAACACTCCATGCTGAAATCCTGCTTGGATTTCAGGTCAGACCTTTTTCAGCAAGACCCCAGAGACAAGAGGGAGTTCTCTTGGCGGGCAGTAATTCTTGCGATCTTCTCATTCACTTTCTGGGGAAGGTGCCAAGGAAAATTGCAAATGATAATCACGTGATCATGGAGCACTTGGCAACCAGTCGTAAGTGTGAATGGGTTTCCAAGTGCTCAGATCGCAATCATGACCGTGAAGGCACTGCAACAGTCATAATTGGGCACAGATGTTCAGAATTTCGAATGGTTTCTGAATGAATTAGAATTAGAATTCTTTATTGGCCAAGTGTGATTAGACACACAAGGAATTTGCCTCCAGTGCATAAGCTCTCAGCGTACGTACAACAATAGCAATAAATCATCATAATCATTGTAAAAATTCATTCATCATAAAATATTAGATACAACACTTAGTGATAGTAATGGATACTAAATAAGCAATCAACATAAATCATAACTTGGATACTAATTAAACAATTTAAATTGTAAGATACAAGCAACAAAGTTATAGTCATAAGAAGATAAGGTGATAGGGAATAGGGAAGATGAGAATAATGATGGTAATACTGCCTTTCTAGATAGTTTGACAGTATTTAATTCCCAGTATTGGTAATTAATTGTTTAGCAGATTGATGGCATGGGGAAAAAATGTCCTTGTGTCTAGTTGTTCTGACGTGCAGTGCCCTACAGCATCGTTATAGCGAATGTTCCTTAAGCAAGGAGTGCTTATACTAATATCTGTTGTTTGACATTTTTGAGTTTACTTTTATTCCCTTTGAATTAAGAGAAAAAACTCTGAAACTTCTTTTATAGCACTACCCATGCAGCAGCATTTTAAGCATTCCTGGGAGTTTATTTCTACCTGTCTGTATTGATAAAGTGTTGTAATATTGAAAATATTGCATGTAAAAAGCAAGATTGAGACAATTGGTTCATTTCAAAGTTTACATCTGAGATAAGATATGGGATTTATTGTAGTAAAAAACAGTACAAAGTTTTGATATTTAAAAATATCTATTACTATTTATTTATTTACTTCAGAAAGAACGCAAGGAAAAACTTTGGGATCCTGTCCACAGATTAGCACTAGCAGAAGCATGTAGGAAACAAGAAGAATTCGAAGCTTCTCAACCCCCTTCATCACAGGTTTGTATATTAGTATCTATTTTAGAAGAAAAAGCATGAAGCTGTTTAAATAGTTATAATAGTTAATAAATTATTAGTAAGACCCACATATGGAAGATTACTTTTGCGTAATATAATTACAAATGGCAATTTGTCTAAAAACAATCTGGAGGCTGGTTTCATGTTATGAATGCTTTCCTTAAATTACACTTTAAAATTATTTATTAAAATGAGCCAATAACATTTTAGTTTGAAGGGATATTCAGGTTAACTTTCTCAATGCCATTCAATATTTGGAATTGCCTTGTATCATGAGCAAAGTGAATACCCAGATGACTCTGTGTTTGAGTTTTAATTGCTTCAGATTGTAGGCACATAAAATATTTAAGTTTAATGTGTTTTCTCTAGAGTCATTATAATTACAGAACTCTATAAAAGCCCAGGCTGTAATTAGGCTCAAATTCAAAAGGCTTTCAATACCTGCAGGGTAATACTTTTTTTTTTAAATTATTCAAAGCATTTATATATCTTTTTCTACAATTGCTTAATTTGCCGCCTCCCTTCTGGCCTTTAGAAAGGCTGTGAAAAATTAGTTACTTCATCAAGCCTTGGGGCCAAGGCTGCTGGGGTTATCTTTCCAGATGACCAATCAGTTTTGTTTCAGTCTGGAAAGTTAATAGCCGTTTTTATATGATTGTTTTACAAGTTGCATTTGATTTTAATCTTGATAATCTGTTTTTAATCCAAACAATGGATTTAGGGAGTTTTATACAGTACCACTCAGATTTGATTGATTAGAGCAGCCTATAAGTTCTGTAAAGGGGAAATAAATAAATATGAACGTAACAATTGCAATGCAGCTGAAAGAACAGGTAGTCCTTGACTTACGACCATAATTGAGCCCAAAATTTCTGTTGCTCAGTGAGAAATTTGTTAAAGGAGTTTTGCCCCATTTTTCGACTTTTCCTGCTACATTTGTTAAGCGTATCACTGCAGTTGTTAAATTAGTAATACGGGTTTTAAGTGAATCTGGCTTCCCCGTTGACTTTGCTTGTCAGAAGGTCGTAAAAGGGGATCACATGACCCCGGGACACTGCAACACTATAAATATGAGTCAGTTGCCAAGCCACTGAATTTTGATCATGTGACCATGGGGATGCTGCAATGGTCATAAGTGTGAATGGTCATAAGTGTGAAAAACGGTCATAAGTCCCTTTTTTCAGTGCCATTGTGTTGTGGTCTGCCAGCAGCCCACGGAGCTAGCGAGTCGGATAGTGAGGAGGCAGGGGAGGACCATGGGCCAGTCCTGGAATCTGGGGAAGGCCCGGACGAGGGCTCTGCATCGGAGGCAGAGATGGGGCCAGGGCCGTCTGGGAGTGATGTGCAGACTTCAGAGGCAGATAGCAGAGAGGCAGAGGAACAGGAGGCGCCTGTTGCACGTATGCGCAGAGCTGCCGGAAGGCACGAGCAGCTAAAGCAAAAAGGGCAACTCGGGAGTAAGGCCAGGAGATGATTGGCTCCTCTCATAAGGCTTAAAAGAGCAGCAAAGGCTCTTGGGCTCTTTGTAGGAAAGCAACGTTGCTAAATCTGTTTTCCAGTCGGTGTCTCTTGTTTCTGAACTTTGTGGGGCTTTGCCAAGATAGGCCTTTGGCAGGGTGCCAAAGAAGATAAAGGTTTGTGATAAGTCCGAAGGACTTTTTCTGAAGGACTTGTTTTTTGGACTAAGCTGGGAATGAAGTAATTCTCAGCTGTTATAATAAAATAGTTTTGTTTGAGACTAATTGTGTCCTGTAATGACTAAGTAAGTAAGTAAGCAAGCTTAGGTCACAACACATTGTAACTTTGAACCATCACTAAATGAACTGTTGTAAGTCCCGGACTACCTGTAAATATCCCAGTTAATATACAGCAATATAGTTCAAAATACTTGAAAATACTTTAAATATGAGTTGCTTGTATCCGAGTAAATAAGCTATCTGATTCAATGTTTCCTTAATAACCATAAAAAAGACAAGTTTAGACAAAGATATCTTCTGCATGAGGCACATAGTGTCTGTGGCATAGCAATAAATACTGTGTAGCTCCAGTAGCTATAAAACAGTATGCATTTTCATGACTATTATAAACTTCTAACTGTATGTAAACTTGCTGTTAATGAGCGGATGGTTTCAGGCAGCAGGGATGGAGTCAAACATTCCAGTTGATGCAGATAAGTAATGGATGAACTGCTACTGGGTGCAGTATAACGCTGCGCTATAATTATTATTGCTATGAGAGGAACATACCATTTTTTTTATCTGTGTATGGTGTGGGGGGTAGTGTTGATTTTAGCATACTTTTTCACGAGACACTTTATTTTTCAGGAAACCAAATTAATGAAGGAAGAGCTTCAGAGTCGAGTGGAACTGCTAAACTCTTCCGAGAAAAAATATAATGATCCTGGCCCTGTGTATGACTGCTTAGTGTGGCACGATGGTGAAACTTGGAGGTATTTTTTTTCCTTATATTAAAATACCAATTCCTTTTTAAATTAGACTTTTAACTGTTAAAAAAAAGCTAAAGGAAAAATAAGGGTGGTGTAACTTTCACATTTACCATAATAGATTCGTGGCTCCAGTGCCTGGCAACTAAGTGCCAGATGGCATTCTAATCCATAGATTCCTTCAGTGAATGAGACAGAACAAATGCCTTTTCAGAAGGGTGCTGTTATCATTTGTGTCTGGGTGCTTTCTGTCCTCTAGATCTTAGCAAGATGAAAAAAATATTTATCAAATGAAGGTCCTTTTTTCTTACATAGGACTTCTAAGAAGTAAAGTGACAGTAGGTTACCATTACTGCACATCCTTGCAGCAGAGCAGGAAGCATGGTAATCCGAAACCATTTGTTGCCCAACTTCCTGTATTTGAGATTGAGGAAGTGGGCGTATAAATTAAATTGGAAACTAAATAAATATTATTCTAAGGCAGATACTAAAAAAGAGGCGCGCCGGAAAATGCAGCCAGATATGAACATTTTGCTTGGAACCAGAATGCCAATTGCAAGATAAAGACTTTCCATTTGATCCTTTCTGTTGTTCTGTTTTCATACTTATGAAAATTAGGAATAGTTCTTTGCTCTGTGGAAATGGAAGATAGTGAGCCATTTGTGTCTCATCTTGCTTTCCTGCTGTTAGAGTAGGAGAGCGAAGCTAGTTAGGTTTTGTGTATAGATGGTAATTTACTGATCAAATAATGGACTGACAGCTTTTCCTGCATTTTGACCTCTTATTTAGTGATGACTTTCCTATGAACACCCTTATTTAAAGAGGGTGAAGAGTTCCCATTTCAGTTTTTGTGTGTAGTGTGCCTTGTTGCTTAGTTACAGTGTGAGTAGCGTATTAGTCTCTTAGATTATTTGCTGTTTTTATTATATGCTTATAAATAAATGCAATACTATGTTATATTAGGTTACATTGTTGTATCCAAAGGAAATAGATGCAGGGAAAGAATTTTTGCCCTATTGGGACTTTTGAGTGAGAAATTACATTAGTCCAGCCACTGTGTTAAGGATTTTGAATCAGCAGTTGAAGGTGGAGAGAGAGACATTGCTGAGGAGAGACTGAGATTCTGTGTATGAATGCCTTCCAGTATATTACTCAGGTGTCTGCATGGCTCAGTTTTGTTTTGTGTATTTGGAGAAAAATACCATCACACCTGGCAGCTCTTGGAACCATCAGCCAGCCCAGGGCAATCCGCCCAGCCCAACCCTGCCCAATCCACATCCCAGCTTAGCATCTTTTAGTTATCCAGAGACCCAGGCCGGCAGCTTGAGACTGAGACAGCAGGAGGTCATGGGAGAACAAAAGACCCAACCCAGGAGCCCAGCTAAGCACCTCAATGCAGGAAAAGAGGTGACTGGGGCCAGCGAACTGGAGGCAGCACCACAAACCGGTGGGTTATGGCGGAGTGTGGAGCATGGAAGACTAGAGGCTGGAAGCAGTGAGGCTGGTGGCCAGCAGCTGGAGGCAGCACAGTGAACTGACAACGAGGCAGCTGAAGGCTGAGAAGCAGCAGACATCGTGGCTGGAGGCAGGCAAACAGGACAGCGAGGGCAGTGGCAGAACAAAGGACCAGCATGCCCGGAGAGAGAAGACCATCATGGCCGGGAAGCAAGTGACGGGAGCAGCGAGAGCGGCAATGAGCAAAGGAGCAGAGTGCTCAGAAGGAGTGGACAATTTGGCTGGAGGCAGGCGATTAGGGGCAACGAGGGTGGCAGTGGAGCAAAGGACCAGCTTGCCCAGAGGCAACCAACCATCACAGTCGGAGACACGCGGAGGAACCCAGCATTCCATTGATCCCAAAGACCCAGGCAGACGGGAGCAAGAAGGCAGGGAGAACCTAGAATCCCAACAATGGCAGGCAATAAGGAGGAGAGGAAAGGCAGAAAAGAAAGGGACAAACACGGAATACAAGAAGGTAGGGAGGAAACAGTGAAGATAGGAACACTTTTTTTTATCAAGGCAGGAAGTTGAGGGATAAGAGCAAAGCACCTCCTAAAAAGTAGCCTAAGAATTCAACACATTTTGTGGGGGGAAAGCGGTCCTTCCCTTGTTAAGCAGCCCCAACCTAACACAGTATTGGAAACAGCAACTGTCACTTTTGTGATTTGTAAAATATGTTCCATGTATGTCCTTATGCCCATGGAAGACCCAAAATGCACGTGTACACACATGTAAACTGATTGAACTGCTGGAAGGAAAAAGTAAAGGATCTAGAGGCAACTCTAACCACTCAGAAACTAAATCTACAAAATGAGAAACTCCAAACTAAACAAGAAGGCTATATCCAAATTGAACATAATGAGCAACAAACAACTTCTAATAGAAATGACCCTATATACTGTATGAAGCTTTAGAGGAGGACCGTTGGAAACATGTCACTCATTAGAGAAAAAAAAACAGCAATCAAAAACTGCTGCTGTTTAATCCAGCCCAACTCCATTGCAGCCCCACTGGAGCTGAGCAACCGATTTCACAGGCTCCCCTTGGAAAAAAAGCATGCAGACACCTAGAGAAGAGGCATCAACAAGTGCGCCTGTGATAGGAAGTAAAGTAGCCCAAACTTCCCTAGGAAAAAAAGGCAAGTGTTGGTGATAGGAGATTCAGTTTCCAGAGGAACAGAACCAACAGTTTGCAGAGCGGATAATCAATCTAAGAAAGTATGTTGTTTTCCTGGAGCAAAGATCAAAGATAAAGCCGAAAGCCTTGCTAAAATAATCAAGCCCACGGATTACTACCCCTTTCTCCTCCTTTACATAGGGACGAACGACACAACAATGAACCTAAAAGCAAAACAGAGATTACGAACAGGTAGGCAGGAAAGTTAAGGAGTTAGGAGCACAGGTGGTTCTAACCTGTGATAACCTGGAGACTAAAACATATGACGGAATTGAATATGGCTAGTGTAGCGAAAAGAAGGGCTAGGGGTAACATGATAGTAGTATTCCAGTATTTGAGGGGCTGCCAGAAGGAAGAGGGGGTCAACTTGTTTTTCAAAGCACCGGAAGGCAAGGCAAGAAACAATAGATGGAAAGTAATCAAGGATAGAAGCAACCTAGAATTAAGGAGAAGCTTACTAACAGTGAGAACGATTAACCAGTGGAACGGCTTGCCTTCAGAAGCTATGGGTGCTTCATTACTGGAAGCTTTTAAGAAGAGACTGGACAGCCACTTGTCTGAAATGGTATAAATAAGGTTTCCTGCTTGAGCAGGGTGTTGGACTAGAAGACCTCCAAAGTCCCTTCCAACTCTATTCTGTAATAATAAGTCCCTTTGGATAGTTACCACAGAACACAGAAATTGTTTGCTGCACCCTCCATTTAGTATTATCAATTGTTAAATTTTGCAAGTGAGTATGTGTATGTTCATATTTTCTGGCTAAAATTAGCCAAACTACTTGTCTTAACTTTTAGTAAAAGTAAAACTGACTATGATTTTAGAAGTTTGTTCTTCCTGTATTTAAGGGGGTTATTTCAAAAAAACTCAAATTAAAAAAAAACCTTTTAGAAAAATAAGCAAAGCATGCTCTTACTTAAAAGAAGTTTTGTTCTGCATTTAATGGCCCTGTTTTTAAAAACTCCACAAAAAAATAAAAGCCTTTATTAAGGTTATTAAGCCTTTATTTTGTAATGCAAAAAAATAGGGTTTACTTATAAAGTACAATGAAGCCTAAAGTTCTGTAAATTATTTACTGTGGTTGGTTCTTATTTGAATCCACATAGCACATATAAGGGCTAGGGTTAGGATAGGATAGGATAGTAGTATAGTATAGCCTTTATTGTTATTGTACATCATATATACAACAAAATTGGTTTAGCCTCTCTGGTGCAATCCATAACAGAAAATACAAAACAACATAAATAGTATAGAGCCGTGATGGCGAACCTATGGCACGGGTGCCACAGGTGGCACGCGGAGCCATATTGGTGGGCACGCGAGCTCAGCTCTGGCATGCAATGCCTGCGCCAGTCAATTGATTTTCAGGCCTTCTGGGCCCACCAGAAGTCAGGAAATACACTGTTTCCAGCCTCTGGAAGGCCTCTGGGGGGTGGGGAAGGCCGTTTTTGCCCTCCCCAGGCTCCTAGAAAGGCTCTGGAGCCTGGGGAGAGCAAAAAAATGGGCCTACCAGGCCCACCGGGCCATTGCATGCCAAAAGCGGGGGGAGCCCGGGGGGGGCAAGGCACATAGAATTATGGATGTCGGCACAGGTGCGTGTGACCCCCACCAGACTCCCCCCACTTTTGGCACGCAATGGCAAAAAGGTTAGCCATCACTGGTATAGAGAATAATCCCTTTACAAGTAATTGGGGAAAAAAGACTAGTCATACGTTTCAATATGTGCATGGAGTGATTGTGCTTGTGTTTAAGAGTCTGATGGCCCATGGGTAGAAGCTGTTTTTAAACCTGTTTGTCTGGCTGGCTATGCTTTGATGTCTTCT
Organism: Ptyas mucosa; assembly: GCA_012654045.1. Lineage (NCBI taxonomy): Eukaryota > Metazoa > Chordata > Lepidosauria > Squamata > Colubridae > Ptyas > Ptyas mucosa. The sequence continues at coordinate 1,984,785 of WNWU01013815.1, read as the reverse complement.
GCCCGATGGTAGAAGCAAAAAGAGACACTGGCCAGGGTGTGAATCATCCCTAAGTACCTTCCTTACTCTGCTGAAACAGCAAGACCTGGTGATGTCATCTAGTGGTGGTAGAGGGCAATCAATGGTTTCTTGTGCCGAATTGATCACTCTCTGTAGTGCCTTCCTGTCCGCAGCTGGTAGACCAGCATGAATTTAATCATTCCCTACAGAATTGGCTGTTGGGGTTTTATTTCCTTGGATTGGGTTAAGTATGTCATATCCAGTAGGTGTCATGACCTGGTAATAAAGGCATTCTATAGGTTTTGTTTATTTTGAGGATCTCACAGAAACTATACATTCTCATTAAAATTAGTATATTCTATTACTGCTGTGGGTTGTCAGAAAATTATATCTTGGTTTAGACAATGTTCTAATGACTTGTTACATAGTAATAATGATAGTAATAATGAAGTTGCATAGTGAAATTCTACCTTGAAAGCAATTGAAGGAAAGTAAAATCTAAAATTTGATTTAGTGTATTTGCTAATTCAAATCTGAGCCTAATTTTATGAGGGATTGTTACAGATTGGGAGTATACTCATGTTTTAAAATAGCAGGTTTTATTTGCACTGCTAAAGTCAGTTTTGAATTTAGTATGCGCAGCAGATCACGAAGCTTAAAATTGTGAGCAGTATCACATTGGTAAGTATGGAAATTGCTATTGTGACTGAATGCCAGACAGCATTTGAGAGGAACATACAATTTTATAAGAAAGGAAAACTGAGAATCAATCTGTCTTTATGCACCTTCTCCACAGAGCTTGCTTAGATTCCAATGAAACTGGTGATCTTTCTAATTGTACTGTTCTGCGGAACTACAAAGAAGGTCAAGAATATGGATCTTTTGGAACATCAGAAATGTTAAATTACTCTCTCAATATTTATGAGGAAGGCAATTTACTTTCGATTGTGACAAGTGGAGGTAAGACTTTACAAAATTCTAAAATTATATACTACCGGTAAATATGTAGTTTGTCTTAATCCGAAAGAAAACTTGTTGCCTTAACTTTTAACAGCACATGCATATTTGATAATAGCAAAACACAGTTAGCAACTTACAGCACAACAATGTTTTAATCGTAGGATAAGTATCTTGGAAGATTGAAAACATTAGTTTAATGACAGATTGCTTGGGTTGCATGAAATCTTGCATGAGGGTATGTAATATATATAATATATAATGTACTATATATTACATAATTATGAGCATTATGTAATTGTATTTATAAAGAAAAAAGCTTTTTTTAAAGAAACAGTGATCATTAAACAGAAATACAAACATAAGAAAAAAGCTGAAAAGAGAAAAAAGTACAAAAATGTATTTTCATATTTAGAATAAATGATCCATTTTTAAAAGGTCAACATTAAACCTTGATTGATCAACTTTTTTCACTGATAGAAAGAGTTCAAAAATAGTGAAACCCCTAATGCCTTTGCTAGTAACTCTGCCATAACATCCGGTAAGCCTTCCCCTTTCTCCTCTTCCATATTCTGGAATCTCAGGTAATGATAATTTTCTAACAATATTATTGTGGTTCTTAATTCTTTATTTGCCTGGGTTAGTCTATTTTTTATTTAATCTACTCTTTTTTCTTCTTTCTCCATCCTCTCTTCTATTTCCTATATTTCTGTCCATTTTTTGTAACCAATTGCTGGAAATTTTCAAACTTTCCATCCATCTTTTGTATCTTTCCTTTTAATTCTCCCTATCGTTTCTCACTTCTCCTACTTCCCTCGTGGTTTCGTTGTGGTTTTTTCTCATGTTCTCCTACATCGATTGGAGCATAGCCTGCAATTCCTTAAATAGATTTGATCTCTCCAATTGTAACATAACTTCTATTGACCTCTGACTGGATGGACTTGAGGTAACCAATGATGGTGTGGAGGCAGGTTTCTTTCCTAACCCTATCTTTGTTAGGCTTGTAGTGTTTGTCACGGTCAACAATTTTACCTCAATTTGTTTTAATATCCAACACCGTCAATCAGAAGAGATGCTGATAGAAATCGACGAAACATATAGAATGCATACGAACTACGCAAGGAGACACAAATTAACAAAGGAGATGCATATAAGATTAGTGAAGAAATCGATGAAGGACAAAGTACTCAACAAGACAAGAGATGAGCCAATACAGTATAAAGGGAAACAATTGGTAGTTCTAAATCAGGTCCCCAGAAGAGTTAGAGAGTTGCGGAAGCAGTACCAATTTTTAACTATGTTGATGATTAAGTATAATGTAAATTTCAGATGGTTGACCCTGGAAGGAATACTGGTCACATGGCATGAAAAGACACATAGATTGGATTCATTGGATAAAGCAATGGAGTTCTATAATCAGCATTTCGGTACCGAAGAGGAACTGAAGGAGAGGGAAGCAGTTGAAGATAGAGATCAAGGAATGCTTGCTACAGAAGAAAAAAAACTGCAGCAATGGAGAGCAACGGAGCAAGACCCAAAGAATCGAGAGAAATAAGGGCAACCAGGAGTATAAGACCCAGATATAGATAGAACAATGCAAGAAGAACTTAAGATACTATCATTAAACATCAATGGATTGAACTCACCCATGAAAAGGAAGAAAACCTTCAATAAATTACAAAGATTGAATCTAGATATAATATCACTACAAGAAGTCCACATTAAAAAAAAATAACTACTGGAATATTCTAAATTGGGGAAACTGTGTTGTTATCAGAACAAAAGAAGAGACGAGAGGTGTTATATATTAAAGAAACAATTCAGGCCAACCAAATATATATGATGAAGAGGGAAGGATCCTGATTGTGGAAGTAACATTAAATCAAAAGCGGGTACTCCTAGTTGCAATCTACACACCGAATAGTGGACAAGAACAATTTTACAAAAAATTACATAATACTATATGTGGTATGGATATCGATGGAATTAATTACTAATGTATTTGAGGTAGAAATAGATACAAATCTATGGGTAGATCATAATCCAATGAGAATCAGATGGAAAGGACGAAAGAAAAGTATAAGACAGACTCCGAATCGATCGATATTAAAAGATATAGAATTCAAGCAGATGTCAGAAAAACAAATGGGCTTCTTCTTTAAAGAAATTAGGAAAGAAGACATGTCACTACAAAACTTATGGGATACAGTGAAAGCATACATGAAAGGACTGGCTACAACATTCATAGCGAAGAAAAATAAAAGGAAGAAGCAACAAGAAAGAACTTTAGAAGAAGAATATAAAAGACTTGAAGCAGAGTTACAAAACAAACCACAAAAAATAAATTTAAAACAGCAAATGGAGCTAACTAAACAAAATTGAATATTCTTGAAAAAGAAGACCTGGTGCAAGATATAAAAAGAATGAGACAAAACTTTTTTGAGAATCCAAACAAACCAGGGAGATGGCTAGCTTACAAATTGAAAGAGAAAAAAGAGAAAAAATGGATAAATAAACTACAAGACAAAGATGGAACTCTACGTTACCAAATTGAGGAAGAAAAGAATATTATCCAGGACTTTTATAGGAAACTATATGATGATGATGAGGAATTTCGAGAAGAGAAAACATTACAATATCTGGAAAAAACCAACTTACCTAAGGTTCCAGAAGCAATGAAATCTATGCTGAATGAGAGGATAACAATGACAGAACTAGCAGAGGTGATCAAAAAACAAAAAAAACACCTGGACCAGATGGGCTACCAGCAGAAATATATGAAGAACTAAAAGATACTCTGGACCAATCATTATTAGAGGTATACAATGCACTTTTATCTGAAGCGAAGATACCACCATCATGGGTGAAAGCTAACATTACTTTGATACCAAAAGAAGATTCAGATTCAATGCAAATTAAGAACCACAGACCCATATCCCTACTAAATGCCAACTATAAAATATTCACCTCAATAGTAGCAAAAAGACTGAAGAGATTTTTGAAGTTCATACACCCTGACTAAAATCGCTTCCTACCCAAAAGGCAGATAAGAAATAATATGAGAGACATTGGACTACTACGAAGCACATAGTGAAAAGCAATTGGCACTGTTGTTTCTAGATGCCCAAAAGGCGTTTGACAATGTGAACTGAAAATTCATGTTATACCAAATGAGATATATGGATTTTGGAGAAAAATCTATAAATATGTTCAAGGCAATATATACAAATCAGAAAGCCAAAGTGATTGTGAATGGCAAGGTAGCTGAAAATTTTTCAATACAAATTGGTATAATGGACAAAGCTGTTCATTATCTCCATTGTTATTTATCTTAACATTGGAAATACTAACTTGAAATATCAGGCAAGATGAGCAAATCAAAGGAATGGAAATCAAAAGAGAAAAGTATAAATTACAAGCATTTGCTGATGATTTAGTCTTCATTTTAGAGGAACCATTAGAATCAGGCCCAAGACTCAAAGAGAAATTAGACGAATATGGAGAGGTTGCTGGATTAAAAATAAATAAGGAAAAAACTAAAATGATAGTTTAAAATCTTACAAATAAACAGAAGGATGAATTAATAAAGAAAATGGATATAGAGATAGTGAAAAAAGTGAAATACTTAGGAATACATCTAACAGCAAGATGTACAACAATTAAAGATGACAACTATACAAAATTAATGCATCAAATTAAGCTGGATATGGAGAGATGGAAAGGCTTGGAACTTTCTAGAATAGCTACAGTAAAGATGAACATACTACCAAAGATACTTTTTTTAGTCCAAACAATACCAATAAAACGAGAGAAAAAAATATTTTGATGAATTGAATAAAATAATGTCAAAATTCATTTGGCAAGGGAAAAAACCAAGAATAAAACTGAAACTATTGCAAGAGTCAAAAGAGAAAGGAGGTTTTGGTCTGCCGGACTGGGAACTATATTACCAAGCAGCTGTATTCACGTGGGTGAAAGAGTGTATAACTCTGAGGCATAGAAGACTATTATTATTGGAGGGTCATGACCTTCAGCTGGGGTGGCATGTGTTTCTCTGGTACGGAGGAAACACGGCACATCGATATTTCCAAAGACCTTATGTGAGAAATGCACTATTATCAGTGTGAGTAATCCATCCTAGAAACATTGATACACCCAAATCCCATAAATATGGGGAAAAATGTTTCTTATAAAGATATATTAAACGAGATTGGTGAACTGAAAACTAGACTAGAAATAAAAAACCAAGGGGTGGAATTAGAGTGGTGGTGGTACCTGCAGATACAATTGTGTTATGTGAAAGATGTGAAAACATGGGGTCATTCTTTTTTCCTCTAATATATGAACCCTTATGCATTCCACAAGGCTTTCATCCTTGCTTTTATGCATTTCAGTAGAGATGTAGTGATCTTCTACATATAATGCAGCTCCACCTCCCTTTTGTTAGGTCTGTTTCTTTTGAACAGTTTATGTCCTTCCATTATTACATTCCAGTCATGGGTTCCATCCCACCAAGTTTCAGTAATGGCATCTGTATCACACTTACTGTCTTGTACAAGCTCACCCTATTTATTCCCCATATTTTGAATATTAGTGTAAAGGCATCTGCGTCCTTTTTAGCTGACCCTGGGTATGCTTCCTACGTCTCCTAGTTTGTATCTGAGTTTTTCCATCCCTCTCTACCTCCTTGTTTGATTGGTTGTCATTTGTTTAGTCCAGGTCTTTTAATCTAAATTTAGGCCTTGTGTGGAAATCATGTTTTAGGTTATATTTATGTAAAAATACTGAAAATTCAAAAGGATTAACAAATTTTTAAATACAACTGTAGAGCCTGGTGGCGCAGTGGACTAAGTGCCGTTAAAAGTAGCCCTTAAGTTGCCAGCTGCCTACAATTACTGCAAGTTCAAATCCCACCAGGCTCAAGGTTGACTCAGCCTTCCATCCTTTCTAAGGTAGGTAAAATGAGGACCCAGATTGTGGGGGCAATAAGCTGACTTTGTATAAATGTACACAAGTATGAAGGCTATTGCTTAACGCATTGTAAGCCACCCTGAGTCTCCGGAGAAGGGTGGCATATAAATCAAATTTTTTTAAAAAAAATCTCCCTGGAATTGGTTGGTCTTTGAAACTAAAGCCATCCCATTTTCCTGTGATTCAGAATATCTAAACCCTAATAGGCACCAGGATGACACTTTGAATCCAGCTTTCTGCCTTGAAGTACAGATGTAAAACTGGTTCTTCACATTCAAATTCAAATCTTTACTGTCAGTGCACAACATATGTACAATGAGATTGGTTGTCCCTCAGTGCACAATACAACTCACAGTGAAGACAGAAAATCCCTAACCCAATAAATCGTATTAACAAAACACCCAGTCCTATTACACCAGTCTGAACATGTTACACATTGCGCCGGCCCTGCAGTCCATCATACTACGTAGTTATGATGTTATTTCTCATTCAGGAGTCTGACAGCCCACGGATAAAAACTGTTCTTCAGCCTGTTTGTGCGGCTGGCTATACTTCAATATCTCCTTCCCAATGATAGGAGGGTAAAGAAGTGGTGACCAGGGTGAGAGTCAACCCTGCATTCTTATATTCTTATCTGCAATCTGATGATACTTAATCCATATTGGTTGATGATTTATGTACAGTTAGTGTAGATATTAAATATGGGAGAGCCGTGAGGCATCCCACAACAGAGAGCTCAAAGTTCCAACCTCTCTATCCCAACCTGTGTAGGCAGTGAAAGGGAAAGGATATTATCAGAAATCAAATAATGTTAGGAGGGTTGAACTCGCCTGTTTTGGTCTCTTCAGAGGTTATCCATAAGCATAATCAATATAGACTCAGGGCAGAGGTGGGTTTCAGCAGGTTCTGACCAGTTCTGGAGAACCGGTAGCGGAAATTTTGAGTAGTTCAGAGAACCGGTAAATACCGTCTCTGACTGGCCCTGCCCCCATCTATTCTCTACCTCCTGAGTTCCAGCTGATCGGGAGGAAATGAGGATTTTGGAGTAACCTTCCCTGGACGGGGTGGGAATGGAGATTTTACAGTGTCCTTCCCCTGCCACGCTCACAAGCCATGCCACGCCCACCAAGCCACATCCACAGAACCAGTCGTAAAAATTTTTGAAACCCACCACTGTCTCAGGGAGTGAGAAGATTGGAGACTAATCAATGATTAGCTAGAATTTCTAGGTTTAGTAATGATTTCCCGAGGAAGGGTGCATGGCCACCTTTATGGTGCACTTACTACCATCCTGGAGACCTCCCATCAACAAAAAAGAGCAGTGATCTTGAGTATAAAGTGACAGATGATATAATATTCATTTTACTGTAGTCTTGTTTCCAAATTCGTATTAAAAATCTATCACACAACAGAACTATCAGTCATAATTGATACAAACTCTGCAGACAGGTATGAAGTGTGGCAAGTTATGGATCTCATGGGTCAGGTTGAATAACCACTTTTCATAACAATACACTTGTTTTTTAAGTGAATTCAACTTTTTTTCAGGTGCACACGGAACACATGTTGCTAGTATAGCTGCTGGGTATTTTCCTGAAGAGCCAGATAGAAATGGTATAGCCCCTGGTGCACAAATACTTGCTATTAAGGTTGGTGATACAAGATTAAGCACTATGGAAACCGGGACTGGTCTTATAAGAGCAGTAAGTATTGGCAAAATCATTGCACAGAAAATCTAATCATAAAGCGTGCCTTTATTTATATTTCCTGAATAGTACTCTAAAATGTTCTTGGGCTTCCTTGATGTTCCTTTTGAGATATGAATAAATGCCTTTCTTAGAATGCCTTCAGAGTTGGCACTAAATGTACACAGCAGTGAACTGAAACAAGTTTTTTCTGTAGTAGCTATATTTTAGCAAAGAACGAATGCTTGTGAAGCATAGGAGAGCCAAGGAGTTCACCCTGGCATGCCAAATTTTCTCAAGTCAATATGATCAGGGTAAATTTGTTATTTAAACATGCTCAGTCTAGTCTCATATTCTGCATATTCTTCTAAAGACAAGGCCATAGCAATAGTTATTTTGATAATTAGGAAAGATTTGGCCTCCTGGCTGAAACTTCCAGTATTTTGCCTGAGATAAGAGAATTGGATACATATTTGGTTGGAAATTCTGTGGGTGTAACTATCTTTTGTCTTCCTTTTTCTAGTTAGGCTGCAATCATGCAATCATATTATTTTTATTTAATAAGAATGAAGAATAACAGAATACAATAACAAAGTTGGAAGGGAGCTTGGAGGTCTTCTAGTCCAACCTCTTGCTCAAGCAGGAAACCCTATAATATTTCAGACAAATGGTTGTCCAATCTCTTCTTAAAATCCTCCAGTGTTGGAGCGCCTACAGCTTCTGGAGGCAAGTCGTTCCACTGATTAATTGTTTTAACCATCAGGAAATTTCTCCTTAGTTCTAGGTTGCTTCTCTCCTTGATTAGTTTGCTTTGCTTTGGAGAATAAGTTGACCCCCTCTTCTTTGTGGCAGCTCCTAAAATATTGGAACACTGCTATCATCTCACCCCTAGTCCTTCTTTTCATTAAACTAGACGTACCCATTCCTGCAACCTTTATTCATATGTTTTAGCCTCCAAGCTTTATTGCTCTTCTCTGCACTCTTTCTAGAGTCTCAATATCTTTTTTTATATCAAGACAACCAAAACTGGATGCAAAATTCCAATTGTGGTCTTACCAAGGCTTTATAAAGTGGTACTAATACTTCACATGAACTTGATTCTATTCCTTTGTTAATGCAGCCTAGGACTGCATTGGCTTTTTTGGCAACTGCAGCACACTGCTGGCTCATATTTAAGTGGTTGTCCACTAGGACTCTTAAAATCTATCTCACCACATCAGCCAGGTACAACCTATCCTGCACTGGTGCATTCAGTTTTTCTTTCCTGGATGTAGAAACTTACTTTTTTCACTATGGAGTAAGATAAGGTAAAATAAAGGAATATTTTAATAATTTTAATTAAAAAAAGAATTACATTGGAAAGTCTAGCCTCTAGTTTAGTTTAGTCTGAAATTGCAGTGTTGTGTAGGGCAATGCTTCTTGAGAGTTGCCAATTATTTGCAAAGCTCCCTTGCTATATTTTCATAATGCTAGGACGAAATATCAATGGTGTAGCTGCAATAACACAATTTAAAAAAAAAAGATAATGGGAAAAACTAAGTTGAAAGAGTAGCTGTTAGAATGAAATTGATAGAAACTAGACCAGGGGTGTCAAATTCAAGGCCCGGGGGTGGATCCGGCCTGCAGAGTACTTAGATCTGGCCCGCGGGACTGCCCTGAAAACAGCACTGGCCCATGGTACCTCTGCCAGCGAAAACTGAGGTGCGAAGCCCGTTTTTGCTGGCAGAGCGCTCGGGCCACCACAGGAGCCCCGACACGAGTGACATCGAGCTGGTCACTCCCACTCTGGCCACCCGAGGTCAGATACAACCTGCTGTGGCCCTGAATGAAATCAAGTTTGACACCCCTGAACTAGACTAAGGAATGACCATCAGTCTGTGAGTGAATTTTGAAGGAGCTGAGTTTTCTTTTTTCAAATCCACTTTGTTTAATATCAGTTTGCTTTTATGGTGGGCAGAGTTTTAAATTGTGTTTTTATAACTATAATAGGAAATGCAAGAGCTCTATTACTTTCTAAATTTTTTTTTTTTACTTCTGATTAAATTAACAATTAGCTACAAATAAACGATGTTGTTTATGCAGTGCCTGAGCCTTACACTTTTTTTTTTTACTTTGACAGATGATAGAAACAATAAAATATAAATGTGACCTTGTCAACTACAGTTATGGGGAGGCAACTCACTGGCCAAATGCTGGGTAAGGAGATTATATATTTATGAGTATTACTTTGCTCTGTGGCAGCAGTGGGAAAACTCATTTAATTTAAAATAATGAATTAACTAAGAATAGAACTGTTGTGTCATGAATTACTGAAGCATTCTGTGTTCACATCCTAGAAATCATATACAGTTGGAGTGCCTGTAGAGAGCCAACGCCACAGTAGGGAATTTCAACAGAACAAATTCCTGGCAGGGAATAGCAGGAGAGTGTTGTTGTGATAGACCATCCCCCTTTCCACTTTTTTTCCATGGGAAAGCTTTATTCATTTTGTACTATGTTCTGATGTCGCACTGCTGATTATGATGCTTTGTGTGCCAAGAGGAAGGTAAAATTGCAATTCGGAAAGGTGGTGATAGCATGACTAGATGCAGCTTGTAGGAGTCTATACAATAAAGGCTATCTGACATAAAGAAAGAAAGAACAGAAGTAAGTGAAAAAGCCCTTTCTCAGTTTGTGATGTTTTGTATCTCTTCTAGGAGAATGTGTGAAGTTATTAATGAAGCAGTATGGAAACACAATGTGATTTATGTTTCAAGTGCTGGAAACAATGGTCCCTGTTTGTCTACTGTTGGATGCCCAGGGGGAACTACATCTAGTGTGATCGGCAAGTATTCACAATTCTAGCAATAGCAATACCACTTCAGCTTATATACCGCTCCATTTACAGCACTCTCTGGACGGTTTACAAGGTCAGCATATTGCCCCCCAAAATCCGAGTCTTCATTTTACCGACCTTGGAAGGATGAATCAACCTTGAGCCTGTCAGAATCGAACTCCAGACTGTGGACAAGTTAGAATGCCTGCGATACTGCATTCTAACGCTTTGCCACCATTACATAAATTATGAAATTAGTTTCTTAAGAATTGAAAGGAGCTTTGAAGTGTTTATTAAGGCTGAAAGTAGACTAAAATGATAAATGTGAACTTATATTATTCTTTATTTGTCTTCAGGATGATTGGGAACGTTTTACAGTTTTTCATTAACATCAGTTCCTCTTCGTTTAGCTGTGCTTTATAATCTCAGAAACATAATATAGATATCCAATGTCTATTTTCCAATCTAATCTTTTAAAAATTAATTATTCTACAGGGCAGAACATGGATACATAGAACATACACAAAGCCAGACTACTTTATTACCCATCTACTGAAGGCATGCTTTAAAACTACAGTTGGAAACTGAGTAGAATTCTGTATAACAGAATCATACTGATTGTTTCCTTAGTCTCTCTACATATGAAGCTCTGCCTTGTCTGATTTTTGTTGAAACAAATCTAAATCTAATTTGTGAAAAAGCTCATGTCAGAGAAAGCATTTCCTAATTAGAAATCTATACATACTAAATGCCAAAAGTTAAATGAGATGGGGAACTAAAAGTAGCTTAAATGCAGTAGAAGCTTTTGCCTTCTGTTCTCCAGTATTTGAATTTTGGAATTTATTCCTTCTGATCTGGAAGTTAATACGTAGATGTTGACTAATGTCTAATCATAGCCTTATCCACCATGATTTTATTGAATCCATTTTTAAGTTCTCCAAGTCTACAACTACACACTGATGAAGTATTTTTAATTTGCATGAATTTAATCATTTAACTTTATGGGACATTATTGAATGAGCGGGGATGTATTTAAAGCATTAGCTCATGTAGGGGTTAACTCCATCTTGAGCTGTTTTTCAAAAATGTCACCATTTTCCATCCCATACAATTTCATGGGGTTATTGTTGAGAGCAACTGGGAGAGGAGTAATATGTGTGCCAGCCTCTTTTACATCCTGGAGAAAAAATGAAATATAAATCTTAATAAATCAATAGTACCTTACTACACAGAAATGGATGTATTATATTTATGCATTCTATCCAACTATTATGTGCATGCATAGGTTATGAATGATTTGTAAAGCTAATATTGCATACATTTTGACATAGTGAATGATTCATTTGAGTGGAGATTGAAGTAATGATATCAAATAAACAAAAAAGGCCTATTTTCTGGTATAAATATGCTGCTGTTTTGGAATACCATTACCAACTTAACGGTGATTAGAATTTAACGTAAACATAATTTAAATCAGTTAAGAGAACTAATGGTAGACTTGAACTTATGTCAATTAATCCTAAAGGTGTTGGTGCATATGTATCACCTGATATGATGGTTGCTGAGTACTCATTACGAGAGAAATTACCTGCAAATCAGTATACATGGTCATCTCGAGGACCAAGGTAAGTGATAAATTAATTCATGAGTTAAATCCTGGTGTTTCTGTAATCCATTTAGAAATTACATTTTAATATAGCAGAAGATAACTTGAAAGTACAACTTAGGTTTCCAACACAATTAAAGACTCTTTCTGAAAAATGGAACTGGTTTTCAAGAATTTGAGGTAAATATAATCATTTCAAGGTGAATATGAGTAGGAAGAGAAAACTTTTTAAGTTTTGTTTGTTTTTTCAAAAAATGTAAATACGCCTTAATTTCTGTTTTCTTAACTGATCCCTAATCTTGCAACTGGGATACTTACATTCTGTGATATAACTGGTGTATATATTAAAATATATATTAAAAAGAAGCGGGTATAAATGTATGTTACTGAAAATAGTTTAAAAATCCTAGTATAGAAAAAGGTTGCAAAAGCACTTAACATGAAGCATGCTTGCACACTAAATTAGGAATGATTTTCAGGTATCATCAGAATGTTCCCAGAGAAAGAGCCTTTTCTGTGGGGGCACCTACCCTTTGGAACAGGTTACCCCCAGGGATACGAATGATCCCAGATCTTCGTACTTTCCGTCGTGCACTTAAGTCCCTTCTGTTCCACCAAGCCGGGCTGGCATTAATCTCTTCTAATTCTAAATCTTTATGCTGAAGATTCTTAACCAATGAGCCAAATTGGCTTAATCATCTTATATTCACATTTTATATGTATGTTATTTTAACTGTTCACCGCCCTGAGTCCTTCGGGAGAAGGGCGGTATAAAAATTAAATAAATAAATAAATAAATAAATAAATACTCAACTGTCTTCACCCCTGATGATCCAAATGATGCTCTTGCTGGTCTCTCGGGGGAACCTGTGACAATTCGCTGCGGCCAACTCGCCAGGACCCAATTCACCGTGTCCAACTTGCTGCAGGACAAGAATATCAAAGAAATGGCAGAATAGAAACATTAAAGAAAGGATGCAAAAGGAGGGGCAAAATGAAATGTGAATGACAAAACTTAAAATAATTTTTATTTATTTTAATAATTAATTTGAATTGTTAAATTGTCCCGCGGTGAATTATCCCGCGGCGAATTATCCCGCGGCAAGTTGGCCGTGGCAAGTTGTCCCGCGGCTAGTTGGCCATGGCGAGTTGGCTGCAGCAAGTTTGGCTGTGGCAAGTTGTCTCATTCCCCTCTTGCGGTGCCTGGAGGCTGTCCAGGCTTCGAATGAGCCCTGGCAAGACGGATTGAAGAAATACACGATAGTTGTTCATATAATTTTATAGGATGTCTACAGAAGACTAACTCCTGAAGTCATTATACGCACATCTATGTTGGTTCCTAATTGGTAGGTATAAATTGTAAATAAATTCATTAGACATTCTGAGCTAAGGAGCAAATTAAATATAATGCACTTAAGACCCAGCCGTCCATTAAAAAGAATATATTAGTACAGACAAAAAGGAATATTTTGTGATACTGTCTAGAGGAGGACTATTTGATAGCCTAGGAAAAATATGGGAGTTTTGCTCTTCTGACATTTCTATATTAATTTCAGTATTGATGGAGCCCTGGGAGTGAGTATCAGTGCACCTGGTGGTGCTATTGCCTCTGTCCCTAACTGGACATTACGTGGTACACAACTCATGAATGGCACCTCAATGTCTTCACCCAATGCTTGTGGTGGCATTGCTTTAATACTCTCAGGTAAAATGGAATGCCGTTCTTTTAAAACAAATTGCATTTTGTTGACTGTAAGAAGCGTATTGATGATTCACAGTGTTACCTGCTTTACTCTTCCTTTGATTACAGGACTCAAAGCGAATGATGTAGATTATACTGTTCACTCAGTCAAAAGAGCATTAGAAAATACAGCAGTGAAGGTGGAAAATACACATATGTTTGCCCAAGGACATGGTATTATTCAGGTAATTACTCTGGTGTCGAAAGAACAAAATCCCATATATACAAGGTATTGATGGAAAAAATAATATTTAATGACTGCATTCCTAATGTTGTGTTCAAGGATTTATTGTTCTCTATTTCTCCTCCCCCCCCCCCGGCATAATAATTAATTTTTGGGGGATGTTTCCTGCTTTGTTTTCACATAGTTGTAATTATACTGTAATAGCTAGCTTATTAGCACTTATTAAGAGAGTGTTTTCGTATATTATTGTAATAGATAGTTCTGTGTAATCTTGGTCCCATTTTTTCTTGTGTTGTTATTCTGTTTAAGAAATGAATTGTGAACACTCTAATGGTCATTAATGGTACTAACTCAATGGGACCTATTAATACGATTATGTAATGTAATCATATTTTGTTTTTTTGGTGATCACACTGGCTCTTCCAAATTCTCTTTTCCCTAAAGTTAAAAAAACACCTCTTTTTTAAACTTGGCATTCCAGAAACAGGTGAAGATCTTCGCTTGCTGAGTTGTTGGAGGATAGGTGGACAGAAATGTTAGCTCTATTGTCCTTGATGGTTATGGTTTTATGTTTAGAGTTGAGAATCTTGTTTTTATTATTTCAGTATCTAACAACATTGTATCAATCGTGCTTTGCTATGATGAGCATGCTGTATGTGGATAGCACACAAAAATTGGAAAATAGATAGATGAATAAATACTTCAGTTACCCTGCTACCTTGACTACACAAAGAACATCTATAACAGAAGTTTAGATTTTGATTTCAGAAAATGATCAATACAAATAATGAAAAAGTTTAAAAAGAGTTAAATGAGAATTTACAACAAAGTTACTGTGATGAAGATTTTGTCTCTGCTGGTTAAATCCCTTATGAAAATGGAACCTGTCATGATTTTTAATTTAAGAAATGTAAACATTTGCCTTGTAATATAATTATTAGAAAGCTTTCTTTCTTCAGAAGAAACAATGACATTTTAAAACCACTTCCAAAGGTAACAGTTTTATTGATTTAATCCTAAACTAAATAATCTGTTTTTCAGCAGTACATCATCAGCTGATAATATTTAAGAATTTATTTGGACCATTTGCCCAAGCTGGAGGAAACTTTGCTCCATGGAATTGCTGTCAATCAGTATTATTTCTGGGCAGATGTAAACATGAATTTCATACTGAAGAAAATCCTGGTTAATTTTGATTCATTTTTTAATTCATTTTACTCTAGGTTGATAAAGCCTATGACTACCTCATTCAGAATAAAGCATTTGTTAACACCATAGGCTTTACTATTACTGTTGGTTGCAAGCGTGGAATCTACCTCAGAGAGCCTTTTCAAGTAGCTGCGCCTTTCGACCATGGTGTTGGAATAGAACCTTTATTTCCTGAGAATACAGGTAGAAATCAGCTATTTGTATTACATATTTTCCAAGGTAGATATTGGGAAGATTTGGGACTTACTGTTATGAGATGGGCCACTCTATAAATTGTTTAATAAATAAGATAAAAATACATTGAGATAAACGATACTATGAAATAAGAATAAGCTTAGGTTATTGTAGCAGCCTGTTGGTTGGGTTACCAGTTCCATCTGGGTCTAGGGGTAGAGCAAATTAGGGGAAATTGGATTCCAACTTCTAGTAAGATAGGACAGTGTTGGCTGTGTGGGAATATATCCATTACTTTCCTGTTTATGAGGACTGGCTGCGAGCTTGAGCCTTCCATGACGAAGCACAAGTCTGGATTGGTTTTGCAATTCCATGTCACCAATTCCCTTGTCTTTAGTGTCGAAAATCAGCTGGACTTTGTTTGCTATGGCCCAGTTGGACAATTGTTCGATGTTGTCATCAGTGGAATGGTATTTCCAATTAACATGATGGCTATTGAAGTTGCCCATGTAGATTGCTGGGTGTGACTTGATGTTCAGGACATACTGTGGGAGAAGGTTTATAGATGTTAGATAGTCTAGTTTGGGAACTACTTTGTGTATATTGTTTGTAGAGGCTGACAGTAAGGTGGCATTCTCGATATTCTTTCTAACATGTAGCCACGCTGTAGCTACAGTGGTGGGTGGCTCCAACAGGTTGTAGCCATGAAACTTGCCTCTTCCGAGTTGCTGTTCTTTGTTTGCTACGTTGGTTTCTTAGAGTATGGCCATATCAATGCCGCTGTCCAATAAACGTTTGGAAACATTGGCCCTTGGATCTGTGGAGACCCTCAAGGTTGATTTGGCAGATTCGAACAATATTCTCGATCTCTCTTGCCATTTGGGCCTGAAAAGGTCCTTTTTTGTTTTCATTTGCGTTGCCATGTATTTTGAGAGTCAGGAAAATCTACAGAGTAGTCTGGCTGCCAGCAGTTGCTAGTTCGTTTAGTTCACACTGTCGCGCTATCCACGGTGCACCACAAGGAGGCAAACTAGCTTCACACCCCAATCTATTGATATATAGGTATTAATGCTATATGTAAAGGGTTTTATTACTATTACTTTCTTTTCTTATGTTCAGAATTGGTGATTCAAACCAGGCCTCCAGCCCACCATGCAGATTTGTGTGGCCTGCCATTTTTTTTTAAAAAGTAGTAAATTTAGAGCCACTGTCACTAGCTGTGGAACTGCTGACTTGCATTCCCAATACTACTTTACACCCCATGAAGATTTTTTGTTTGTTTGCTTAGCATTGTGGCCCTTTCTTTGCAATGGGTTGTGCTATGATGGTTTAAACTGATGAATTAAAATTCTAAAGGGATTAAAATTTAAAGTTGCGTGTTCTTATTTCAGAAAATAATGAGAGGATATCGCTGCAGCTTCATTTAGCTCTAACATCAAACGCTTCCTGGGTTCAGTGTCCTACTCACCTGGAGCTCATGAATCAGTGTAGACATATTATCATTCGGGTGGATCCACGTGGCCTACGAGAAGGAGTTCATTATACAGAGGTATTGGTTCTCTTAAGTCTTATCTTTGACAATTCCACCACAAAGAGATACAGGCATTTTAGACAGGATATTGTTCTCATCAGAAATATCCTGATCCTGCTACCTCTTCTTATAGATCAAAAGATGTAATAGGAAATACTGTTATTTGTCTCAGATTCACACTTGAATCAGTTTGTGATAGGATTGTGGGGGAGAGATAGGGCTGAAAAAAATAGTCTTTTTCATTGTTTTACTCTGTTGAGATGGAAAGGAAAAATGGAAAATGAAAATTAAGGAAACAGTCAGTGACTTATTAGCTGACCATCAGCACCCCTATCAACAAATAAAAAGCCACACACATCCAGGCACTACATAAATATTACACATAGAATACCCCAAAGCACACATTCTGGTAGAAAGAGGTTCCCTGAGAATGGCTCCAAACACGAGTTTGAAAGCTCAGAAGACTAAATTTCTGGTCCCGGTGACTAATCCAGATTGGATCCTACAACATTATCCTGGGACACGTATATCTGCCTTCATTCGTGAGAGATATGGGCGGCTAATGCTTTGAACAGTTTGGTTTTGGGAATCCTTCACAACACAAGGCATCCGCTTACGAACAAGTACATTTCCTACACCGATGCACTCAGGAAGAGTCGTTCCATGCAGCCTATGATACCGATCACTAGTCAACTTGGAGATGGGCAGACATATGACATAAGCATTCAGCAAACATATGTTAGAGGTCTTAATGATTGCCATCTAAGATTGGGCAAGTATAAAGCAACTATCAATATCCATAAGAAGCATTGTCTATCATAACTTGAAGAAGAACTGGTCACCCACCTAGAGAATGTTATTAGGACCCTTGTGAAAGAAAGACAAGCGAGAAAAAGGTAACAATTTGAGGATAAAATTCAAAACTCCTAAAACCTATGTGGGTTTGGTTCATAATTTATTGAACAATGAAGCCAGGAATTACCAGAATACAAATACTTGAACATGACGAGGGGTTTAATAACGCGAGATCGCCACACCCAAAGAATTCATAGCAGTGTTAGAATCGGTATTCAACAGAGTAGAAATAGAAGAGCCAGCAAAACATGTTACCAGACAAAAAATATTAGCAATGCTGGTCACAAACCAAACCATGCACTCAGTCCAATGGAGCAACACACTTTGAAAGACCGGAAACATGATAAGGACATTATTATTTTACTGGCAAATAAAGGCCACTCCATAGTGCTGATGAACCATACAGATTATGAAGTGAAGGGATTCACCCTGCTCAGTGATTCCTCATCATAGAGACCGGCAAAGGCTGAGGAAGAGAAATGAGAACGATGATCACACAATTGAATGCTTATCCCAGCCAACTCAAACAAAACAACTATATAATGGGGGGAAAACACTGGAAAATGAGAGGAACAGATACCGCCCTAGCAAAATTTTAGGGACTCTCCAAGATACACAAAATACAAGTCCCCCCTCAGACCTATTGTAACACTATGAGATTCCCCTACCTATAACTTGGCTAACCGGCTAACATAATTCATAATCTTCCTGACCTCACTCTCAAATAGCACAGTCACATCATCCATACAATTTTTGACAAAACTTCAAGGCTTAAATGTGGCTCCTGACAAGATTATGATTTGCTTTGATGAACAAATTCAGCTTTGATGAAATGTTCCTATTTATATCCAGCCATCCCTACTTAGCGTACAAAGTAATGGATAAAAACTAGAACAGTACAACACAGATCAGAGCAACCTAACCAGGACACAAATCATGAAGCTGCTCCAGTACTGTCAATATACCTTCTTCATGTTCAAAAGGGAAATGTATGAGCAAATAAAAGGGACGAAGAAACGGCTAGACAATTACCATTTTTAGATACAGTTTGTCAATAGGCAAGAAAAGTGGAAGCCTGGAAACCACGGTTTATCACAGGATCAAAAACACTCCACATGTTCTTAGTTTCAACAGTAACCGTCCATTGTCACACAAAAAGAGTGGTGTCAGAACACTGTATGGCAGTGTGAGAACCCACTGTAGTACCCGGCAAACTAAACTGGAGAGCAGATACTTGCGTGAACAATTCAGACAGAATGGGTACAGACATTATAATATGCCTATTCAACACACAAGAGAGGGAAAGGAAGAAAGAAGGTACAAGATCAACTATAGGGCACACCCTGCCATACATTTCGGAAGGAGTAAAACGCAGCTTCTGAGATCTGCAAGTGGGCATGGCACACTGCCCCAAGGGACAAATCGTGCATTGCAAAGATCACTTGGAGGTAGGAGACATTCCTAATGCAGGGATGTCAAACTCAAGGCCTGCGGGCCGAATCCGTTCCGCAGGGTGCTTAGATCAGGCCCACGGGGCTGCCATGGAAACGGCAAAGGACTGGCCTGCAGTGCCTCTGCCAATGAAAACAGTGCTCCGTTGCTGGCAGAGCGCTCGGGCCACCACATGCTTCCCCCCACAATACGAGTGGCATCGATGCTGGGCATGCCTACCCTGGCCACACACACACACATGACACACACACCCCCGGCCAAACACAATTCTGATGCAGCCCTTAATGAACTCAAGTTTGACACCCTTGTTCTAATGTAATCTACCAGATTTCCTGCATGGATTGCCCCTATGACTATGTAGGACAGTCAGGGAGGAAAGCTATAACCACCTGATTGCAAGAACCCAAGTGAGCGGTCGGACGAGGAAACCCAAACTCATTGGTAGCCTCACATTGCAATGAACAAGGCATACATTCAATTTCGCAGCTACTAAGACTGTTGGCCATGCAGGTAAAAAGATAGCCAAGGAAATGATTGAAGCCTGGGAAACAGGCCCCTTGTCAGTCAACAAGAGTGCTAATTTACCACCAGCTTACCATATACTTAGGAGCCGAGGACTCAGCGGCACAAGGAAATAATTGCCTATAACTTAATAACTGGCCATCAACACCTCAATCAACAAATAAAAAGCGACAGACAACTAGCGCTATATAAGTAGTATGCATAGAATAGCCCAAAAGCACACATTCTGGTAGAGAGAAGTTCCCTGAGGATGGGCTCTAAACCAAGTCCGAAATCTAAGCCTCTGATCCCGGTGACCAACCCAGATTGGATCCTGCATTAAGGAAACATCCTGATTAAATTGAACTAATAATTCCTAGGACAGTATGCCAGGTAAAGATACTAGCTCACTGGGAAAATTAAAATAACTTGAAAAAAAATCTTTCTCAGAATATTTTAATTGAGTTATTAATGCTTAATGTATAGGTTAGAATTTCAGGAAATTTCATTTGTAAACCATTAATATTAAAGACTTATAAGTGCCTTTTGAAGATTGAAAGATTAAGCATATGACAATTTGTGTTCATTTCACTTCTTTAGGTGTGTGGTTATGAAATAACAATGCCCAACGCAGGACCTTTGTTCCGAGTTCCTGTAACTGTTGTTATACCAACAAGGTATGTGGATTTTTACTCTTGTTAGAAAATTTGTAGCAATGTTTACAGGGGAGATTTGCTTTTTATTTCCGTTGTTTGATATACAGTCCAAAAATATTAATAATAAATGGAAATAAAATCGCTTTATATACAGTATATGGGTGGCTCAGTGTTTAAGATGCTGGGCTTGTCGAATAGAAAATCACCTTGGGGGCAAATCCACCTATGGTTAGGGTTCGGTCTGCATGAATTCGGAGAGCAAAATGGACATCACCAACGGATTCGGAGTGCTTGGTTATGGTTAGGAAGGCACTGACTTTTCCAGCCTACCTTATCTACATTTCATAGTAAAATAAATGAGAAAATCACCTTGGTGGGCAAATCCACCTAGGGTGAAGGTTCAGTCTCCATGAATTTAGATAGCAAAATGGACATCGCCAAGGAATTTGGAGCCCTTGGTTTTGCTTAGGAGGGCCCTGACTTTTTGAGCCTGCCTTATCTACATTTCCTGGTAAAAGACCTGAGTGCTATACAATGCAGTGAGCTCCCATCCTCACCCCAGCTCCTGCTAATCTAACGATTCAAAATCATGCAAATGCAAGTAGATAAATATCACTTCGGTGGGAAGGTAACAGTGTTCTTTGATGTCATTCTGGCCACATGACACCAGAAATGTCTTCAAATAGCAATAGCACTTAGACCTATATACTGCTTCACAGTGCTTTTACAGCCCTCTCTAAGTGGTTTACAGAGTCAGCATATTGCCCCCAACAAACTGGGTCCTCATTTTACCCACCTCGGACGGATGGAAGGTTGTGTCAACCTTGAGCCTGGTGAGATTTGATCTGCCAAACTGCTGGCAGCCGGTGATCAGCAGAAGTAGCCTGCAGTACTGTACTCTAACCACTGCGCCACCTTGGCTCACCTAGCTCAATGTCCTTGAAATGGAGATGAGCACATATATATATATATACACCCATATACACATATGTATGTATGTATGTATGTTGCAGCAGCGAGAGCCATAAATAAAAAAGGGATAGATAGAAGATAACAGTGATCTTGGATAAGCCTTTTATACTCCTGAGTAGGGTTTGTTTGTTTTTTTATTTCAATAGGAAAATTTTGCAGTTACTAATGCTCAGCAATCTTATTTTCAATTGTAGCAGACAGTTGCTTTGGGAACTGTTGTTTGTCTCAATATTTGTTCTGTAATAGAAAAGAAACTTTTTAATTTTAATTTTTCTGTACAGCCAATTTTTGAAATTTTGTTTTTTGCTTGTTTAAAAATGGTATCAAGAGCCAGAATCGTTTTATGATCCTATCATCTTTTATTTTTGAAAAAAAAAATAATTTTTTTAAAATCAAAGATAGTATTTTATTATTGTAATTATTTAAAATATTTTTGGACCACCATAAAGGGCAAAACTCTCCCTACGTAGCCTTGCTTAAGTGCTTTTTAGATAAGTAATAGGGAGGGGAAGATTGTTCAGAGATTGGGTTTTTTGTGTGTGTTTGCCCTCAAGTCAGTGTTACCACTTGCTTGGACAGGTTCTACAGTTTTGTTGGCAAGATTTCAGAACTCTCGGCTTCCTAGGGCTGAGAGAGGCACAGGCCCAAGTTCACCCAGCTGGTTGCGTGCCTCAGGTGAAATTAAAACCACAGTCCCCTTATTTCTAACCTTGGACCTTTATCACTATACCAAGATGGCTCTTGGTGTTCAGACGTATAACTAAAAACGTTAACAACTTCTCAATTAGATACTATGGCCAAAGCCAGCTACTTTTTAAAAAATATTTTTATATAGTTAAGAATGACATAAATTCTAGTTTTTCAAGAATTCTTAAAATGTTTGATATTCCAATCTATATTGATAGTTTAAAGTGAGCTTTCTACAATTTAAAAAATTACATTTTTTTAAATCACAGGGTAGATGAAGCCTCAAACTTCGATCTCAAATTTACTAATGTTCATTTTAAACCTGGACAAATTCAGAGACACTTTATTGAAGTTCCAGCTGGAGCAACCTGGGCTGGTAAGGTGTATCTATTGGATTCCTCTTGAAATCCATGAAGATCTTAGTATAGGTATACGAGGATGTTTTATTAAATATCTGAAATCTATCTGTAGCATTATATGTTCAGATTAAAAGTGTTTCTCATCAGTGTAATGGTGGTTAGAATATTTTTTATTGTTTTAATAATAAACATTTATTGCTGAGGAGTTAAATGCTATGAAACAAAAATTATCAATATTTTTCTGATACATATTTGCCTCATAGAAAGGAGCCTATAATATTAATATTAAAGTCATGCCTTTTCTTATTTAGAAATCTCAGTCTGTTCATCATCATCTGACGTAACTGCCAAGTTTATTCTCCACGCAATTCAGTTAGTAAAACAAAAGGCATACCGAAGCCATGAGTTCTACAAGATCTGTTCGATACCAGAAAAAGGATCAGTCACTGAAGCGTTTTCAGTATTAGTAAGTTCCTTAAATTAAGAATTGAGTCAGTACCTATCATTTATATGCTACATTGATACGTGATAAATGTCAATCATAATGTGCTCAGCTTGAGAGTGACTTATCCAAGTTATGTAGAATAGTCTTTTAACTAAGAGTCCGGGGGCAATGCAAGCAGCAGCAAGGCGGCAGAAGAAGTGGGCCGGCAGCGGCCACACAGGCTCCTGCTGGGTGGGGCTGTTGGGGCCACTGCCGCGAGGTGAGACAGTGGAAGATATTCCCCGAAAATAAGACCAGGTGCCTCTTTTGGAGACAAAACAAAAAGCCAGGTCTTATAGTAAGGAGAGCACTTCTTACTAGCACTTATGATGTTACCTAGTTAGGGTAATGAAATGTCTGTAAAAAAAGCAAGCAAACTCAGAGAGCACCAAGGACTCCTTATTTCAACCCTGAGCTACAAATATTCTTGTTTATTGGTAAACTTGAATGGTTTGGTTTAGTCATCGCTAAGAATTGCAAGTTATTTATAGTTCATCATCCATATTCTCCTTGGTTTATGACTATTTTATCAGGGTTCCAAGTAACACCCCCCCCCCCCAACGAAAGAAGACTCAGAGCTTGAAGCTCCTCAAAGTTCCATTTTATTAGAGATGTCATATTGGAACATCTGGGAAAACCCAAATCTGAAAGCTTCTGGATTTTCCCCACCCAAAGGAAAGTCCAAGTCCCTGCCCAGCACCCACATGTCCATCACATGATCCAATCAAAGCACCGCCCCAACTGAGATGCCTCCCAGTCACACCCCTCCAGGTGCAGAGCAAGATGTTCTTGATTCTCTGAGAAAGGAACGTTATTATGACTGTATATCACCCCTGCCCATACAATCCCCCTCCCGGTTTCCCACAGTACTAAATGTGGCAGGTCTGAAGGCCCAATGCAAAAGATGGCTTCCAGGCCTGACATATTTTTGCTAAGAGCTGGGATGCAAAATGTTCATACCCTGGGATGAGGAGACGAGGCTTAGAGGGGAAGAAGACTTGAAATACATTTATTTTTCTTTTCCTACCAACAGGAGGGAAGAACAATTGAAATTTGTATTGCCCGATGGTGGGCAAGCCTCAGTGATGTCAGTATTGATTATGCCATTTCTTTCCACGGCATAGTTTGCACTACATCTCAATTGAACTTTGTAAGTATCACAATTTGCTTTTCTTTTAAAATTCTGTTTGTTTTTAAAATGTAGCATTGTTAAAATCGTAAGTTAGTAATATTAGTAAATGCCCAGCCAAATTTCATGGAGGCATAGGTGAATTTTTTTTTCTTCATTAAAAATGACTGAAATCACACTAAAGTGAGATGATTAGGATTAAATAATATTGCATAGCATTGACCAGTTTTATTAGTTTAATCATTTTAGTTTTGGATTTGTAAATGGGTTACGGTGTCCTTGAAGTTTTATGGCATCTTTGGTGTCAAACCTGCCCCAGTTATATCCCTAGAAAAGAAAGACTCTTGACTCTATTTGGTTGAAGTGATAGATTCTTTTACTAAGGATTAGTGGTTGCAGCAAAAGCAAGGCTAGATCTGAATATTCCTGCACAAACATACAAAGATTCTCCTTGTTTGTGGCCCTCCCCATGACTGGATCATCAGTGTCCAGTCATTGGACTCCAGTGGCAACCCAGTTTGATGTTTTGGGAACTGCTTTGGTTGTAGGCACGTCTCAGAGAAGCTTCACATTCTTTCCCAGGGTAGGCATCTTTGAGGTTGTGGAATCTGGCCACTTGGCAATGTCCTCCCTCCTCCTCTTCACACCACCTGCATAATCTCCCTAACTTCCTCTGCCCCCCTCCCTCCATTTATGGCAGGATGCCAACAAACTTAGCAATGCATAGTGAAGATGGCAGAGCTGACATATGGGGTATTGCCAGCTCTTAAGGGGAAGCATCTTGGACACGCATGACCTTTAAATATATATAACATTAACATTAATCTGAAATTCATTTCAAATAAACCTTTTCACTCTTTGATTACAGCATGCTTCAGAAGGCATAGTGCGTTTTGATGTTCGGGCAACACTGAAATACGAAGATGTTGTGCCTTGCATAAATCTCAAATGCTGGGTTCAAACACTAAGGTACTATAAGAAATTTAGATTCAAATAAGTGATCATTGTAATTCATAGTGAACATTAATAACTTGTACGGTAGTTAGTAAGATTAACCAACTTTCTGTCACACTGAATATAAATATAATAAAGTAAATTTAATATTTGAGAAAGATATTCCCTGTTTATTTTAAGTATGTAATCATTGGAAGTCTGTTGAATGTTTAAATAAAGATTTAATTAATAATTTAATGATAATATTTAATGATTTAATTAAAAAACTAAAAATGGAATTACAGCTTGCCATCAAGACAGCTAATTTATATCTGAGGCAGATGGTTTTGGTCTTAACATTTTGGAAATAATCAAGAGAGCCTGGTTCATGTTTAAGATGAGAAGTTCTGTCCCTGAGACAGTTTGAATTTGAAATATTTTGCCCTGGGTTTTGTGTTATTATTTGAACTTCCTAGAGTTGTCTCAAACTGCAAGATGGGTGATCATATAAATTTAATCAAACGAATAAAAATAAATAAAAAAGTTAGATTGTTAAATTGTGCTTAACATAATTAAGCGTATGCATAAAGTTAGTAAGTGTGTATATGTGCAAGTTTTAAAAATGAATTGTACAAGAAGCAATGGATGGAAACTAATCAAAGAGAGAACCAACCTAGAACTAAGGAGAAATTTCCTCACAGAAACAATTATTCAGTCGAATGACCTACCTCAAGAGGTTGTAGGTGCTTCAACACTGGAGATTTTTAAAAAGAGATTGGACAACCATTGGTCTGAAACGGTGTAAGATTTCCCGCTTGAGCAAGGGTTGGGACTAGAAGACTTCCAAAGTCCCTTCCAATTCTATTATTCTTTAAAACCTTACCCTCATTTTTCTCCTAATGTGTATTGTTGAATTGTTGAATTTGCAGGCCAGTGAGCGCTAAGATAAAGCCTTTAGGATCCCGAGATGTATTGCCAAATAATCGACAATTGTATGAGATGATTTTGACATACAATTTTCATCAAGTAAGTCTTAAGTTATTTAACTGGATCTAACTCAATAAAATGATTTCTTCATGGAATGTTGGAAGCCACCCAGAATCACTTGGCGGCCATATAAATTTGTTTAATAAATAAATGTAATAATAAATTATAAGCCATCCGGGGTCATTTAGAGCCAGATGGCAAGCAAGTTTAATAAATTACCATCATGAGTGCCAATAATAATATCATAATTTAATCTTTGTTTTTAAATGCCTTAATTATTTGATTTTTCTTCAGCCCAAAAGTGGAGAAGTAACTCCAAGTTGTCCCTTGCTCTGTGAACTCTTATATGAATCAGAATTTGACAGTCAATTATGGATTATCTTTGACCAGAATAAAAAATTAATGGGATCAGGTGATGCTTATCCTAACCAGGTACGAAGTCATTTTTATATGATTCCATAGTCTTTTTAGGTTTAGGATGTAGTGCTTGCCATGTTTATGCAAATAAATATTTAAAAAATTAGGCATTTTTTTCATTCTCAAGTTGAATTTCCATTAATTTATACACTATTCTTCATTTCTTATTCAACTCCTCCTCCTTGTAAATATTATGAAGAATAACGTAATATTGTTCTGATAAATAAAGCTGCTTCTTGAACAAGTTGTTTGATTTTATAAACTAAACAGCAGTTAAATATTTTACAAATTTATTATAAATTTGACTAATTTATAGCTTGCCATTAGGAAATGTATGCAGCTTTTATCTATTGAACTGGGAAAAGATGGGTAGATAGATAGATTAGACAGATGGATGGATGGGATTGACGCATCCTTGAAAAATTAAAAATCTGCTTGAAATATATATAGCCTTCTATTCTATTGTTTCTGCTAATGCATGGGCAGTGATAACATCCTGAAGAATGGTGTAAGGATAGGACAAGTCACAGCCTATGTTATAAGTGATAGAAACATAACTTCTATGAAACCACAATCCCATGTTAGGCTGTTCTGCAAATGGATAGGGTAGTATTCCATCCATTAATAACAGTCAAGCTGTTCTATAATTCTAAAAGGTTGCTGATCCAAATAAATGAACAAAATTATTAGCAAGACTCTTAAATAATTCGTCTACAAAGTATAAAACTTCAGGATTTTAAAGCAATATAAATACTATTAAACAGATGAAATGAGAATTTCTTGGCCCAGCATTTGCTATTAAATTGAATGACTCACAGAAGCCTTCTGACGGACTTGGGCATGGAGGACGGTTCTACATCAGTTTGTAGTGTAACTTCAGAGATTAATAGTATTGAGGGAACTTCTAGAATTGCAAGGCAAGAAGTGCAAGGATCTGCAAAAAATCAAATCTCCAGCTGCAACTCCTAATAGATTTTAGTCCCTTTTACAGATAGAAAGAACTTTCTGTGTTTATGTAAGGAATGTTCAGGATCCAGTTAAGTCAAATTTAAATAGGTTATACAGCATGCAAATAGACCTTTATAAACGATATGCAACAGCAAATATGCATCATAAAATTTGATACTATAATTCAAGTACATAATATTCAAAGCTAAACATATATTTATGTTCATGCTGGAAAATCTGAGTTTAATTTGATGAAGGCTTGGAAAAGGTCTCCCCTCTAATGTTAGAAAAAAATTAGAATTTAAGACTTGGTGGCGTAGCAGATTAAAGTGCTGTTAAGTAACACCAGCTGCCTGCAATTACTGCAAGTTCAAATCTCACCAGGCTCAAGGTTGACTCAGCCTTCCATCCTTTGGAGGTAGGTAAAATGAGGACCCGGATTGTGGGGGCAATAAGCTGACTTTGTATAAAAAAGAACACCGCTTGGGAGGGGGGGGCGAAAGCTCTACTAAGCAGGTATATACAAAAGTATGAAGGCTATTGCTTAACACATTGTAAGCCGCCCTGAGTCTCCGGAGAAGGGCGGCATATAAATCGAACCAATAAATAAATAAATAAATAAATAAAATAAGACTGGAAATACCATTCACCTTGTGATTGGAAGGGATTTGAGTAACATTTCTTTTTAGTTTTTTTTTTCCCCAAAGAATTTAGTAACAGATCCCTCCCTAGCCCTCAAACATGTAACAAATATCCAGGTTTAAGTTTTGCATACTTAGCAGTGACATGTTTTGTGAAAATATTCTACTTCGATTAGAAAGGAATAGTGTAAGTTGAACTGAAGGAATTTTTATTGTGTGTTAATCTTCATCATCAAATATGTATGAGTCTAGGTACTAAAGAATTGTTCTTTTCCCTAGTATTCCCTGAAACTGGAGAAGGGAGATTATACCGTGCGGCTACAGATCCGTCATGAGCACAGCAGTGAGCTGGATCGCGTCAAAGACCTTCCATTTATTGTCTCCCACAGACTGTCTAATGCACTGAGTTTAGATATATATGATACCCACAGTCAGGCTCTCTTAGGGAAGAAGAAAGCAAACAGTATATCTCTGCCACCAAATCGCACACTGCCATACTTTGTTACTTCTTTGCCAGATGACAAGTAAGTTACGTTCCTTTTGTGGCTTATAGCATGCAACACTTTGATTAGTAACTCTTCTGAACTTTCAAACTTGGGTATTTTAAAAAAAATAGTACTGCCTATTTATTTCTATCCTGCACTTGTATGCACTAGCATCTACTGAAATCTGGCTACCTTTCCTCTCCAGTGCCCATGGTTCCACATATTTTCTTAATCTATCTTTCCTTAATGTATTAAATCCAGAGCAGTCAATTTTTTGTTAATAGTTAGAATTTGTTGCCTAAGGGAATAGCTGCCAAGGGAGGCCTTCCACTGAGGGTCTATGACAGGCCTATCAAACTGGAAGCCTGCAGGCCGGATGCGTCACAATGCACACATGCCTGCAATTATTGCAGGTTCGAATCTCACCAAGGCTCAAGGTTGACTCAGCCTTCCATCCTTTCTAAGGTAGGTAAATTGAGGACCCAGTTTGTGGGGGCAATAAGCTGACTTTGTAGAAATATACAAAAGTATGAAGGCTATTGCTTAGCGCATTGTAAGCCGCCCTGAGTCTCCGGAGAAGAGCGGCATATAAATCAAAAATTTAAAAAAAACCAAAAAAAACATAGGCCACATGTACCCCGGCTCTGCAAAGGCAAAAAAATCGCAAATACGTCATGATATGTCACGTGATGCAATTGAGTTTGACACCCGTGGTCTATGACAATTTTCTGCAGCTGACTCGCAATTGGACAACTCGCCCCGGCCAGCTTGCTGTGGCCAATTTGCTGCGGGACAAGTGTTACACTAATATCAAAGAAATGGTGGAACAGAATCATTAAAGAAAGGATGCAAAAGGAGGGACAGAATGAAATGTGAATGGCAAGAATTTAAATAATTTTTTTTATTTATTGTAAATAATTAAATGGAATTGTCCCAAAGCGAGTTGGCCATGACAAATTGGCCGTGGCAAGTTATCCCATTTTGTTCCACTGAGGTTCCTGGAATGAGCAGAGCTAAGGATTTTTTAAAATCTCTTGGGTGGGATTAAGGATACAAACAGGTAGCTTCCAGAGCCCTCCTATTCCCATCCTCAGCCTTAACCCCCTTCACCCCTATGTATTGCGCTCGACATTGTATTGCTGAAGTTAAGTTCAATTTGCAGTAGAATTAAACACTTTTTTCAATGGGGAGGTACAAAAATGAGAATGTGAACATGAATTTAAAGCATTTCGTTTGTTCATTTGTTAGAGTACCTAAAGGAGCAGGTCCTGGATGCTATCTTACAGGATCATTGACGCTTTCAAAGGCAGAACTTGTAAAGAAAGTGGTGAGTAAAACAAAAGCCTAAACTCAAAATTGTTTTGTTGTGTGTTTTTTTTAAAAAGGTAATTGAAATTGACAAACTTGTATGAAAATGATTTTGAACAGATTTTTGGAAGTTTTTTTTTTCCTAAAGTCTCTTAAAAAGATTCAAATACTAAATGCCAGTTTTCTTCATTGTTTAAATACAACTGACTTTCAGGTTCTGTTCGGACTTGAATTTTTGCTATTTTATGGTAACTTCCAGCACCTTGTTACAGATTGTATGTTAATATGCTACATTGCCTTTAATAATTTCTGTAATATTATTTTATCCAGCTGCATACTTTGGGGTTTCACTTCAATCTAAAAAATATAGCATTAGTTGTTCGGGTTCTATTAAAATAGTTGCTGTCTAGCATCCATTTGCTGACTAAGAAGTAGCTTAGCTTATTTTAGGCCAAGCTTTTGTTGATGATACTCTTCATAAGGTTTCATTTTGCTGTCAGCAGAAGTAGCCTGCAGCACTGTATTCTAACCACTGCGCCACCACGGCTCTATAAAGCTGTGTCCTATTGTACTAAATAAGTAAACATTTGTTTACCAATAGTGCATCCTCAAAGTAATTCCTTTGTTATTCAGTACACAGATACACACATATACATATTTATTTCATATTAAAATGTCATAGAGTCAAGCTAAACATATCTTCCACACTAGGAGTATAGGGAATATGTCTGATCAGTGAGTTTCCAAAACAATTTTGGCTTAATATAATCAGTAACATTTAGGAGTTGATTTTACCAGCTTTAATAATTCATCCTAAAAAAGTATTCATATATTGGTTATTTTCCAACTGAAAATGTTTTTTAATCTAGGTTTGTGGTACAGGTAAATTAAATAATTGTATTTGAAATTGTAACTCTTGTCAATTAGATCATTGAGCCCATTCAGTTTGGCAAAATAAGTGCTAACTGTATAAATACTGAAGAAAGATTTTAGCAGTGGTTAAAATAATTATGGCTTTTCCCCTGCTCTGCCCCTTGGAATTCTTAGAATACTGCATTCCTGATGTTTCTTCTGCCTGCTTATTATAGAAGAGATTATTATTATTAATTTAGTTAGAGAATTTTTCCATGCCTCTTAGTTTCGCCTTGCTTTAAATATTTCACAAACCGTAGACGATTTTGGTGCAGTGCAGCTAAGATGAAAACATGTCAGAGTCTAGCTTATTTTTTAAATATAGAAGAGCATCTCTAGCATGCTTCTGTTCAAAAATTAATCACCGACCATTTAAAATTTAGTTTCCAGATTATACTAAGTCCAATATATTTATATATGATTAATATTATTTGTTAAAACCAAGTGATATTTCTATAGATTTTTTGTTTTTCATGTGAAAGAAATAGGGTAATTTCACTCATACAACAACAGTGTTGTGTATAGTGAAGCTGTGACCTAGAACAACAGTTCTCAACCTTTTGAGCACTAGGGACCAGTTCCCTGAAGGAGGTTTTTCCACGGACCAGAGGGGGGCACAGTTTCGCGTGCTACCTGCATCCCGCAGGTGGGGCTTCACTTGTTTGTGTGGCTCGGTTTCTGGCATGCCACAGCCTAGTGCCAGTTCACAGACAGGGGGTTGGGGACCCCTGAAAATTAATTGTAGTATTGTACTATAAACAAGTCGGAGTATATATAGAAAAAAACCTAAAATTGGCTTGAATGATGGATAGTTCTTCGAAGTCCTATGGTAGAGTTTTTAATGCTTCTCTTTCCACGAGACATACCCCAGTGTTATATTACCTCTAAATTCAATGAAAATGGAAAGTTTAAGAAAGCCATTTCAGTTCATTGAATTTTAAATGGGGATGTGTGCAAGCAATAAAAGTTAGTTACGTACTTTATTGTTGGGTTTCAAAATATTGGGATTTATTTAAATCAAGGTTTAAATCAAATCCTTAACTAGCATAACATTTGTGCTTTATATTTTTTTCAAGCTAAAATATTGGGCTTTAGAAGTATGTTTTAAAGGGAACAAGACATTTAGTGTTCTTCAGTAGTGAATAAAAACTTGATAGGTAGTGTCTCCATTCTATAGAGTTTTGTGGATATTTTCTTACAGTATGTTATTCTAACTCCCAGGGGCAGTCTTCAGCAAAGCGACAAGGAAAGGTTAAAAAGGTACTGAATGCCAGTTTTCAAAGATGTATTTAAGTATTTTTGCCTATCATTTAAAGCAATATATTTAGTTATTTCTATCTTTGGTTACCTTTTATGCAGTTTAATTATTCATATCTTTGAACAGTAAAATTGTATCAGAATAGCAGATTATTAGTTTAGCATGATAGTAATGATATTCTCTGATGGAAGCATTTAATATTATCACACCAGTATCTTACTCTACAAAATGATTTTAATTTTTTTAAAAAATTATGAATAGCTCTTACATACTATTGCCATCTGAAAACCACAAGATTGTAAGATTGGACAGGATAAGGAATTAGTAGTACAGTACCATGGTGAGCGAATTCTCTTTGCTTGCCAGTGGTTCCCTCCTCCAATGGGTACAACCACATTAGAAACAACAAGGGCCAATGAAACTGTATTTGTATCAGGGGCCCTTGTAGCAAAGAGGGAAGTTTTGTTTATTTTGTGATTTTTAATAGTATAGTGTTAAAGGTTGAGATGATTAAAAGGTTGAAAAATCAATATTATACTACTCTAGCCAAATGGTGACTGCTCTAACCTGTTCTGACCCAGTTCCCCAAACACGACAAACCCTCTGCCGAGAACTGAAAAGATTCCTTTATTAGGAGTGCCAGCAGCCCTAGTAAAAAATTAGTCTTTCTGGATAACAAGTCCGAATGGCCGGAAAATGAATAGTTGTCTGCCACATCTGTTCATCTCTGCCCCCTGACTTTTATCCCCAGAGCTAGGGTGGGGCTTCGCTAGCAGCGGTGGCTTTTCCTTCCCAAGGATCGACCCACAGACTTCCACTGCTATCTTCTCCTCTCCTCTCCCATCTGCACATCCACGCGTCAGGCACTGGACCCAGCTGTTCCTCTTCTTGGGGGCTGTTGACTCTCCATCTGAAGGCTGATGGATGGCCCAGGCTCTTTCTCTCTCTCTCTCTCTCTGTCTGCCAGCTCCATTCCATCTCCCCCCTCAGAGCTCTCAGGTTGCCTGGATGCTGACCCTGACTCCCATGCCTCCTCCTCCTCTGATTTGGCTGCTGGAGGGATCAGTGGCCGACAGGCCACAACATAACCATTGAAGCCGTATGTGGTTTTAAGGACAGAATTTATTGGAGATTGATTTTAAAAGCTTTGAAATTAGTCGGTATCTCAAATAATAGAAATTTAACCCCACCTCGCCTCATAAATTGTTGAAATCTATAAATGATGTCTGCTGGATAGTATCTGAGAGATGATGATGCATTTCTCAGATATCATCTGCATTTTCCCTTCACATTACCCACCCTCTTTGACTTAGGAATGGGGTAGGATGTATAATCAACAGGATTCAGGCACCATCTTGGCAGAATGGTTTGCCATTCTTTGACATAAAATTTTAAGTGTTTGTTTCCTATAATGATTGACAATCACCCGTTGAATCAAATTAAAATTGCTGGTCTAAGCCAGATGCAGTGTAGGCTTGTGAAAGAGGAATCTAGAGCATTAATGATATCTGGTATTTGTGAATATTCCTGCCATAATATGTGTTCTTATATTTATGTAGCTTACTTAGTTTATCTATATGTTTTATGGATGGAATTATGAAGATTGAAGGATTCCAGTAGAAAAGCAATATTTTATTTACATGTTTTACTTGGTTGAGACAGCTCCGTGCTAAAATAAAGTTAACTGTGGGTGGGTTTTTTTTCCTGTAATAGTTAATAAAATATTTGTTTACTTAGCACTTTTTGCTAAAATGTTTGCTTCTAAAGCAGGCATGATAAAGGAATTCTGATATAATGACTTGTATTTTTGACATGTTTCTTTGACTGATATAGAGTCCAGTCCAACTGGGACTGGAAGGAACTAAAATACTGATGGGAAAGAAAGAATTCACAGAGATGCCTTATTGCCCATAAAACATTTAATAATACATCCCCATTCAGCCTTTTTATGTTTTAGAAGCTGACCCAATTTTGCTACTAACTTCTTTGATTTGTTGTAGATTCACCTATTACTGAAAGTATTATTAAAACTATATCTTTGAAAACCACTATTAGACTTTTTTTTTACATCTTATCAAAATGATTAAGTGGCTTAAAAAGTGAAATGTGGAAGACTTTGGGGAAATTTTGGCTACTATTTCATCTTCTAGTATTGGGTCAGATAGCTAGCTTTACAATATAATGATGGATTTTAATTTATCTTTCATTAATACTTTGTTGGGATATGTCAATTATATAGATCAGGGATCCCCAAACTTCAGTTCATTGATCCTCTCAAGAAGTTTCAGATTGTTATCAAGCATTTGATAATTTTATTACATAAAATAACTCAGCACTACTTTAATAGTAGTAAATAATAATAATAATAATGTCAACCCCTTGAATAATTCCAAGAATACCTGGGTCAATATTGACCATTTTGCAGAACACTGATGTAGATTTGATATAGAAATATAACAAATAGGTCTCATGGGAACAACTTCTGTGCATTTTGATTTTCTTCCACAGTTGAGTTTATAAGGTCATTTGTGAACAACCTTATAAATAAGGGTATTTTTATATATTATACATTTGTATAATGCATGTTTGTGTATTATACGTTTTTGTTATTGTAAAACACATTAAATCCAATTACCAACTCTGGGACAAATCAGGATTCAAACAACTGAAGCTATGATATACTGTCCTGGCTTTTTCTGAAGACAGTAGCCATATTTTCTTGTTGAGTAAAATGAGATGGGAGGATGCTAAGAGAGTAGATATACAGGCAGATGTCTTAATTATATTTTGACTTACTAAGTGAAGATACCGGCCAAAAGCTGCCACTGACTCTTTCATAACATTGTTAGCTTTTTATTTGGTGTGGGTATTATTTAAGTTGAATCACCTCTTCCTTATGTTAGATACCACTAACTGCATGACATAGTTTTTCAAGATTCTAGGAAACTCCTCCAAATGTTTTTCTTCTTCTGGATTCCATTTTTTAAGTCTTTCAGTTTTTTCTCAAGTAATTTTACTTCTATTTCAAAAATTCTTTAAAAGTTTGCTCTTTTTGTTCTCTCTCTCTCTCCCTCCCTCCCTCCTCCCTCCCTCTCTCTCTCTCTCTCTCCCCCTTTTCTGTTTTCTCTTTTTAATATCACCATCTTTTCGAAAAAAATCTTCCAAGAAGACACAGAAATTCAGAATTGTAGGACAAAAGGCAGCAAGTACCTTTTGTTGCCAAAGTAGGGACAAAATGAAATGCAAATGACAATTTTTTAAAAAAAATATTATTTTAAATAATTCAATTGTCCTGCAGCAAGTTGGCCATGGCAAGTTGTCCTGTAGCGAGTTGGCCATGGTGAATTGGCTGCGACGAGTTGTCCCACTCTGTCCCAAACAATTTAATCACAAGAAATTTCCCCTGGGAAAAACTTTCAGTTCCTGTGTTTTAGCCATGACCTTGCAAATTAATTTTATCTCAGTTTGTTTGTATAGACTTTGTACATTCTCATTTTCATATGCCATGATGTCCGCAGATTTACTGAGACATGTGTAAATTGTAATGTGTAATATAGAGTAAGTACATAGGGCAACAGAGAAATATTTGCAGCATTTTTTTAAAGGTTTTGTCAAATATTCAGATTTCTAGGACCTTAAAAGATGTGATTCTATGCTTCCAAAAACCAGATACTGGACAAAATTTCTATAAGTGTTGATTGGTTGGTTGGTTGGTTGGTTAGTTGGTTGGTTGGTTGATTGGTTGATTTTAAATCAAGTGTACTTCACGATTATTCCAATTTAACTTGTAAAAAATTAATACAATTTTTTTATACTGGGGCTGATCTTTTTTTAAAAATAAAAGAATAGGTTAGAACTATGATAACTATTACTTGAATATATAACTATGTTTTATCATATTGTGATTTCATCCTAACCCCTTTTGAATAATGAAATACCTGAATTGAAATTCTGCATTAAACATTGAACAACAATGCATAATTTCCTCAGAAACCACAGTAATATATTATTAGCCATGAGGCCATATCCTAATATAAAATAAAATATAAAATTAAAGACAATAATAAGACTACATGTCTTATTAAAATGCTAGCATTATACTTTAGATTGTTTCGACGTTACAACATGTATTCTTATCATCTGAGGAAAAAAGTCTCATGGTTAATGATACCAATTTGTTTAATTCCTTTTTTTAATAGTCTGCTGCATTTTTCCACAAAAGAAGATATAGGTTATGTGATATTAAACTTGTGGAGGCTAATCAGTTTGCTGAGGTGCAACTCATGTGAAATATTTCTGGAACGATTATTAATCAAAATTTGAAATTTGGGGAGATAATTTGAGCTTTTCTTTGGACTAAATCTGTTCTAGTCCTTCAAAAGTTTCTGAACAATTGTATACATTTTTTTTAGTTTTTATAATGTATGTTTTGTGAGAGGGAAAATATTAATACTTATTTTGACCAAATTGCTATGCTTTTTACTCTAGGATATAATTTCAGTTCACTATCATTTGATCCCATCTCCAATAAAAACTAAGAATGGAAGCAAGGATAAAGAGAAGGATTCAGAAAAAGATGTAAATAATGAATTTGCAGAAGCTTTAAGAGATTTAAAGATACAGTGGATGACAAGGTATGTTTAATGTTTCTGTTGCCATATCATTCCCTTGAAGAACTGATGCGTTGATGCAAATTTTCGTTTATACGTTTATTTTTAGGTTTGATACCAGTGAGATATACAATGAACTGAAAGAGACCTTCCCTAACCATCTCCCCTTATATGTTGCAAGACTTCATCAACTGGATTCTGAAAAGGTGTGACTCATTTTCTTTTTAAAAAGATCTTTCATTTTAAATCCACTGAGCCATCTCTAAGCCCCGAATAGATAAATGGTTCTTAATTCAGTGCTCTAAATCAACCAAAGTTATTAACTGAATACCTTTAAACTGTTCCAGAATTTATTCCATTTATTATACCAGTGAGTATTTTGTGGAGATTACTGATAATTTTTCTTCTCTTAGAATCATTTCAGCAGAACACATTTGATTTATTTTTGAGCTGGATCTCAAGCTTAAAAACAATAGCAGCCACAAACTTATTTAATCTACAAAACACATAATCATAACTAGAAAAAACCATATTGGCTTGATATGATTGTAAATAAATGAATTAGACATGTTATGTTATTTTCCAATATGTTTATTTGGTATCATTTCATAACTCCAAAAAAACCCAATTTCTCTATTTTTTTATAAATTCAACCTAAAATTCCATGCATTAAAAAAAAGATAAAATGCAGATTTGAAAACCATTATATTCAATGTTACTTGACTATAATACCGTAAGCAAGCAATTTACTGTCAGGAAACATGTTTCAGTAATAGAATTCTGATTTATAGATTTTTTTTCTTTGCTGCTGAAACTATAATAATTATTAGCAAAACATTAATTCTAGTGAATTACAAAGCACCATTCAAGTTCTTGTTTTTATGCCTATCTTTCTGCATAGATATAAAGCTATATGATGAACTGACAATTACAATAAATGCACCACTTTATTTTCAAAGTATGTTTTCTGCTTTGGATCAAAATAACTTCCCTTCTCTCCTATCAACTGAATATTCATAGCATTGTATTAATTCATAAATATTT
The DNA here is from genome assembly GCA_012654045.1 of Ptyas mucosa. Classification (NCBI taxonomy): domain Eukaryota; kingdom Metazoa; phylum Chordata; class Lepidosauria; order Squamata; family Colubridae; genus Ptyas; species Ptyas mucosa. Next base: position 1,947,274 of record WNWU01013815.1, on the reverse strand, counting down.
ATTTATTAAATTTATTTGCTGCCTATCTTGCCATGGGGCTATTCTAGGCAACTTACAACAATAAAAGAAAATAAGAGAATAATTTAATAAGAGAATATCATTTATTTTCTTCCAGGAGCGAATGAAATGTTTAAATGAAATAATTGAAGCTTCTAATACAGTGATGTCTCATATTGATCAAACAGCCCTTGCTATTTATCTTGCTATGAAGACTGATCCCAGGCCTGATGCTGCTACTATAAAAAAGTACCTAGCCAGTAAATACTTTTTTTCCTTGCATCTTATTTCAGCAATTATCTGCTCTTCTAAGCTTAAAAATTAAAATGTTTTCATATTCATGAGAAAAGAACTAGTCATAAACCGAGCACACTTAATTGCATTTTATGCTTTAAAACACTATTTTTAGTGTTGATTTGATATTGCCAAGGAGGAAAGATTGAAGACTAGAATATCACAGCAATAGATGTTCAAAGATCATCAGCCAGCCAACAATTCTTCCCCAATCTTTGTATGTTATTACACATTTGTATTAGATTATTTCTTGTTTCTCTGTGTTTCTAGCTACCCAAAATTGAATTTGTGAGATGATTTGCACTGTAAATCAAATAAGTAAATGAATGGATAAAGAAATGTTAGTGCTCTTCCTTTGAAGATGGTAGAACTGCTGTTTGTTTGATGAAGATCTCTAGTTAAAAAAACATATCTTGGAACTAGTCTCTTTACTCCAGTTTAGAAATGTTACCTTCTTTTAAATCTTATATACTTAGAAGGGATGCAGATGTATTTTGTGTGGTGGTGGTGGTGGTATTCAGGAGTTTTATGAAAAATGCATATATAGGCATGATGAAAGAGACCTGTTCACGTAAATGAAATATGTGTTGTTCCCACATAGTGAGATGGAAAAGCAGAAATCTACCTTAGTGGATGCTCTATGTCGGAAAGGATGTGCATTATCAGACCAACTTCTGCAGTTACAGGCCGAGGAAGGGGCTGCATCAAGTGAAACTGAATGTAAAGATGATAACCAAAAAGCCATCTTGAATACTCTGACAGAGACTTTCTGGGAAACATCAAAATGGACTGACCTGTTTGACAGCAAGGTATGTTGGGAGGAATAGAACTATTTGTTCATAAGGAATCTTTAGGTTATGATACCTATTATCAATTTAGGTTGAGACCAGTGTTTTATATTTAAATTGTATAAAAAAAAACTTGCACGTGAGAACTGCTGTCAAAATAGTAATTCAAATCTTTTCTAGCGTAATGCATTTAGTAGCACAGAACTCTTATAAAGACATAATGGCAGTGGCTTTCTACCATTTTCCTTTAACATATTGCCCTTGTACATCTTATACATTCTCATGAGATGGACAGTTCTATACATTTGATTAATAAATAAATTAACCTCCAGCTGTAGTCTGTTGTAATCTAATTCTGCTGCAGCTAAATGTAAGCATTTAACTGGAAAGCTATCACTATGTCCTGCTTTAATATGGTGCTCTGAACGTTAATAGCATCATGTAAATGAATGCCTCATGCTTTAAAATATATTTAAATAAGCCCTAAAATAACCTTAATATAAACTGTGTAGAATTATACAGCTAGGAATAACTCAAACAGCACTTCATTGTAGTCAACTGAACTTGAGAAGTTCCCCTGTATTCATCAAATACAGGTAGTCCTCGATTTATAACAGTCCATTTAGTGACCATTCAAAGTTAACAATGGTACTGAAAAAAGTGACTTATGACTGTTTTTCACACTTATGACCATTGCAGCATCCCCACAGTCACATGATCAAAATTCAGATGCTTAGCAACCAACTCATATTAATGACGGTTGCAGTGTCATGGGGTCATGCAACCCCCACCCCACTTTGCGACCTTCTGACAAGCAAAGTCAACAGGGATTGCCAGATTCACCCTAACCTACCCATGTTACTACCTTAAGAACTGCAGTGATTCACTTAACAACTGTGGCAGCAAGGTGATAAAACAGGGCAAAACCCATTTCACAAATGTCTCACTTAGCCACAGAAATTTTGGGCTCAATTGTGGTCGTAAGTTGAGGACTGCCTGTATCTGAAGGTGATTTTTATTCTATTTTCTATTTCTATTTTCTATTTTTATTCTATTTTATTCTATTTTCTGACTTGCCTACTGTCAAATCCAAAAGTGAATTTGGATGATTAATCTTTGCAGAACTTAAATTCTGCTTACAAATCTCTGCCTCCATTTTTTTTTTAAATGCTCTTCTATAGGTTTTGCTCTTTGCTTACAAGCATGCACTGGTGAACAAAATGTATGGCAGAAGTCTCAAATTCGCAAATAAACTTGCAGAGGAGAAGCCCACTAAAGAAAACTTGAAGAACTGTATACAGGTAAGTTGTTGTTATTGCATATTCAGTTCAGTTCAATCAGTATACAAGTTTCAGTAACATTCAAGAATTATAAAATCCAATTAGGACAAATTTTCTAGGCCTAATGGATAAAATCCATTAGGGGATTAGAGGAGCCTGAGTGGCGTAGGAGGCTAATGCCTCCTACTAAGGCAGCATTTAACATCCAGCTGCCTGCAATTACTGCGAGTTCAATTCTCACCAGGCTCAAGGTCGACTCAGCCTTCCATCCTTTCTAAGGTGGGTAAAATGAGGACCCAGTTTGTGGGGGCAATAAGCTGACTTTGTATAAAAATATACAAAAGTATGAAGGCTATTGCTTAACGCATTGTAAGCCGCCCTGAGTCTCCGGAGAAGGGCAGCATATAAATAATTTTTTTAAAAAAAATCCTTGGGAAAAAATGGAATTTTGATGTTATATATGCTGACATCAGCTCTATCTATGCACAGAAATGGAACTTTAATTCCCACAAGGGATGACTGGCTGCAAAAGCTAATGAAGTTAGCAGAAATGTCTAAATTGATTGCTTTTAATTAAAGAAAAGAATACAAATAACATTTTTGCTTGGAAACCACTTCTGGACTTTGTGCTTGAGGTGGAAAAAAAATGAAACAGTGATTTGGGATTTTGCTGATTAGATAGTTGTTAATGACTACTAGTATATATAATTATGTAAAAGTAAAAAGTTGAAGTTATTATCTTATTCTACTGTCAGAAGTCAGTGCTTTTCTTTTTCTTTTTCATTCTTCTTTTACCTTACACTTTTTCCTCTTCCCTTTTCCCTACTTTCCTATTATTTTCATTTTTCTTTGTATTTTAATAAACTAATAAAATTTGTAAACACGAGAACAAATTTTCTAGAAATATCATTGATTAAGTGAAAGTTTAATATATATTGCATTCTAATTTTAGGAGCTAAATACATTAAATTTCATTTTCATGACTGGCTTAGTACAAAATTTACTTGTATATAAGTTTTGTTTTTTGTTTTTTTGTTCTTAACCTTTTAGCTAATGAGGCTACTTGGATGGACTCACTGTGCATCTTTTAGTGAAAACTGGCTTCCTGTGATGTTCCCACCTGATTATTGTGTGTTTTAAAATACTGCAGTTGTGAATTCAAGATGTTCTTATATTGACTAAATATAAAATCTGTGAACTTACTGGATTGCATGTTTTCATCTATTACTGAATGCTTCACTTGTATGTATTAATCAGAGGATAAGGGACTGCAGTATATTTGTGTAGTTTGGGTTCAGACATGAGGAAGTCTATTTAAACTGAATTCTTAGTTCCTTGAGTAGTTCATTTGCTTCAGAAGTGAAAATTTAAACACAAAACCTATTGCATACATCACATTGCTGGCAATGGATGTTTGAGAAGAGCCAGCACCAAAGTTTAGAAAATGAAAGTGAAATAGCTTCTTGCATGTGTATGTGGATCTTAACTATTTGTAATTTTAATCATAAGGCTATACAAACTGTTATTTTTACAATGAACAGGATTTTAACATGTTTAAACATAAACTTTCAATTGTATGAAGGCCTTAAATGAAGCTACAACGAAAGTAGCTTAAAACTTATTTATTAGATTTAATAATAACAGAACTTAATTACCAGTATCATTTGCAAGAGTTTACATTTTATTTTATTTTTTAAAAGAATAACTTCCACACTTACTAACAATGTGTTCTGAATTACTGGTGCAAAGGTGCTCTTGGATATCTTCAATTTGGAGATACTCACAAATATCCACATGATGCAGAGTATTGGCAAAAACCGATACATGTATAAAGTGTCAGTTAACACTTAATCAGGTATTGTAAAACTTATACATACATGTTAATAATGTTTGAAAAACATAAAACTGCAGAATAAATGTGCAGATTTAAATATCAAAGGTTTGAGTACTCATGGTTTAATTTTTTAAAAAATAAAATATCGAATAAATTTGAAATGGTTTAATTTTTCAGCAATGTGGATCTGTTAGAGGACTATACACTCACATTTTCTTGTATTCTAATCAGAAAAAGTACAAACTCCTATTTTTCATGGCGTACTAATGGCAATTTATCTTGGGAATCTTGGTTTATGAGGGCATATTGTAGGATCAAAGTGGACCTCCTCTCCTTTCCATTTCTAATCCAGCAATGTGATTAGATACATAGAGTTTCAAGCCTTCATTTATAAATATTCATTAAACCAGGGGTCTCCAACTTCTGGACCATGGACCCGTACCGGTCTGTGCTCTGTAGGAACCAGGCCACACAGCTGAAGGTGAGTGGCAGGTGAGCAAAGAAAACTGAACCCACCCACCTCACCCCACCCCACCCAGTAATCCAGTGGTGAAATTCAATTTTTTTTACTACTGATTCTGTGGGTGTGGCTTGGTGGGTGTAGCAGGGGAAGGATACTGCAAAATCCCCATTCCCTCCCCACTCCTGAGAGAAGGATATTGCAAAATCTCCATTTCCACCCCACTCTGGGACCAGCCAGAGATGGTATTTTCCGGTTCTCCAAACTACTCAAAAATTCCGCTACCGGTTCTCCAGAACCTGCTGAATAGCACTCCTGCACTAATCCCCCGGTCTGTGGAAAAGTTGGCTTCCATGAAACCAAAAGGGTTGGGGACTGCTGAAGGAATGCCAGAATGTGTCAGATGCTGGACATGGGCATAGCTAAGGGGGAAACACATAACCAAGAGGTCCAGGCTTCCTATTATCTATTCTTTTGTTGAAACAACTTGTCTTTGTGAAAAGCTCCCAATAAGTACCTAATTGAAAGGGTTAAGTCTTGAAAGTTTAAGAATCAGACTCTTCTGATAAGGTCACCGCTTTTGCACTTCAATCTGGATTCTGCCTCCTCATTTTAATTCTCTTTGATGGTGCCCTTGAACAACTTAATACTTGACTCGGGAAATTCCGCTAGCTGGGTCATATTGAATATGTTGCTCATTGAGTCCAAAAATTCATAATCTGTGCTGAATCTAAATTTATTTGCCCAAAGCAACGTTGTCCCAGGCTGGCATAAGTAGTGAAGTGTATCCAGCAGAGAATCAAGAGCTGTGTGATGGTAGACAACATCAGTAGCCACAATGAAATCATAACGGTGGGTTGCTTTGGGAAAGTCTTCATGGAGATTCATGCCCCAAATGAGCTTCCTCACTTCAGGCTTGTGAATGTCTAGATTCTGTGTATTCCTAGTAATATTGAACTCCAAGTTTACAAGTACCTCAGGCAAGTCAGTAGCTGTGACAAAAGCTCCTGAAAGATTAAAAAAAAAATTACATTGTTCAGTCCATAACCTGCCTTGATAAAATGTCAATTGAGGAAAGGGAAGTACGTCCTAATAATAATTCAGTCATCAATGTACTTAAGTTGTCTGCACCAGCAATTCATACAATGGACTGGAATTGCATCGTGCTAAACCACAGTTTACATCACTGTAATACAAGTAGTTCTCAACAACAGTTCATTGAGTGACCGTTACAAGTTACAATGGCACTGGAAAAAGTGACTTACAACCTTTTTTTCCCCACAGTTACGACCTTTCCAGCATCCCTATGATCGTGTGATCAAAATTCAGATGGTTGACAAGTGATTCATATTTATGACCGTTGCTGTGAAACGAATCCCTATGGCAGTGAAGGTTAACCTTTTCGGTGCCGAATGCCCAAAGCGTGTGAATGCACGTGCGCGTGCCAGAAACCCCAAAATGCAATGCAAGCACCCCTCCGTGCATTGCAGCCTGCCCCCGTGCATCCGCGTGCGTCCCTCGTGCATGCACCCCACCTCCGCAGCCCGTTTTGGGCCTGGAAAGCCACCTGCACCAACCTGGAAGCCAAAATGGAGCACGGGGGCCACATGAGCCCCCCGTGCCCCGTTTTGGGCCTGGAAAGCCTCCTGTACCAACCTGTACCCC